>CAKOHB010000035.1:0-170000 GCA_934046635.1 Buathra laborator
GAGGAGAGGAAGAGGAAGAGGAAGAGGAAGAGGAAGAGGAAGAGAGAGGAAGAGGAAGAGGAAGAGGAAGAGGAGAAGAGGAAGAGGAAGAGGAAGAGGAAGAGGAAGAGGAAGAGGAAGAGGAAGAGGAAGAGGAAGAGGAAGAGGAAGAGGAAGAGGAAGAGGAAGAGGAAGAGGAAGAGGAAGAGGAAGAGGAAGAGGAAGAGGAAGAGGAAGAGGAAGAGGAAGAGGAAGAGGAAGAGGAAGAGGAAGAGGAAGAGGAAGAGGAAGAGGAAGAGGAAGAGGAAGAGGAAGAGGAAGAGGAAGAGGAAGAGGAAGAGGAAGAGGAAGAGGAAGAGGAAGAGGAAGAGGAAGAGGAAGAGGAAGAGGAAGAGGAAGAGGAAGAGGAAGAGGAAGAGGAAGAGGAAGAGGAAGAGGAAGAGGAAGAGGAAGAGGAAGAGGAAGAGGAAGAGGAAGAGGAAGAGGAAGAGGAAGAGGAAGAGGAAGAGGAAGAGGAAGAGGAAGAGGAAGAGGAAGAGGAAGAGGAAGAGGAAGAGGAAGAGGAAGAGGAAGAGGAAGAGGAAGAGGAAGAGGAAGAGGAAGAGGAAGAGGAAGAGGAAGAGGAAGAGGAAGAGGAAGAGGAAGAGGAAGAGGAAGAGGAAGAGGAAGAGGAAGAGGAAGAGGAAGAGGAAGAGGAAGAGGAAGAGGAAGAGGAAGAGGAAGAGGAAGAGGAAGAGGAAGAGGAAGAGGAAGAGGAAGAGGAAGAGGAAGAGGAAGAGGAAGAGGAAGAGGAAGAGGAGAGGAAGAGGAAGAGGAAGAGGAAGAGGAAGAGGAGAGGAGAGGAAGAGGAAGAGGAGAGGAAGAGGAAGAGGAAGAGGAAGAGAGGAAGGAGGAGAGGAAGAGAGGAAGAGGAAGAGGAAGAGGAAGAGAGGAGGAGAGGAAGAGGAGAGGAAGAGGAAGAGGAAGAGGAAGAGGAAGAGGAAGAGGAAGAGGAAGAGAGGAAGAGGAGAGAGGAAGAGGAAGAGGAAGAGGAAGAGGAAGAGGAAGAGGAAGAGGAAGAGGAAGGAAGAGGAAGAGGAAGAGGAAGAGGAAGAGGAAGAGGAAGAGGAAGAGGAAGAGGGAGAGGAAGAGGAGAGAGGAAGAGGAAGAGGAAGAGGAAGAGGAAGAGGAAGAGGAAGAGGAAGAGGAAGAGGAAGAGGAAGAGGAAGAGGAAGAGGAAGAGGAAGAGGAAGAGGAAGAGGAAGAGGAGGAAGAGGAAGAGGAGAGGAGGAAGAGGAAGAGGAAGAGGAAGAGGAAGAGGAAGAGGAAGAGGAAGAGGAAGAGGAAGAGGAAGAGGAAGAGGAAGAGGAAGAGGAAGAGGAAGAGGAAGAGGAAGAGGTATATTCACCGGTGGCCCTGGAGAACATTGCAAAACTTTCGGAAACTAACGAAAACTAGGTTACACTAAGGGAGACAGGGGGCGCGGGGCTATCCGGCCGACAACAGGGGGACATTGCGGGAAAATAGTGCATACTGGATAAACTCGTCTCAGAAAAATTGCAATCGATGCAGCTAGTCTACAAATTACATTCATGTTTCGAAATTTTTAAAGGGAAAAGTCAGGGGAAGTCAACTAAAATTCCAGAAAACATAAAGGATTGAAAGTGGAAAGAGAAAATATAAAGAGCAAAGATAGAATAGACGGAAAAAGCAAGACAACGATAGGATAGAAGGAAGAAAGAAGCCGAGGACAGCATAGAAGGACGAAGTGCGACAGAGAGAAACGAAGCGAGAAAATGGGAAAACATGTGACAAAACGGAACAAAAATCGAAATTCGGCACATTTACGTCGGATGGAAGAACGACGAAGTAATCGTGGGAATTCGGTTTCGGAAAAACCGGTTTCGGCATCGGTTGCAGAATCGGTTCCAGAACCGATTCCAGAACCGGTTCCAGAGTCGGTTCCGGAACCGATTGTTGGAAAATCGATGCCAAAACCGGTTTCTCCGAAACCAAATAACGAAACTGTTCACGTGACAATTTTTACGGAAGACCCACGGCAAGAACCCGTAATAAATTGGATGCGGCCTACGCCAGTGCCGTTAAGCAATGTAACTTTAAATGCAAAAAGAACATTGTCTATGCATAAAGAAGTTTTGACGGCACTGGCGGCAGAGCCGACACCAAAAAATAAAGATCCACGACACAACATCGAACCGTTTGTCGTACGAAAAAAAACAAATCCGGTACGGCCATATACGCCAAAAAAAAAAAAAACAAAACGATTAAAAAAACAAAAAACAAACGGCCCTTTTCAGGGCCAAGGGACACCAAGGCAGACAACCTCCACGCGGTGTGTCCTGGGTAACGCCAATGGTCTGCCACACTATTTCGAACTTTGGGTCATGCTATGATTTTTTGAATCTTAATGTGAACATTTTAAATTGATTCCGTAGTTTTTCATCGAGAAAAAGCGATCTAGATAACTTGAAATTGTCTGTCATCTATACTTCATATAACCTAATTACCATGAATAGAATGATCTATACTTTCGAGGATGTTGACATATACAGTTTTTTTCATTTTTATTTTGTACTTTTATAAGTTATTTCGTTGTTTATCATGGAAATAAAACTTTCTGGACTAATCGGAACCCTCTAAAACGTATACATTTGAAGTTAGAGTAAGTTAATGCCGTCCTGACTTTTATCGTGAACTTTTGTAATTTATTCCGTAGAATCTCGTCGAGATAAGTTGATTGAGATGAGTTAGAATCTCCTAGCTTGTTTCCTTTTGAAGTTACAACCCTCTTTCGTTTATTACAATTTTTATACAAAATTTGGTAACTGAATTTTAATGTCATTTTTTATAATTTATCCTTAACTATCTCGTCGAGATAAATCCATTGAAACTAGTTTGAACCTTCTAGCTTGTTTCCTGAGGAAGTTACAACCATCTTGTTTTTATTACGGCTTAAATTAATTTTTTCAGATTATATGTGCTCAAAGCCAACCTCGTCGTCGTCGTCGTCGTCGTCGTTGTTGGAGGCCAACTACAAAAAACGGTAAGTCCAATTCTAGAATTAAAAAAAAACCCCAAAAAGACAAGACCAGGACGAGGAACACTAGGGATCAGTGGAGACCAAGAGCGGAAAAGGTAAGTCCAATTGTCAAATGATAACAAGACATAAAAAAAGAGAAGATCAGGAGGTCGCGAAAAACTAAGGATTGTAATCAGTGGAGGCTAACAGCGAAAAAAGGTAAGTCCAATTCTAAAATTACAAAAACACAAAAAGACAAAACCAGGAAGTCGAGGAACATAAGGATTTTCATCAGTGGACGCCAACCGCGGAAAAAGGTAAGTACAACTCTTTAATTCAAAAAAGTTACGCAAAAAAAAGGAACGAGACCAGGAGGTCGAGGAATTCAAATAAACTCAATCGATAGACGGCAACGACGAAAAAAGGTAAGTAAGTAGATTATGCAAAAGACAAATAATAAAATATTGCACTGTTATTTTTTTTAATGTACTTACGTTTCTTTCTCGATCGCTGTTGAATAAACGGCGTGACTTAAAGAAACGTAAGTATATTAAAAGAAATAAAAGTGCGATATTTACTCTTATGCTTTTCTTCGATAATCGCTGTTGAATAAACGGCGTGACTTGAAGAAAAGTGTAAGTGAAAATATAACAAGTTAATCAGAGGTCGCGAATTAAAAATTAGTTATAATTATTAGATTAATTCGGTTATAAGTGCCAGGGACGTCGCTAGGACGCGTACTAGTTTTTAGATTTAAGTAGGGACTATTTTTTTTATTTTCAGGATTACTAATAATCGCCAGAAATATGGGTAGAGGAAATAATGCACTATTACTTTATTTAATGCGCTTGTTTCTTTCTCGATCGCCATTGAATAAATGGCGTGACATTAAGAAACGTAAGTATAGTAAAAGAAATAAAAGTGATATATTTTCTTTTATAGTTTTCTTCGATAATCGCCATTGCATAAATGGCGTGACTTGAAGAAAAGTATTAAAAAAAATTTAATATACGAGTATATAGGTGAAAATACGAAATCAATTGTAACTCATAAAAACACAAGCAAGACTAATCTATAAGAGCCAGGGACTTCGTTAGGACGCGAACTGGTTTTTAGTTTTAAGTAGGGATTAACTTTTCTTTATTTTCAGGATTTTTTGTTCACTATAGATTATAGATGCCAGGGACGTCGCTAGGACGCGTACTGGTTTTTATATTTAAGTAGGGACTTATTATTTCACTTTCAGGATTATTATTAATTGCCAGGAATATAGGCAGGGAAATAATGCACTGTTATTTCTTTTAATGCACTTATGTTTCTTTCTCGATCGCCATTGAATAAATGGTGTGACATTAAGAAACGTAAGTATAATAAAAGAAATAAAAGTGTCATATTTTCTTTTATACTTTTCTTCGATAATCGCCATTGCATAAATGGCGTGACTTGAAGAAAAGTATGAAAAAAAATTTGATATAGGAGCGTATAGATGAAAATGCGAAATCAATTGTAACTCATAAAAAACATAAATAAGACTAATCTAGAAGAGCCAGGGACGTCGCTAGGGACTGGGACTGTCGCTAGGACGCGGACTGGTTTTTAGTTATAAGTAGGGATTAACTTTTTTTATTTGCATGATTTTTTTTTTACTATAGTTTATAGATGCCAGGGACGTCGCTAGGACGCATACTGGTGTTTAGATATAAGTCGGGTAACTTTTTTTCCTTTTTTTCAGGGATAACTAATAATGTGTTGTACTCAACTAACATAACTATACAACTATTACACTACTACAACTATTTAACTTTCACAACTATAGTTAATAATTTTTAGATAGCATTAACAATCTGTCTCTTTTACTTTTTAAACGTTGTAATGTTCTCGATCATAACGTTTTGTTACTTTGTCAATTTCCAGTCAAAATGAACGGGAAAAATAAAAAATCGCGAGACGAAAGTTCGACCGACGAATCGGACGACGATATCATTTATCTCGGCGTATTCGAGGGCCCCGACAATAAAAAACAATCGCCGACACAACTCGCCGTAAAAAAAATAAAAATCGAATCCGTCGATAAACCGGTCGATCAGGTAAATATATTCAATTTAGACATCTTGCCGGCTGCCCTACTATATATTTAACGATGGGATGAGTATCGTGGCAAGCAGACACCGTTTACAATTTTTATATTATCTTGTTTAGGATGTTTTGTATTGAATTATATGGTGTATTTTTTTACAATATTTAATTTATTTTATATTTCAGACACATGACGTAGAGTCATTATCACAAGAATTTTCGTCAACAAGAATTAATGTTCCCGACTCCGGACAGGCGACCGGCTCAACAACGTCAATTCAGGTTTTTTTTATAAACATCAAAATCCATACATAATCAACTCTACATATTTATCTATAATTTCTCGCTTTTTTTATTTCAGACCAATAAGGAAGCGAACGAAAACAAGTCGCGAGAACCGCCATCGCGACAATGGCCGGCCGGCGAAGGGGACTACCGCGTCCATAAAAAAATAAAAAAAACAATGCAAACCCCGAGACTAGAGTCTACATCGGAGAAAGACTCCACTTTGGTATGAACAACTTAAATTATGACAATTTTCTTCTGAATTCGACAAATTATGATTTTCCTTTTCCAGATTCCGGCTCGCGCAACGGAAAACACAGATCGTGATGACATCATGCGCTCGATTGTGCAGACGTACATCAAATTAAAATCTCACGGATACAAAGAAAATCGCACGGATAACCGCGAACCACATTGTTTCACGAGGCATCAAGAACAGGCAATAGTACAGGCTGTTCTTGATGCCCCGGAATCATCGAAACTTCATGGCGTTGTGTTTTGGCGCAATTTGAGACTACGCAACCCGACGTTATTTTATAATGTGCACGACATGACGGCTGCAAGGTCGCGAGCGTCGCAACTGTCGCGTCCGCGACATCGGGCGCATCTTTTTCAAGTACTATTCGGATACAACGGAACCAACCTCGAACCGTTTTACGAGGATCACCACAGTAATGAGGAAATACGCTTCCGACGAGCCCATGCGGAAAGAGTTAACCATTTCGAGTCAGTCGTACGCGTTTTAAATTATCGCATGAGCGAACGCTCCGAAACGACACGCATCGCGACATTATACGGCGAATACAACGACGATTGGATAGTTCAATTCCGACAACCGATAATTCGATCGCGTCGGTCAGACGGAGCGGGCCCATCGAGGGCAAGACATTCGCGTCCTCGCGACGACGACGACGACGACAACTCGGAACGTCAATCGCGTCGAAGAAAAACAGGACAATAAGTAAGACCGAATTTCTGTCGTTGAACTTTCAAATTCTCCATAAACTTTTTGTATCTAATAATTTATACATTATTAAATTTATTTTAGGGTCAAGATGTAAAGCTGGCGAAACATTGCGGTTTCGGCCGTTCAGTACGTGTGTAGCACATAAGGGAGGGAAGTGAGTCGTTAAATCGCGGGTGTGACGGCCCGCAATCCTAATCCCGCTACACACGTACAAAAAACGGCCCTTTTCAGGGCCAGGGACACGATAGCAGACGACCTCCACGTGGTGTGTCCTGGATAACGCCAACAGTCTGCACAAAAAAAAATAAAAAACAGAACAAAAGAATTCAACGACAAACTGAACAAAACATTTATACTTTAAGCCCCCCCCCCCCTCCCCGCCCCCCGATTGCCAGGTTCAATTAGGTGAAGTTAGGTTGTATTTCGCTAACTTTGGTTACGTTAGGTTAGATGAGGTTAAGTTAATAAAGTACTAAAATTATAATAATGTGGAAAAACTACACTGTATATTGTAAGTTGTATACTTTGTTTGTTACAGCAAAATGGATCGATTCGTCGAAGAAAACACCAACGAGACAACGAGGAAAGTGGAAAGAGAAAATCACGAAGAAACTCATCCGAATGAGACACTCCCGGTCGAATCGTCAATCGCTCCGTGGTTACAAAATGTACACCGGTCACTACAATTAAAAAAATACAAAGAAGACCGATTCATCGGGTACAAGAAAAAAAATGAAATGACAGATGACGTGCAAAGGCTCTTTATAAGAGCCTATCTTCAGAATGAAGCTCCTGAACTGGAACCATCTCTTCTGATGGACGTGCCTAACGCGCACTCCGATGACACCGTCCAATATTCACCGTCGGAAATACTAGAATGGCTTCCCGATCAAGGGCAACATCTCGCTAAAAGCGTTAATAAAAAAAGACTTTGGGACATTTTGTACAGCGGAACAAACTTTAATTATGATCGGTGCATAAATGACCCAAACGTAACAATCACGAAACGCTTCACCGAAATTCGACGATATCTCCACGAAGGACGAAAACAATAAACAATTACACGCATACACCTATACACACCTGCACACAAATTCGGTGATATTCGATTCGGATGGAACAAATAAAACGGCCCTTTTCAGGGCCAAGGGACACGATAGCAGACGACAGACGACCCACATGGTGTGTCCTGGGTAACGCTAACAGTCTGCATAAATGATAAATAAAAATTTAATTGAATACTCGGTTGTAAATTGCGACAACTCGGAAAAGGAAAACAAATAAAGTCGCTAATGCGGAAATTTCACACATCGGAAAAACAACCTCCAAACAACAATGTGAACATACGCACACTTGCACTCAATCCATCTAGTCGTGTGAAAATAATGTAATGGTTACTTTTTCAAAGAGGGACTTGATCGCTAAAGCGAAAAAAATAAATTTCGGAAAAAAACATTTCTGAGGAAAAGTTTTCCAGAAAAAATGTTGCGGAAACAAAATGTCGAAAAAAAATTTTACGAAAAAAAAGTTTCGGAAATAAGTTTTCAGTATATTATTTCTTTCGAAATTTTTTTTCGGGAAATTTTCTGTCGAAACTTTTTTTCCGAACAAATTTTCCGAAAAAGATGCCGAAAGAAATAATTTTTCGAAAAAATTATCGATGCGTGGCAGGATCTGTCCGTGTCCCGGATGGTGTCGACGACTTTCTGGATTGCTCCGATCGTCGATCGGCCCTTCCTGAAACCGAACTGCTGGTTCGAGAGGTCTCCTCCAGTCACTATCGCGTCTGTCAGTCTCGGTCTGAGTAGTTGTTCGTACAATTTACCTGTTGTGTCTAGTAAGCTCAGCGGCCGGTAGGCCGAAGGCGTGCTGGGGTCGCCCTTACCCTTGGGGATAAGGACCAGCCTCGCCTCTTTCCACCGATCGCTGAAGGTCCCTGTCTGTAGGCACGCGTTGTACAGGTCGAGGAGTATGTCCGGCCTCAGTTTGACCATCAGCCGGATAACCTCTCCCCGTACCCCATCGGGCCCTGGCGCTTTGCCAGCCTTCACCGCGTTGGCTGCTCGGGTGAGCTCCTCCGCAGTGAAGGGGGTTATTGCCTCCGTCCCGTCGGCGTCTGTTGCGTCCGTTCGCGTCGTGTGTATCGGAAAAAGTCCGTCCACAATGCGTCGCGTGGTTTCCGCATCATTGAGTTCCGGCGGGACGCGGGCCCCTAGTTTACCGGTTACAATCTTGTAGCCGGTACCCCAAGGGTCGTGGTCCACCTCCTCGCAGAGCGTCTTCCAGCACTTCGCCTTGCTGTCCCGTATTGCGGTCGTCAGTCGCTTTCGTTCTGTAGTGGACATGGCCTGTAGGGCTTCCCTTTCGGGTCTGCCTCTGGCCCTCGTCATTCGTCTTCGTGTTGCGAGGCATCCGTTCCGCAGCTCGGCTATCTCGTCGGTCCACCAGTATTGTGACTGTCTGTCGCGTCTGTAGGATTTTTTCGGCATTGTGCTGTTGCACAGCCGCTCCGTCAGCTTGGCCGTCTCGTCTGCAAGTCTTTCCGCCCGGGGCTGGCCAGTCAGCCCTGGGGGAACGTTGGTAATCGGAGCCGGCGCTAGCGCCAGTTCTTCCGAGAACCTTCGTACGTCGAGTTTGTTCGTGTTCCACCGCGGGAGGTGTCGAATCCTATTCCGTGTCGTTACTGTCTGTCCCGCAATTTCGAAGGCGATGTACTGGTGGTCGCTGGCCGTATAGTCTTCGATCACCAGCCACCGCCCCACCTGCGGAAGTAGTCTGTCCGAGGTCATCGTTACGTCTGGAATGGAGTCTCCGTATCCCGGTCGTCTGTACGTCGACGTATTCCCTGTATTTGCTACCACTAAGTCTAGCCTTGCGGCCATCTCCAGCAGCAGTCGTCCCCGTTTGTTCGTCACTGTCATGCCCCAGTCGACCGCTCTCGCGTCAAGGTCCCCCGCGACCACAACGTCCCCGGGCAGCTCCTTTATCCCGCCCTCGAGGGTCGCGACCTTTGTCTCGAACTCCGCTACAGCGCAGTTCGGGGTCAGGTAGACACTGACATAAGTGACAGAGCCCACTCTGACCCAGACGTAGTCCTCCCCCACGCCGCGTTCGGTTATCCGAGATCGGGCAGCGCCCCTCACCCAGATAGCGACCGTCTCGGCGGCGTTCGTGATCCACGCCTGTGTCGTCCGTTTTCCGTATGGTTCGCACAGTATTAGTATGTTGGTATCGTATTCGTCTGGTATCTGGGGCAGTAGCATGTCAGCGGTCCTGCTTCGGTTTAGGTTTCCCTGAATTACGCTGTCCGTCGTCCAGTCTGCTTCTTACACTCCTCCAGCGCAGCCCGAAACACCGCGCACTTCCCGGATCCCGGTAGGTGCGCTGCGTCCGCGTGCCCCGCCTCGGCGCACAGAGGCCAGGCCGGTCTGTTTTTGCAGTCCGTCGCGTAATGTCCAGTCTCGCCGCATTTCCTGCAGCTTTTGATCCTGTCCTTTCCTGATCCCCAGGGAGGGTTACGTTACATTACATTAGCATACATTATAGCTACTATTTTTCGAATTGTCATTTTAAAGCTAATTGAATTGCAATTAATCGACACTCGATTAAACATTTTTAACAAGACCTTTCTCTGTTTTCTGTTTCAGATTTAATTTGCAACGATCAACTATAATGTTCATCTGACTTCATCGAAAGTAAGTATAATAAATTTGAAAAAAATTAACTTAATTACAAATGTCAAGAAAAAAACAGAATCACGTACTGGTCTCGAATTATAATAACACTAGAGGTTCCCCAGGCTCGCGCGCTTTGCGCGTTCGCAGTTTTTTCATCAATATGATAAAAATGTCTCATGTCCGCCGCCTCGTTTCACCAACCGGCGTCACCGCCACTTTTTTTTGCATTTTTACTTAGACAGTTCCCGCTAAAGGAACTTAGAATATTTCGGAGCGCCGTCTTCAAGAATTGAGGGGGAGGGGGGGCTGAAATATTCGTAGTCCCCTTTAGAGGAACTTACAATATTTTGGCCTTCCCCTCCTACGCTCCTCCCCGCCCCTCTCGCGCTGCCTGATCCCCCCGGAAAATATTCCAAGTCCCTCTAACGCGCTACGCGCGACATTACTCGATGTAATTTTAACACAAACGTTACAATGTTCAAATTTGCAGAAAGATTACCGATTATGTCAATCATACAACAGTCGCAGCCATCGACAGTGGAGACACCGATCTCGTCTCCGGCTTCGGACTCATCGGATACCGATTATGTCGGCGACAAATTATCATGGAAACCCATCAAACAATTGACCACGAAGAAACTTACGGGTATCGCACGTATCACATACGACATTGACTCGACGATCGTCGCTGCTCGTACCATTTTACCGTTTAAGATAACGGACAATATTCACGTACACATAAACGAAAACGTCGTTGCCGAAGAAACGAGACAACAAAGATTTGTCAAAGAACTCTCGAACGCGACATCGAAATCTGCCTATAAAAATCGTGCTTTTTACTGTTTCCCCTTATGCGGCTATGACAAAAACACAGTTGAAGTGACATTTCAATTTCGAGAGGACAAAGTTCTTCGTTCTGACGGAAAATGTTACGATTTGGCGAAAATCGCAAAAAAAGAATTTTTACACAACGTTGTGTTTCCAGCGGTAAGAGAATTATCAAGCGAAGTACCTTCTTCGTACCGAGGATTGGGTCTCGCAGCAAAGTATCCGGCGATAAGTCGCGAAGGAAAAACTGCGAGAAGATTAATTTTCGAAAGCGATTGGCAGGCGTTCGGAAGACGATTAAAATATTTTACCACCGTTGCTGAAAATAACAACAAATTGTCATTCACAAACATTGTTTATTTACGCTCAAGACACGGCAGCAAAGCAAGTGCCGAACGCAGTTACGAAAATGACAAACAATTCTTCGATCCTCGCCATTCGGACATCATAATGATGCAATTCGACGTCGCCAACATATTATGGCCACGACGAAACTGCGGTCTATTCGTGGACCTCAAAGATATCGGGAAAAAAACAGGATCGAATAGCAGAGAAACGAGATCGTACAACGTTGCGTTTATGCATGGCTGCGGCTATTTCAGCCAAAAAAAAGAGGAAAATAATTCACCCTTTTTGGAAAATAATGATGAAACAACAATACGAACAAATAAAGATCCCGGCGCGTTCGTAACGAGGCGAACTGTCTACGATCCAACAAAACATCCCATCATTTTTCCATTCGCGAGTACAGCGATACCATATGTGATGTATAACAACAATAAGACGTTAAGGACCGAACACTTCGCTGACAACGATGAGTGTAACGCGGACGAAGAGACGAAAGAAGAAAGCGAAAAAACATCAAGAGATCCGAGGTTTCATTCCTGGATCAATGCAAATCATCGATATCGAACAAACGCATACACCGATTGGTACGACCAATATCAGAAAGTTCGATCGCCAATAAGAATCGAAGATACGGTAACATTAAACGCCGGCGAATACGATTCACCGATCGGAAAATGGATCTTCAGTCTCGCGGAAACTAACGATTACGCAGTAACGAGTAGCGGTAATCGTGTCCAATTAATCGACACGACAAAAAAACTATTGGCATCGAATTCCCTCATGAATTTCCGAAATTGGATAAATCACGCCAACAACTCGATTGAAGCCGATATCAATTTATTGCAGAGGAGTCTCCAGTCACAACCGCAACAAAAACAATCCGAAAGCGTCGTTACCGATAAGATTTATCTGCAAAGATTATACGACGCCGAAGTAAGATTGGACTACTACGCACACGGTCTTACGCAATCGATGGATTATAAAAGATGGAAGAAGCTGTTAGCCGGACCAACGGAAGCGAGATCGATACGTCCGAATGGTATCGTCGTCGATTTATCGAAATCGATAATGGACGATTTAGATATTATAGATCCGGGCGTAATCGACGAATTTCAACCAAAGTTGTTACTGGAATCACCGAAACTGAAACACGGTATCGATACGATTTTGTCGATTCCTCACGCGGAAGTACCGTCGATATCGCGAAACATCGATATCAATAATCAACTAGTCGAATATGTGATCCGAGTGCTAGGCTTGTACGCTATACAATTTCACGGTTTCGGGGCTACTCACGACGAACCAAAAGAAATGCCATGGACTTGGTTCTTCCGTGAAGAAGCAATGACAACGCTATTGAAAGAAAAAAATGAAAAGCGACTGCATTACGCGATCATTTCGGAAAAAACAACAGCGAGTACGGAACGCATTGTTAAATCAATACTAAATCCGAAAACCGACATCGGTCAATTCGTTTTAAATTCAATAAAAATCGAAAACATTGACGTTTTTCGAAAATACTTAACCCAATGCGTCGAAAAATTCACTTTTTATCCCGAAAGATTTTTAACAAAATCTGCTCAATCCAAACGTTGGATTCGGGTCAAAACAACGTGGCGAATACCAATGCCTATCGTCGAAGCAATGGACACAGACGAAGAAACAACAACAAAAAAAAGAAAGCGAAAAACGGCACCCAACCGAAACAGACCGACAACATCGACACACGATTCCGACGAATCGTCAACATCGAGCAGAGAATCAAAGCGCTCAAAAATCGACGTCATCGACGAAGAAATAAATAGCGACAGCGAAACGTCAATGACACCGTCGACCTCCTCGACCTTAACAACGCGCTCAACAATATCATTTACAGACGATGAATACCGGCAAATTCTCAAATTCGCTTGTGAAAACAAAAACAGTATTAACAATCAGCGAATATGGGAAAAATTACGCAGAACGGACCAATTCAGCCACAAATCGATAATGCAGCTGATGTATGCACTAAAAAAACTCTGCCGAGAAAACCCGAGGCACGGCCTAATGCTGTGCAACAACAACGTAGAGGAATGGACGGCTCTCATAAACGCGATAAATTCAAAAAAAAAAATACAGAAACATATAATTACGCGTACAGACAGTTAACGACTTTTAATCGCAAACAAAAAACAAACAAAAAAAACCATTAAACGGCCCTTTTCAGGGCCAAGGGACACGAATGCAGACGACCTCCACGTGGTGTGTCCTGGGTAACGCTAACTGTCTGCAAAATCTTGAGAAATTTCAAAAAATTTCAAAACTGATAACAATTCTAAATTGCTTGACTTCGAACTAGTCTCAATCGCTTCATCTCGGCCAAAAACTGAGAAGCAAATTATAGAAATTCACAAAAAAAATCATGCAGACATTCCAATTAAATATCTCCGTAGGGACGCATGCTAGAAACTTCTAAGTTGTCTCAAATGCTTTATCTCCACGAGAAAACAAAAAAGTAAGTTCCTCACTAAAATTAAAGAAAAAACACGAAAAAAGAAAACAAGACCAGGAGGGTCGAGAACAACTAAGGATTGTAATCAGTGGAGGCCAACAGCGGAAAAAGATAAGTCCAACTCTAGAATTACAAAAAAAACGGAAAAAAAAAGGAACCATCAAGACCAGGAGATCGAGGAGCACTGAGGATTGTCATCAGTGGAGGCAAACAGGGGGAAAAGGTAAGTCCAACTGTAGAATTACAAAAAAGAAAAGAAAAATGTAAAAAAAAAAACAAAAAAGAAAAATAAAAATCCAAAACCAAAAAAAAAATATTAAAAACAGCGCTTTTCTGGGTCAAGGGACACCAAGGCAGACGATCTCCACGAGGTGTATCCCGGGTAACGCCAAGAGTCTGCCGAAATTTCAATATTTATAATTTCAATAAAACAAAAAATTACAAGTACAAAATATACATACACCAAATGATTCAAACACATTCCATCGTTCGCCGCCCACGGCACACTTTTCTCCACCCATTCGGCCGAAAACTCGACATCGTCCATCGAAATCAATTCCTCAACGACATCCGTCAGCGTCGATCCTCAACGTTGTTACTTTCAGCATCGCGACAATTCGACATCGCATTCTTCGCAACGTCAATCGCCAACGTCGACTCTCGGCGTATCTCCTCGATAAATCATTATCATCGTAATCGTCATCATCATTCCCCGGCAACCCTCGTCGATGTGAATCGTCATCATCCCCCGACATCCCTCGTCGAAAAAAAACCTAAAAGATAAAAAAAACACATACCAAACAAAATGTAACCAATAAGCGAAAATTATGAAAAATAAACTCACCTCGAAATTGACGAATCGCAACAACGTCCCGAACGATTGAATAAATTTCCCCGCTGCACGAGAAAATTCCGAAACCTGCAAAAATAAAGACACAAATCAAATGCAAAACCATTTCAAATGAAAATCATTTAAGAAAAAAAATCACTCAAAAAAAAAAACATCACTCTCTGAAACGCTCGATTGACACACGACAACTTATCAAAATGACAAAAAACGATACAAGCATTTTTTTTTTTTTCATTTTTTTTTTTCGAAATTTTTAAAGGGAAAAAAACTTGGAAGAAAAGTGTGGACTCGGACCATCACCCGCTGGTGGTTACGATGAAGGAGGGAAAGGGAAAGAGAAAGGAGAGAGAAAAGAGGGAAGGAAAAGGAGGGGGAGGTAAATGGACAGAGGAGATGAAAGCGAGGTATGAGAGGGAGATGGCAGGAGAAACGGGGAGGGGGGGAGAGCTACAAGAGATGGTGGAAGGGGTGACGAAGAGAATCATGGGGGCGATAAGGAAATGCACTGAGGAGGGGGGGGAAGAAAGGAGAAAGAGAAGGGAGGGATGGTGGGATGACGAATGCAGGGAAAAGAAGGGGGAGGTTAGAGGAGAATTAAGGAGGTGGAGGAAGGAAGGAGGCACGAAGCAGGGATACAGAGACAGAAAGAAGGAGTATAAGGAGATGTGTGAGAGGAAGAAAAAGGAGGAACAGGAAAGGCTAATAAGAGAGGTGGCAGAAGCGAGATCAGAGAACGAGGTATGGGAAATTGTAAATAGAGGGAGGAAAAAAAGGAAGAAGGTGAATGAGAACATAGAAAAGGGGGAGTGGAAAGAATATTTTATGGGGTTGTTAGGGGGAGAGGAAAGAAGAGTGGTGAGAGGGAGTGAAAAGGGGGGAAGGGAGGGAGAAGAAGAGGAGTTAAGTAGAGAGGAGATAAAGAGAGCGGTAAGAAGGCTGAAGGAAGGAAAAGCGTGTGGGGGGGATGGGATACCAAACGAAGCGTGGAAGTTCGGGGGAGAGGAAACAGAGGAGATGGCATGGGAGGTATGTGGGAGAGTATGGAGGGGAGAAGGGTGGCCGCAGAGCTGGAAGGAGGGGATAATATCCCCAATAGTAAAGAAGGGGGAAGGAGGGAAAGTGCAGGATTATAGAGGAGTGACGTTGATGCCGACGCTGTACAAAGTGTACGCGTCGGTGCTGGCGAAAAGAATAGAGAGAGAAGTGGAGGAAAAGGGGATGATACCGGAGAATCAGACGGGTTTCAGGAAGGGAATGGGAACGGTAGACAACGTTTTTGCGTTAAACTACCTGGTGGGGCGACAGGTGAGTAGGGAGAGAGGAAAGTTGGTGGCCCTGTTCGTGGATCTAAAGGCAGCCTTTGATTCAGTGGACAGGGGGGTACTGGCAAGGGCAATGGAGAAGAGAGGGATGAGGAAGGGATTGAGAGAGAGGGTAGAGGAGATATATAGGGAAACAATGAGCAGGGTAAAAGTGGGGGGAGAGGTGGGAGAGGCTTTTTGGACAGCAAGGGGGGTTAGGCAAGGGTGTCCGCTGAGCCCGATTATTTTCAATTTGGTGACGGCGGACATGGAGGAGGAACTGAGTAGAGCAGGGTGCGGGGGGGTTAAACTGGCGGGAAGAAAGGTCTACAGCTTGGCGTATGCAGACGATGTAGTGGTGATGGCGGAGACGGAGGAAGAAATGAAGGGGGCGATCAGAGTGTTGGAAGGGTATTTTGAAAAGAGAAGGCTAGAGGTGAACGTAGGGAAGACGAAGGTGATGAGGTTTAGGAAAGGAGGGGGAAGGAGCAAGAGAGTGAAATGGAGATGGAAAGGGAAAGAAATAGAAGAGGTAAGGGAGTTTAAGTATTTGGGGTATGTGTTCGGGAAGAATGGGGGGCAAGAAGGGCAGATAAGGGACAGAATAAGGAAAGCGGGAATGGTGATGAAGCAGGTGTGGGGGATAGGAAAGGGGAAATTCGGAAAAATCTGGAAAAGGAGAATGTGGTTGTTTGATACGCTAGTGTGGACGGTGATGGGATATGGAGTGGAAATATGGGGTTGGGAGGAGAGAAGTAAGGTGGAGGCGACACAGGAAAGGTACATAAGGTGGGTGTTAGGGCTAGACTGGAGGACGCCGGGGTATATGGTAAGGGAGGAAGCAAAAAGGGAGAAGATGAGAACAAGGGCGAGGAGGAGAGCATGGGCGTATGAGGAAAAACTAGAGAGGGGCGAAGGAAGTGGGATAGCGAGAGAATGCTTGATTGAGATCAAAAGGAGGGAGAGGAGGGGGGGCGTGAGGTTATCGAAATGGGAGGAGGGAAGAAAGGCGATTAGAGGCGCAGGAGAGGGGAGAGAAGAGGAGGGGGGCTACGAAAGAAAGGAAGAAGAAGATATAAAAGAGCAGGAGAGAGAAAGGGCGGAAAAAATAATAGAGTCGAGGTACAACAGGTGGTATAGAGAGGTGAGGGTGGAAGGGATACCGAAATATTTAGGGGAGGGGTGGCCGGAGGAGAGGTATGTTAGGATAGCGAGGTACAGATTAGGGAACGAGATGAGGGAAGGGAGATATTGGGAGGGAGAAGAGGAAAGGGCGCGTAGGGTGTGCGGGGAAGAGGTGGAGTCGTGGGAACATGTTCTGGACAGATGCGGGGGAGGGGAGCAGGGACAGGGAGGGATAGGGGAGAGAGTGAGGAAGATTCTAGAGGAGGGTGGAGGGGGGGAAGCATGGATGAAGAACATGGACAAAGTGAGAAGGGAAAGGGAAGGAGGGAGGGAGGAAGAGGAGTGAAAGTGAGAAGAGTGAATGACGCAAAGGAAACGGAAGTCGAGGATGGATCTGTGGACTCCGAAAGGATGCCACAGATCCAGCCGACATGGAAAGGAGAAAGGGCGGAAGAAGGTAGAGGAGAAAGAGGTGGAGAGGGGGGGGAGAGGAAAGGAGAAGGGGGAAGGAGAGGGAGGGGGGGAGGTCGAGTGGGGAAAGAGGAGAAGGAAAAGAATGAGAAAAGAGAGAGCGAGGCGAGAGAGGCGAGCGGAGCAGAAAAGAAAAATGGCGAGCGCGGCGAAAGAGAAAAGAGAGGCGGACAGGCGAGCGAGGCAAAAGAAACGAGCGAGACGATAGGGTAAATTAGGATAAGATTAGGATAAGAATTATAAAGGTATGGGTTATGGAGGGATGAAGGTGAGAGAGAGAGAGAGAGAGGGGAGGAGAGCGAGTACGGAGGGATGAGAGAGGAAAAAAAAAAAAAAAAAAAAAAAAGAATGAGTAGAATAAGGAACGGAAAGTGTAATGGAGTGAGAGGGAGAGAGAGAATGCGAGTATGGAGGGATGAGTGTGAAAGAGAGAAGGAATGGAACGGAAAAGAGATTACGGTAAAAAAGAAAGAAAAAAAGGGAAGAAAAATGTAAAATATTGTAAAAAGAAGAGGGAGAAGGAAATGGAAGGACTTGTAACCCCGTAGGGGAAGCAATAAAACCTACTAACTTGGAAGAAAAGTGGCGAAAAAAAGGTTCGGTACAACACTGGATTTACGCGATTCGGAAGATTTGCAATCAATGTAGCTAGTCTAAAAATGACATTGTTTTTCGAAATTTTTAAAGGGAAAAAACTTGGAAAAAAAGGGGAGAAAAAAAGAGTTCGGTACGACTGTGGATTTACGTGTTTCGGAAAATTTGCAATCGATGTAGCTAATCTAGAAATTACCTTTTATTATTATTCGAAATTTTTGAAGGAAAAAAAAATTGAAAAAAAAGGGACCAAAACCAAAACCAAAACCAAAACCAAAACCAAAACCAAAACCAAAACCAAAACCAAAACCAAAACCAAAACCAAAACCAAAACCAAAACCAAAACCAAAACCAAAACCAAAACCAAAACCAAAACGAAAACCAAAACAAAAAACCAAAACCAAAAACGAAAACCAAAACCAAAACCAAAACCAAAACCAAAACCAAAACCAAAATCAAAACCAAAACCAAAAACCAAAACCAAAAACCAAAACCAAAAACCAAAACCAAAATAATTTTCTCGACGAGATATTTCGATCCAAACTAAAACCAAACAAATCTGTCGACGGACAGATACACAGACGGACAGATTTATTAATTACTTAGTGAATACTGACAATAAGTAATTAATTTTCCTTCAACAATACGAACGCTCACAATTATCAACAGCTAATTATTGAATTTTCTTCTTCTTTTTTTCTTTTATCTTAAACACATATTTTTACCGTATCGTGGAAAAATATATTATCGACCCATTGAAATCGCGTAAATTTTTCCATCGCTTAAAAAACGTTTGTAATTTGACTTTGCGTCATTCGGTTTCTCATCGTTCCGTAATAATTCCGGTGAAAACTTTCAACTCGGATCGTCGATCGAATCGAAAGAATCGCGAGCGAGCGCGCGCCGTGTTGTCACTCGGCTTCGAACGGAAAGGAAACCAGGACGTGCAAGGGGACTGGACTAGGGTGGACCAGTCTTCCTTTTGCAAGCGGTATAAAGAAATAAAAGAGGGGTATCGGAGTGAGAAATACTGCGGCAGTGGGAAGATTGACGGGGATACAAGGGAACAGTGGGCTAGACTGAGGTGCGGTAATGTAGGGAAAGTGGGGAAAAAAGGATTTGAGAATTAGGCATGCGGGCCACTGAGACCGAAAGTCTAGAGCATATCTGGCAATGCGAGGAGGCCAAAGGGTTAATAAGCAAGTAATGGGTCAGAGGGGTGGAAGGGAGGGGGAGCCCCTGGAAAGATACACCATAGACACGCTGAGAGGGAAGCCGGTAAGGGAAATCTGTAAATACTTGATGTTACGTCCCAGAGGTTTACCGGTGTACGCGTTGACTTGGACGTTCGTCTCAGCGGTCACGCGCGCTTTTAACTTAGCAACGTAAGACAGGAATGTTAATGATTTAAGGGCTTCGGTTCCTCGAATAAGATCGAAAGATCCCGTTTCGAGAGTAACAAACTTCGCGTTTTATTAAATCAAACGTAAATTACGATTGGTACAAATATTATTCGCGAGAGTATACGTGTGTGAATGAGAGACTCTAAATTACAATCTAACTTAATCGCGGAGGGAAGTGTCCGCTCTAAGATGAGTCCGACCGAAGGGTTTGAAGTTTGATGTAAGACTGATTTTTGAATGATTGAAACTGGCCGTTGCGAGGCGGCCGAAAATGCTGACAGTGCGCGACACGCGCTGTCGCTAAGCAAGAGGTAAATCCTGCATGAGGGAAACCTCGAAATGCCGATTAGGCCGCGAGACAGAAGAGCGAGAGTTCCGAGAGTGAGAACAGAAATATTCGTTTCTACGAAAAGTCGCGAGCGGATATGAATTGACGATATACGATGTTAGATATCCAGTCGGATGATTTAGCGTCTGGAATCTTTCCTTTGCGAGAAAAAATAATAAAAAGAAATAAATCATTTAAGGATAGAAAAATCGAAAATACGTGTAGATTAAGGGTCAGGACGTAACACCTCCCCGCCTAAAAAGATAGTCGAGGCAACACAATGCCTCGGCTATGATGAAGGCAATACAGCGTAGCGCGTCCTGACGTGATTGTATCGGTGAGAGTTGTGTGACTCGTACTTATGATTAGCCGGTTAAAGTGTATTTGGTGAATAGCTCCATGATTACGAGCTTAAGTATTTTTATTTGAGGTGACTCGGGAGTCGCATGTTGGCTTGTGGCTTTTCCTTCGGATGGTGCGTTGTTGCGTTGAAGATCGTTCGATGTATTCCTGTTGTTCGGGTATCTTGATTAACTTCGGCTTATCGTTGATAGAGGATTCCTTGATGGTGTGAAAATTGTGTTTGTTATAGTTGTAGTGAATAGGAAGGTATGTGATCGTTGACGCAATTGTCTCCTGCGTATAGTTTGGATCTGAAACTATCGAAAGTTAACTATAGTTGGGAATATAGTTAGACAAACTATTGTCAATTTAGAAACTGGAAATTTCAGAGATAAAGATTCGAAATTTCAGAAAAGGTTCGAGAGAAAAGAAAATATATTCAAAATAGTATTGATTTATTTCAATCGTACTTTACCTTGTATTTCGAGGGAAACAGGTTGTTAGGAGAATTTTACCTAATTGACATAGTATAGTCCTTTACTTTGGTCCTTGCGGTACATTAACGTTTAACAGTTTGATGTGCAGGTTCCCCTAGAGATTTTGCTGAAACTGATCTTATTTCGGATTAGAGAGCTGGTCTTGCGGCCAGCAAGATTTATAGTTTATCGAAAATCGATAAATTCACTATAATCTAAATATTTTATTGTTTTTTTTTTTGTAAAATCATAAGGATGTGGTCTATTTGTCAATTTAAGAATATTTTTCAGTATCGTAGTGAACTTTGTGACGATCTGTAGGAATTGACTAGGGTCCGGTATTTGCATAAAAATCTGTACTGAGTTTATCTGATTAGAAAGGCATTATCCACTTCCTTATTTCGGAATTAATTTTTTTTTAAATTGTTTCTTGTATGTCTATTTACTAGAATTTAATTGGACTGAATTTACTCGTAAACCAATGCGATCTGAGCCGGTAACGAGAGAGATAACCCTCCCCCTTTTTTTTGGGCGCTTAACACGCGTAAGGGGGCAAAAAAAAGGTTAGTTAATCTCGTTAACCGTCGAATTCCGATAGTAGATTACACATATTTAAATTTTTTTTTTGTTGGGCGTTCTGATTTAAAATACTTTCCAGGAGCGGTTCATAGCTTTATTTTATGCGTTGTATCGTATATCGCGGATAGTTTAATTTGATGGTAACTGTTGGATAGACATTCGGGTGAGCATAGAAAGGTATCAGGAGGAATCGGCGAGCGTGTGATTGGAGATTCTGTGTTCGAAAATCGCTATGGTGTTGCCTGATATTTATTCTACTAGTGTTAATTGTGCGATGCTATGATTGAGACAGAAAGAGAAAAAGAAAACATAAATTATTGAAAACAAAATTCGATCTATCCTATTCCTTTACGGGTTGCGTTTGCTCGTAGTATAAACGGATCACGTTGACAGTGGCGATACAATTTTACAGATTTGTTTGTGGGGAATCTGTGTTGTGGGGAAAATGTTCAGCACGGTGTAGATGATTGTACAAAGCTATAGTTAGCTACGGCGGATAATTGCACTTTGATGCTATAGATCTTCGATCGATCGCCTCCCCGGTTATTGCATGGGCGATGATGTGCGCGTCCGCAATACCGATTGTTTATTCGTAAGTCGTCGCACTTTTTCTTACTATAGATGACGAATCGGATTTGTTATTGACTACGTCTTCAGGTAGTGTGATAGGAAGCAGGTTTAAATATTGTGCGTATGTTTGAGTGTTGCCGTGTTCGATAACCATAGACTGGGAAGGATCCGCTTGTATCTTGCACTGATTAGCGTTCGGATCAAGTGACGTTGCTTCCCTGTCGTGAACTCTGTTTGTCACCGGCACGTGCGATTTTAATCGTGTAGGCCGTTTGAGGTGGTCGGTTGTATCCGTGAAGAAGTGTTGACCGTACGAATTTTCTACGACTAATTCGTTCCTGCTGTTGTTAGCAGCGACAGATATTTTATCTATCGCCTCCTCAGTTGTTGCATAGGGGGCCAAGTGCACCTTCGCGAGATCGATTACTGCATTGACTTTTGAAGCACAGCTTTTGAATGTCTTTTTAATGGAGAATCAGCGAATGCTGTGTAGGTTTTTCCGAGATTTGTTGGGAACGTTGGTCGCAGATATGGAAGCGCTGATTCGTGCATGGCTCTGATTAACGTTTGGATCAGATGGCGATGCTTCGTGGTTGTGACATTCGTGTATCAACGACTCGCACGATTTTACTCGGTGAGGCCGTTTGAGATGATCAGCTGTGTCCGAGAAAGATCGTTGACGGCACGAATTTTCGATGTCCAAATCTTTATCGATTATTGTGTCGTAGATAGGTAACGAACTGCTTGACGATGTCGGTTGAGGTGATGGTGTAACGGTACGAGACCGTTACGATAAATAAAACGCATAGTACGATGCGAAGGGGAAAGGGGATCCTGGAGTACGCCTCGTGAACCTGAAACAAACAAGAGAATAATCAAAGAGGACACTATTTTAGCTACTTACCGATACGATGATTCACGGGGATGAGCGGGCGATAATAATTCGAAATAAGTATCCATAAAATGATCCAATGGTTTACGAATTATCACTTACCTGTAGATGCGGTTAATAACGTTTTGTCATTTCCATACATCGTTCTGTTTGCTTGTTTTTCTTTTAGAAAGAGTCGAAAAACACCTAAGACTAAAAAAAAAAATTAATCAGTTTAATTGTTTAACCAACAACGTGTTCGAAAGTAATCCGGGGCACGTGAAAAGCGACACTACATGTTAATTTCGTTTGAAAATCAGTTTGGCCATATTGAGAGTTTGGAGCTAATTGTTTAAACAATAATTGTTTGGATTTAAACCTGATTAACGTTAAAATTGGACTAATTTGTTAATTTAATTAAAGCAATTGGTTGATAATAGTTTTTTGTTTAAAACATTGTTTAAACAATCAAGTCAGTTGTTTATAACTCAACCGATCTCAAACTCGAGATTAGAGACATTTATGTCAAGTCAAATAATCGCTCAAAGTTTCAACGAAATCGGTGCATAAATAAACAATCTGATTTCATTGGAGGGGATTCCCCGCCGTATCTACTTAAAGCACGAGCCCCGAGGCTCGAGGTCTTTCGCTCCCCGCTCATAGTCGGCACATAACGCTGCTCGACTCAGGGGTTCTCCGTTCAGTCATATCGCGTCGCAGCTACGAAATCCGCGTTCGAAATACGGAGTAAATAGTCGTACCGACCCGTGGATACATACGAGAGTGTATTAAAAATATAAGTTTACGGATCTTTGAAAACTCGTTTAACGTCTCTGTCTAATAAGAAGAGACGGTGTTGTGTTAAAATTAATTGCATTTAACAAGTTTTGTTCATCGTTGTATGTCAACATTTTAAACAACAAATTACTGTATTCAAATAAAGTTTGTTTATTCTGAAATATTTCTTGGTGTTTATGGGTTAAAACACCTGGCGACCGGATACGTTCAAAGCCTTAAGGGCACACGGAAATTAACTAAATTAGAAGAACCTGCAAAGTAGCCGGAGCATCGAGATATATCATAGATCGAGCGTCACCACCCACAACGGCATTATCCACTAGTCCTCGCATCCGAGGGTAGTGAGACGCAGCCGAAGGGGTGTACGGTTACAATGGTTCCCCAACGTCATCTTGTATTGACTTATCGGATTTTTGCTCACGATGTTTCCAGATTCCGACAATCTCTCATTGGAAATAGATGGTGCTGATGACGATCCTTCTTTGGGAGTAATCGATTTTGCAATAGCCTCCCCGGTTAAGGGTCGTGATTGTTTTTGAACATTCTTTGCCGTTGCAGTCGATTGCAGATGTGTCGATTTCCCTTCCATATACGGAGTCGATTTGTCCGGCTCGGAATCCACAACACGGTCGTCTCGTATCAGTAGTTGCACTGTATTAGGCGGAGGCTGCTGTTTCGCGATGTCAGCGAATTCCGGTGGCGGGCGGTCGACATCGTGTGTTCGCGTGGTAGTTGTTTCCTCGCGCATTTTTTCTAGCGCTGAGTGATAGAAATAATCACACAATTCGTTGTACGAACACGTGCATTTCTTATACCGATGCAGCATCTTATTATTATCGTTTCTGAATGCGCCGAATGCTAGACTTTCGGATTATAATAGAGCAATACTCGATTCAGTAAGTTCGGATATTTATTATTTGTCAGAAGCGTTTTCTGAGAGCAGTGGACAGCGAGGAATTGATTTGAGCGAGTTTTGAGTCGGTTCTACGAAAAGTAAATATTCGTCTTCGCATGGTTCGCTGCAACTCGTCCCCTCTTCGTCCCACCATAATCCTGTTCTTGTATTGCTCATGGCTGATTCGTTGTAATAATTTGAAGTATTATGTGTTGATAGCGCGTTTAGAAACTCGAGCGGAATTATTTCGACAAGCGGTACTTCTACATCTACGGATTCTTTTGTTGTGTTAGTAATATAAAGTTGAGCATAGCCGTTCCGATTTTTGACAACAGCGTCTCCGTAATGCACGCCCTTCGTGATTGTTTTTAATAGGACGTAGCCCGCGGAAATCTCGTTAAGAACGCGAATACACATGGGTTTCCGGGTGTTGGCCGGCACCGTAACGATTTCAAGATGGTTAGATGGATAGGTTTCGCCGTACATGGCTATCCAACTTTCAACGTATAGGACTCCTACAAGGCCATCCTCCTCGACCGGGAAACCGTCATTTACAACGTGAAAAGTAGCGTAAATTCCTTTAACAGACATCGCAACTGCTCCTAGAGAATATTCGCAGTCAGATGCGCCAGTATCGATCTCGCAAATTATATTGCGATTGATGTGTAAATTCGGCGGTACGTAGCATTGTTTAATGATGTTAATTTCCGTAGAATAGTTTATGACGTACAGCGTTATGGTTTTGCGAATTTCGGAATTACTCAAATTTATAAAGCTTTGCGGCCAAGACGGACGACTGCTAATTTAGATACTAGCATGGATAATTTTTGTTTTAACGAAAGAAGCGCTTTTTGGAACTGACTCAACGTCGCGCTGTCGTGCTGAGTCTCGTGATAGTTTAAATATTCGTAATAACTACAGTCTGAATCGGAATCAAATTCGTCGTGTCGCGATTGGGATACGTTTTTGTGTCGCGTACGATAATTTGAGGGTGAACGCGGATAGTCTCTATACTCAGGCTCGTCGCGCGAGTAGTATCTGTGTCTGTGTTTGCGTTCGTCTTTTTGTGCGAATACAGTCTTTCGAGGTTATCCAGAATCTCTTGTACGGAGGTATATATATGATCCCCCAAAAAACACCACAAGTGGTGTAAAAAACTTGAGACAAGTACATTTATATAAATAGTGTCCGCCTTGCAAAAAGTGGACAAATAATAAAATCTTCACATGCATGAGCAAGTACATATAGTTGATAGATTTAGCATGGTCAAAGCTAATTCACTCAGTGAAAATAAAGACTATCTGTTGTGACGGGTTTTCCTTGATGTCGAGAACGCAACACTAACTTTACAAAAAAACTCAAAACTCAAAAAGATGAGCGAGATCGAAACTCAAAAAAAAAACACGAACTCGAAAACTCACGTCACCTTCGGCCGTCCACCCTCGCGGATGCATCGGCGTCCCGGTGGGCGCCAGTTAATTTTGTTTCTCCGGTATTAACAACCGGACTAAACTGGAGGCCGGTGGAACGGCAACCTCCGCAGGGTTAATTTTTGTTTCGCCGGAATTACCAAACCGGACTAACCTGGAGGTCAGTGGAACGACGATCTCCGCAGGGACAAAACGAACGACACCACAAAACGGAAACTAAAACGGAACGAGAACTAACGTCGATGCATTCGCAAGAGCGAACGGTTGCGGAAATGCTCGGTTGCTCAGGATGCGGGTTAGGGTAGAGGGTCGCGATCCGAGGTCAATAGAATAGCACACAAGGAACGGAAATCGAGACCTCAACGTTACTTTAATCGGGAGCGAAAATTAATATTTTGGCTAGAAGCCACGGGATCCCACGCACGTGCATCGCGAGTACTCAGCCGATCGAGAGATCGAAGCGAGACAAGCGACGACGGGCGCGACACGGGAACGATAACTTCGATAAATAAAAAAAAACTCACCGAAACGCGTAATTTATCCAAAAAGGACCGGGAACTGCATCTGACGATGCCACGAGAACTCACACACATGCACTTCAACTCGAGAACGTTAATTGTAACGCATCGATCGAATTATCGACACGGAAAGAATTCCTTTCGGAATCCTACCGAGGATAGCACACGCGAAACACACGAATCGACGAACGAACGCGCGAACACGAGAGCGAGAGCGATAGCGGGATCCACGGTAACGCGAGCGAGACACAGCGATCACACGGTGGCTCGAGCGCGAGAACAATAGGCCGAATCCTACGGCAGCGGGAGCGCGAGAGAGACCCGAGTTGCCTCGAGGGCAGCTCTCCGTCGACTGTCTTTGCCTACGAAAATTCGTAATGAATTATCGTTATTATTTTCGGGATCTTGATCGATAACTACTGCCCTCTCAACCATCTCATGACTTTATCGAATCGAGAGCCGATACTATGACGCGGTGACTTGAACGAATTTTCGCAATCGCTTCCCTTAGTCAATGCGTGAGATACAAGGCTACTCAACTATAACGCAGCGCAAGGGGTTCCACCACCCTTGCCTGGACCAAACGATACCTCCGCCTGATCTCAACGCATTGCACTTTTCTATAGGGTGCCGGGTTTGCACCGGACTTTAACGTAGTTGCAAGACACTTCGTCGAGTCTCTCCTTCACTTGGGCCTTTTATTTGCTAACTTTGTCCCACCAAGTGAATTCGAGAATCCCGACCCAAAACTGAACTAAAACTGAAGTAAACTAAATCTCAAGGAAAAACAAAAAAACATAGAAGGTAAACTGCAAAAATCTCGATCGATATCTTAGCGAGAGCTTGACGGTATCTTAAGTCGCTGGGAGAGGCAGTAACGCGAAACTTCAGCATTAAAAATCGGTATTTTTATGCGAGTTACGGTTGTTTTGGTTTTTGGGACGCTGATTCAAAAAAATCACGTCACACTGTTAAAACCTGTTATTTCATAAGTAAGATTATTATGAAAATAACTTGTTCGGCCATAGAACTGAATTCATGAAAATATTCGATGATGGATTTAAACAATTGACGACTCGACATATGTAATGGCTGGACAAGTTATTTTCATAATAATCTTACTTATGAAATAGCAGGTTTTAACAGATAGTCTTTATTTTTACTGAGTGAATTAGCTTTGACCAGGCTAAATCTATCAACTATATGTACTTGGTCATACATGTGAAGATTTTATTATTTGTCCACTTTTTACAAGGCGGATACTATTTATATAAATGTACTTGTCTCAAGTTTTTTACACCACTTGTGGTGTTTTTTGGGGGATTTCTCCACTTTTTTCAAGGTAGACCCAATTTATTTCCACTGTTCATAAGGTTTTTTACACCTTCTTTGGTGTTTATTTACAGGATTTCATATCTTTTTGCAAAGATTAGGGGAAATTATTTTAATGTCGTCGTTCCAATGAGAATGCATGTGTGCAAGGAATTTTCAGAAATGTTGACATCAGTTTGAAATTTGCCTCTACGATATTTTTTTATGACGTTTCGAACCACTAACAGTGCAGCGAAACTTATTCCAATTTCCTACAAAATAATATTTAGCGACAATTTCTTACCGGCAATGCTGTTGTTTTTCCGAGTTCTGTATTGACCAGTATTGTTGTGTTGCAGTATTAACAATAATGCCTTAGTATAATGCAACTTGGTTCATATTTGAAAATATGTTATTCAGATAATATTTTGCAACAATTTATTACGAACAATGGTGTTCTTTTACCTGAATAAACACACTAATCAAGTTTGGTGCAAATTGGATCATATTGGAAGATTTATTGTTTAAATAATATTTAGCGACGATTTCTTATCGGCAATATTGTTTCTTTGCCTATATATCAATAATGATCAAAATTGATATTAATCGGGTCATATTGGAAGATTTATTGTTTAAACAATATTTAACAACAATTTCTTAGCGGCAATATTGTTATTTTGCTTAGATACCAATACTGATTGTTACGTCTCAGAGGTCTGAGCGAACCGTAACTTCGGTTAAACGCGCTCAGCGGTGCCTCGTGAACTTGTTCGCGCCGGCAACTCAGAGGTATCTTTCGACTTGTCCGCGGGGGCGACTCAGTGGTATGGACAGTTGTCGCGTAACCTCAGAGGTTACTTACTCGTCGCTATAATCGACTTGTACGTAAACTAATTGTTATATTATTTGGGTTCGGTTCCTCGAAAAGGATTTAATATCCCATTCCTCAAATAACAATATACGTTATTTAGAATTCAAAGATATAATGGATAAGTTAGAGATATAATATAATCCAAGTGTTTAAGGGGGTGATTCTAATGTGAGTCGTAAGAGGGGTGAATTTAGGAAGACCGTTTCGTTCGAGAGTAGAAATTAGACTTTTTGATGTGAGCCGATCAGATGTTAGAACAAGACTTTACTTGTGAGTCGTTCGGATGTTAAAGTTAGACTCTGATGTGAGTCGATCAGATGTTAGAATAGGACTGATTAATTAGAGGTAATAACTGGCCGTCGCGAGGCGGCCGAAAATGCTGAGATCGCGATCCACGCGCGATCATACGAGAGAGAGAAGGATATATTAAGACAGAGAGGGAAGGTAGAATCAATGGAAAGAATAAAAATGCTGATAGAGAATCGCGTGATATCGAGAATCGAGCGCGAGGTTCGTTGCACGGCTTTCGTGGGAAAGACGTACGCCTTCTCGCGACCGGATGTGCATTGCCGTAATTCGAGAAGGAATGTCCGGTGCTTTGATTGAAATATATAGAGATAGAAATTCGGAGAAATAATTTATGGATAATACGCTCACAAGGGTCAGGACGTAACATTGATCAAATTTGATATTAACCCGTTTTTATTTGAACATTTATCGTTTAAACAATATTTAGCAACAATTTCTTAGCAACAATATTGTTATTTTGCTTATATAAAAATATTGTTCAAATTTGGTATTAATCGGTTCGTATTTGAACATTTATTGTTTAAACAATATTTCGCAACGGTTTCTTAGCGGCAATATTGCTATTTTGTTTAGATAACAATATTGATTAAATTTGGTATTAATCGGTTTGTATTTGCATATTTATTGTTAAAACTGTATCGAGCAAACATTTTTTAGCGGCAATATTGTTATTTTGGTTAGATAACTATATTGTTCAAATTTGGTATTAATCGGTTCGTATTTAAACATTTATTATTTAAACAATATTTAGCAACAATTTTCACCGCCAATATTGCTGCTTTGCCTATATAACAATATTAAACAAGTTTGGTATTAATCACCACGGCTACCCATAAAAAAACACCGTAAACGCTTTGCCGTATAATATGCTTGTGTTACCAAAGCCGGCGCGTTGGTTCCAAATTGGCGGAAGAGTTACCGTTTCGCGAAGGAAAAGTTTGGAAATCATTTTATTTCATTAATCGCGGAACGGCGGATAGACAATCGCGGGAAATGCGATTCCCGCTATTACCGATAGGTTCTGGTATTTGCGATTCGCGAGTCAAGATTGACCGAAAAAGTGAAAGAATAACGACGAGTAAAGATGGATAAGGTAAAACAGTTTATTTACCCCGAGTTATATGCTAAGAATAATTGTAAGCAAGGAAAGAGTTATTAAATTCTGTACAAAGAGATTTATAATTATGATTTATCGCGGTGCGCGAATATGAAAAGTTTAAGCCAACAGGGACGGTGGCGTTTTATCCACCAGGGACGGTGGAGGTTGATTCACCAGGGACGGTGGAGTGATTTGCTCGCGGCGCTATCAAAATTTTATACGCGGTTCGACAGGTGATCGGCACCTGCGCGTTCTCCTAAGGGCGGAGATCCCCGTGCCACCAGAGACGGTGGCGTATGCCCTGAGTCGGCGTTGGGTAGAATCGGCTTCTTATGGAAGTCGCGAGACCTTTTCGTTCGTGAGAAACTTTTGGCAAATCGCCACCTAGCGACGGATAGAGGAACTATCCCAGTGGCGCAAGATTTGAATAGCCGGTTTTCGCCGAACGAACTCGAATGTATGATGGCCTCGATAGGCACTGTACCGAAAGTTGAAAAGTGATTTCAAAAAAGTTAGTCGCGGCGTTAAATCGAGGCGATTGTTCGCTTAGCGCTCTCCTGAGGGGCGGAGATCCCCGGTGCCACCAGAGACGGTGGCGTAAGCCCTGAGTCGGCGTTGGGCTCGGCTTCTTATGGAAGTCGCGAGACCCTTTCGTTCGTGAAAAACTTTTGGCAAATCGCCACCTAGCGGCGGATAGAGGACTATCCCAGTGGCGCGAGATTTGAATAGCCGGTTTTCGCCGAACGAACTCGTATTGATATAAAATGCCAGTATTATGGCGCTATGTGATAATTAAGATATAAAGATAATGAACTTAATATTAATTACATGTTTTGGAGATACATCGCGGACCGAACGAGCGGAAAAAAGGATGTCACAATAGGCGGCGTACAACACTTGAACCTATGCCAATGACTGCCCATCATTTGGGAGCACGAGGAACATGTACGGTAAAGTTGGCAGGTGTGCGATGACGTCAGAGTGAGCGAAAAATTCTGGTCGACCACTGAATCATGTGGAAATAGCATATAGAAATAATTGAACGCCAATATCATGTGAACGGCTTGTCCTAGAGCATTCATTTTAATAGCATTCGATAGCTGATTAAAAAATACATTCATTGCTCTGTCTAAAACATTTCTCGAAGGCAACAATTAATTATAATCTTTAGATTGTTACCCGCAGCAGATGGCTGCGAGACAAATTTCTCCTCCCTCTGTTTACTTGTACAAAAGTGACCAAAAAGTAAGAGGAGGAAAGAAAAAATAAAAAAAATTAAATAAAGGCAGAAGGAAAAGCGGGAGATGGCGAAGGGCGAGGGAGAAGGGGACACTTACATCTCGAAGTCCGAATCCGAGGAGATCCGAATCTCCGGTGTACGGGGGCGTTCCGGGACGGACACTGGGAGCCCCGAGGGGATGTAGGGGACGTCTGTGGGAGGAGGGCTGTGTGCCATGGGCTCGGGGATGTACGGTTCGACGTTGCGGGGGTCGACGAGTTGTACTCGGGGACTCACGCGGACGTTTGAGAGGATCCGCGGTTTCGCTATGGCGGAATTCTCGGACGCGAATCGCACGGGGAAAAGTGGCGGTAATGGGGCGCAGGGTGGTTCCCGAAGGAGCGAGGGGAGCGCCTGGCGGGCGGATTCCCTTACGTTCTCCTCGAGGTCCTGGTTGAGTAACCACGTCAGACCCCGACGAGGACCCCTCGTCTCGTCGATGAGGCGTGCGTGCGCTAGGAAGCGCTTTCTGCCCGCCCTTTTGGGCATCGATCCCTACTAATTAGCGGAAAGACTCGTCGACTGCTCGTGCCTCGATGCTGGCGACGAGATGAGTCGGAAGGATTGCTCAAGGAAAGTAGGTAGCCCCTTCCCCCTCGGCCGTGCGTGCTTCCTGCTCGGCAGGAGCACGGGTATCGGTACGAGGCGAAAGGAGACGGAGATGGTCGTAGAGGCACAGGGAGGGATGAAAGGAGGGGGTATTCTCTATTCCCCGCTTCCCGGCAAGGCGGGCGTCCTGAAGGAGCACGGAATAGCGTGCGTCCCGAGGGAGCACGAGAATGCCAGTAAGCGGAGGCCAGAGGGGGTGAGAGGAGAGGGAGTGTGGGAGAGGTAGTTGTCCTGAAAAGGACAGATTGCGAATTGTGTCGCCTTGAGAAAGGCGGTTTGAGTTTTTCCGATGCGTAGCCGAAGGTCCGAGTTGCCAAGAAGCCGCGTTGTCCGAGGAAGCTGCCACGTCTGCGATGCCGAGAAAGTGGGTGCGTAGTCCAGGGATAGCCGGTCGGAAGAAAAATAATTCGGAGAGCGAATTATAGTAGACGTCTTTTATTGGCTTCTGCGTAGAGAGTACAGGTCGACCGATGGGCGCTGTAGGGCGAGGAGATAGGCGAGATAGCCGAGCCTTATCGCCGAGCGCGGACCTCGACGAGACGCCGGTGCCAAATTTGTTCGTGCGCGCGTGCTCACTGAGCGTGAATTCGTACGGAGGCGGCATTTAAAGGCTCGACTATCTCCCTTTCGCATCGCACTTGATACAATTTTATTGTCGTAAAATATAGCGCACAATGTATAGATTCGGATGGCATACAATACGTAAAAGGAATTTCAATAGAACGCGGAGTAATTATCGAATTAATAGGCAGCGAGCGCGTGGGAGGGGGCTGTCTCGTGCCTCTCAATCGCGTTTAAGTGGTTGCGGGCATCGACCGTCGTTGATGCTCGCCCAAGAGACGAGAAAGAAAAGAAAAAGTTATTGGTAAGTGCCGGTAACTGGAAAAAACGGCTATTTGATAATGAAAAGATAACGAACGAAAATAATTTCGGAGATCGCATGAGGATTCCGGGATGACGAAACTTAACGCGATAGTTTGAAGCACACGAGGGATAGCCCTCTCTCTCTCGCCGCTGTTTGCGAAACGCCAAATGGGACGTCTTCTCGCGTCGGATCGCCAAACGTGATGTCTCAAAAGAAAAAGGAAAAAATCTTATACCAGCTATGGTTAATCGGTTTACGCACCGGCGCGGGGGGGAATAACTTATAACCGAAAAAAGCAATGAGTGTTTCGTCGGTAGAGCGAGACAGCGCGAGCGCCGTGGCTGTCGCGTAACTGCCTTGCGTAAGCTGACGTCATCGGTCGCGCTCGTGGCGAGGGACGAATATTACGCCGGAGAAATGCTGCCCGTTCGCATAGCGATACGGGCGGGATACAACTTTAAAACTATCCTTAACTAATGCGCGTGGCCACGCGGGACTTATCCTACTTATTTAACATTTTATCCGAAAGGGGGAGGGGAAAGGAAAAAATTTGATGCGTACGAACACGCGCGGGTAGAGGTGTTGGTTCATCGATAGAGCGGGAGGTAGATTCTCGCGTGGGGGAAGGGGAGGGGGGAAGGCGTATAACAAGATTGCTTTCGACGTAAGGCTGAAAACGCGATCCTTCGAGTAAAGGAGCCTTGGTGCGTCTCGAAGACTGTTTGACCGACGATTGATAAATGTACTTGTCTCGAGACGCTACCGCGTCTCTTGATGTTTCGGGTGAGTTTGGTTATGTGCGTCGCCCATTAGTTTATTAAACAAGAAGTAGCGAAAGTTGACGAAATCGCTAACGTCCAGAGTGGACATGGCGTACCGTACATGGATATGAATTCTTCGATCGGTATATTTTTTCCGTCGAAGCAAGAGATTGGGTAGAGCGCTTGCATTAGCCAATCGTTATCGCTGAGTATATTCGTTCAATGGAAGTTCGAAACCATCTCGAGATCGCTTGGCGAGGGTGGAGCGGGGCCGTGAGAGAGATTTATTTTCATGTTTTGTTGATCGGCATCGCCCGTTCCAAAACTTCCGTTGAAGTGAACCCGCGCATTTTCTTGTGAATTTTGGTGGGTATTGTCGTTGTGTTTATTCCAACAGTCGCGATCTCGTCTGTTGGTTTTTGACGTTCGATTATGGTAATAGTCTGTTTGATTCGACATGTTTGAGTTTTAATATTTGTCGAGTACGTCTAGACGAATAGAACACTCATTTCGGATTTGGAAATAAAGGACGATTTTTTTCTTCTTTACATCATGGATCAATATTTAGTGTCGAAAAATCGAGAAAAAAAAGTCAAACTTCAAATAGTTGAATAATCGAAAAATAAAAATTTACGAAAAATAAAAATTTCAAATAGTTGAAAAAATTTAGAATTTTAGAGATTGTAAATCTCGAATAATTTTAAATCTGCAAAATTATAAATTTCAAGTAGTTGAAGAATTGAAAAATTAGGAATTTCGGAAATTATCGATTGGCAATAGCTGAAGAATTGAAAAATAAAAAATTCCGGGAATTACAATTCTCAAATAATTGAAAACTCAAAAGTTTCGGAAATAATAAATATCACACAATTAGATCGTCGAAAAATTGCGAAAATTGTCAGTTTGACTAGTTGAATAATTGAAAAATGCAAAACTACGAAAATTACAATTTTCGGATAATTGAGAAATTTAAATATTCAATTATTGAAGATCGAAGGATTTGGTTACTTATGAAATCAAAATATTTGCCTATCGAATATTGAGAAATTCAAATATTCGGAAAAACTGAAAAGGTCAAAATAAATTCGAAAATTGGCAAAATGAAATATTGTAGTTCACAAAACTAAGTATTTGGAAACGCAAAAATTCAAATAATTGAAGAATCGGACTTTTTGATTATCGAAAATTAAAGGATACAGTGTTCGTAAATTCGGAACATTTGGTTATAGAGGATTAAAAAGTTTAAATCTTTGGAGAACGAAAAATTTTAATATTCGAAAAATCGAAAAATCTTGTTATTGAAAATGAAATGGTTCGGATTTCCGAAAAATTGAAAGGAATTTAAAGATTCAAGGTATAACGAAAATTTAAAAGATGTAAACCTCAAGAAATTTGGAAAATTAGATATTGAGAAATCTGAATATCGAAAGATTTAAATACTCGAAAAAATTCAAAAATTCGAAAATCGAAAAATGTTAATATTTGGAAAAAGATAAAAATTTTAAATTATTAAGAAATTATTAAGCAAACTTTCAATATTCGAAAAGTGAAAATTTAAATCATGAAAAATGACAAATTTAAATATTCGAGAAAATAGAAATTTTAAATTACCAAAATTGTCAGATTTAACTATTCGAAAGAATAGAAATTTTAGATTATCGACAAATTTTAATACTTGGGTTTTCTAAATGTCGAAATTCGGATGATCCGAATATTGGGAATTTTTGCCAATTTAGGCAACGGGAGGATGGAGTTTATCCCGTAAATTTTCCGAAAACGGATTTTTTGGTTGACGAGATCTTTTCGTATATTTTCCGAACATAAAATTTTCGGTTGACGAGATGTTTTCGTTGAACGATCGGTGATCGTATTAAAGTAAGTGGATGGTACTTACGTGAAAATCGGCAGAAACAGCAAAATAATCGAACTGGACATCAGCATCTTTGTCGATATCCGGTCAAACTGCTTGTCGGTTCAGGATGGGCACCGCGTCTTTCTGCTTTTCCGTGGATGTCGATTGGTTTTCTTCGATTTTCTTTTCGATGTTGTTTCTTCTTAAACATCTCGTTCTCACTTTTGCACACCCGTTAAACTGGAAACTCGAGGAAGGGAATCCCACTTCTGACACCAAAAATTCTCTGTTACGTCCCAGAGGTTTACCGGCGTACGCGTTGACTTGGACGTTCGTCTCAGCGGTCACGCGCGCTTTTAACTTGGCAAGAAGACAAGACGTAAGACAAGAATGTTAATGATTTAAGGGGTTCGGTTCCTCGAATAAGATCGAAAGATCCCGTTTCGAGAGTAACAAACTTCGCGTTTTATTAAATCAAACGTAAATTATGATTGGTACAAATATTATTCGCGAGTATATACGTGTGTGAGTGAAAGACTCTAAATTACAATCTAACTTAATCGCGGAGGGAAGTGTCCGCTCTAAGATGAGTCCGACCGAAGGGTTTGAAGTTTGATGTAAGACTGATTTTTGAATGATTGAAACTGGCTGTTGCGAGGCGGCCGAAAATGCCGACAGTGCGCGACACGCGCTGTCGCTAAGCAAGAGGTAAATCCTGCATAAGGGAAACCTCGAAATGCTGATTAGGCCGCGAGACAGAAGAGCGAGAGTTCCGAGAGTGAGAACAGAAATATTCGTTTCTACGAAAAGTCGCGAGCGGATAGGAATTGACGAAATACCATATTAGATATCCGGTCGGATGATTTAGCGTCTGGATTCTTTCCTTTGCGAGAGAAAATAATAAAAAGAAATAAATCATTTAAGGATAGAAAAATCGAAAATACGTGTAGATTAACGGTCAGGACGTAACACTTGATAATGTTTGCAAGGATAGCGGAGTCGAGAACCGGGGTAAATCGAGAAGGGGAAGTTGGCCGGGGGGAAGAGGAATGGAGGTAGAAAGGGGACGGGTAGAGAGGGGTAGAACATAAATTCGTGTTAGAGGATGAATGAAGGTGTATTACACGCGACAGTATTGTTAATTTTAAGACACGAGTAGCGTAAGGAATGGAAGGAGGAAATAAATGTGAGACCAAAGAGGAGTGACGGGCGGTGGAATGAGTAGGTAAGGAGAGTGCTATGTATGTTATGTGCTATGTATGTGCTATGTGCTATGTATGTGCTATGTATGTGAGGGAGGATGTAAAAGGCGAAAGAAGCCGTACATTGGAAATAAAATCTAAAAAAATCCTAGTGGTAAGAGAGTGACGGGAGGTGTAGAAGGCCAATAAGCTGTACACTCCGGAATAAATAAAATAGAAAAAATACAGTTGAAAGAAGCGTCTGTGTCGGTAGATTCATTCGATTTTTCTCGTCGAATGACATTCAAATATAAAATTAAAACAAAATCGGTCTTAAAACACGGACTTGGTTACTGGAGTAAAAATTTCTCAGATGGGAAAATTGTCCCCATACAACAATGTATTTACACGTTTCAGACGATTTGGAATCGATCTAGGTAGTCAAAAAATTGCAATTTTCTTTGGAATTTTTTGGATGGAAAAAAAATTGAAAAAGAAAACAATTCTAATTAATCCATACTCTGACGTAAATCATCGAGATAAAATGAATTAAAGTAATCCCATAATTCTAAAAATCTATTATCAATAAAAAAAATCTCTGTAACGTCTAAAGTACACAAGCTAGGAATTTAAAACTAGTGTCAATCAAATCATCTCGACGAATTACTACGAGTTACACTAATAGGTCCCTAAACGAACTGTCGAGTAAAACGGCACGGAAAAGCACAAAAATACACGGAAAAGCACAGAAATACACGGAAAGATACGGAATGACACAGAAATACATGGAAAGGCACGAAATGGCACAGAAATACACGAAAAGAGACAGGCTTGGAATGGAATGGAATGGAATGTCAAATAATGTCACAGTCAGGCACAGTCAGGGGTACAAGTGGTAGCAGTTCATCCCGGTTTTCACCGACTTCCCGGTTCCCGTAACTCTCAGCCTGCAAGTCTAACAGTTCGGCAAGTACTGCATTAACGTCTCTTCATTTATTCCGGTGAAAGACGTTTTCCCTAAATATTCTTTCATATTCGTGACAAATTCTTGTCATTCAGAAAAAAGCGAAAATGTCTGTTAATCGCGATAACCTCATCAATAGCGTTAGCCAATCCCGAGGAAGTTATCGACCTCGAGGCACGGAATGGCACAGAAAAGCACGGAATGGCACGGGGAAGCACGGGAAGGGTACGAAACGGGTAGAGGAAGGCGGGACACACGGGGGAACACGGGCACACACGGGGACATACGGAATACACGGAAAGGCACAGAAATGAAATACATGGAAAGGCACGGAATGGCACAGAAAGGCACAAAATGGCACGGAACGGCTCGGACTGGCACGGAATGGCACGAAATAGCACATAAATACATGGAAAGGCATGGAATAGCACAGAAATACACGAAAAGAGACTGGCTTGGAATGGAATGGAATGGAATGTCGTACAATGTCACAGTCAGGCACAGTCAGGAATACAAGTGGTCGCAGTTCATCCGTGTTTTCGCCGACTTCCCGGTTTCCGTAACTCTCAGCCTGCAAGACTAACAGTTGGGCAAGTACTACGGTTACGTTTCTTCATTTATTCGGGTGGAAAACGTTTTCCTTAAATATTCTATCATATTCCTGACAAAATCTTGTCATTCAGATAAACAGCGAAAATGTCTATTAATCGCGATAACCTCATCAATATCGATAAGCCAATCCCCAGGAGGTTATCGACCTCGAGGCACGAAATAGCACAGAAAGGCACGGGAATGGCACGGAGAAGCATGGGAAGGGTACGAAACGGGTAGAGGAATGCGGGATATACGGGGGAACACGGGCACACACGAGGACATACGGAATACACGGAAAGGCACAGAAATGACCGGAAAGTCACGGAATGGCGCGGAATGGCACAGAAATTCATGGACAGCCACGGAAAGTCTACGAAACGGGAAAACGAAAGCGGGGTTGGGGGAGGGGCGGGGGGATTTTAAGTTCTTTGCAAATCGAAAGAAAAAAAACGGGTTTTGTGCGATAATGGATTTACGCGTTTCGAAAGATTTGCAATCGATGTAGTTTGTCTAAAAATTACGTTTAAGTTTCGAAATTTTTAAAGGGAAAAAAACTCGGAAAAAAAGTGGAGAAAAACAGGGTTCGGTACAACGGTGGAATTACGCGTTTCGGAAGATTTGCAATCAATATAGCTAGTCTAGAAATGACTTTTATGTTTCGAAATTTTTAAAGGGAAAAAAACTTGGAAAAAAAAGGGACAAAAAAAAGGGTTCGGTACGACTGTGGAATTACGCGTTTCGGAAGATTTGCAATCGATATAGCTAGTCTAGAAATTACATTTTTTTCGTAAAATTTTTAAAGTAAAAAAATGTGGAAAAAAATCGTGAAAAATGCCCAATAAAGGGGATCTGAAAATGACCATACGGGACTTTTGAGACAAAATAAACGAGATGAAACCGGTCCTATACCTTGGCCAAAGGTATTTAAAAACGTTAACCTGAAACGAAATGAAAAAACGGCCAAAACTCGAAAAAAACATATAATAAAGGGGGTCTGAAAATTGGCATGAAAAACTTTTGAACAAAAACAAATAACATGGCAATGGTCCGATAGCTTAAATAATACTGTAAAGGTACGTTTACCTGAAAACAAAACGAAAAAACGCCTTAAACTTGCTAAAATGCATAATCAAGGGGGCCTGAAAATTGACGTAATTGACTTGTAAACGCCGATAAATAACATGATGCTAGTCCCATATCTTAAATAATACCGTAAGTGCGAAAAACGAAAACTAACTTTTAAACGGAAACACATACGTTCGTGAGAGTATCAAAGAACTCATTTTCAACCAAAATTACTTCGAATTGCAACATTTCAAAAAGATTATGCCCCTATAGAGGAAGAGGAAGAGGAAGAGGAAGAGGAAGAGGAAGAGGAGAGGGAGAGGGAGAGGGAGAGGGAGAGGGAGAGGGAGAGGGAGAGGGAGAGGGAGAGGGAGAGGGAGAGGGAGAGGGAGAGGGAGAGGGAGAGGGAGAGGGAGAGGGCATTCTGCTCGAGTACGCGGAAACTTGCAATTACAGAACCATTCCTTAAGTTGTTCCCATGCGGTGTCGGTGGGTTGCCAGTCCTTTAGTCCTCCCCCGCAGAAATAGCATATCGTCATATCGCCCTTTCCGGCGTAGAAAAATCCTGCCTGCGCTAAACTTTCCTTAGACACGGGTGATGATGCCGACTAGGTGATGGTAGGAAAGAGAACAACCGCATTGCCGCATTACGGAAGTTGTGCCTATCCTCTCGTTGACTATCCCTTGTTTATTTTTTTTTTCCAGAAAGTTCTCGTGTTTCTTGATCCTCCCTTCCCTTTTTCCTTTCCTGTTGAAGATTTCCGCCAATATTTATTGCGTCGGCGTTTGAGTCTTCTGGATTGGAGCTTCCTTTAACGAAAAATATCGTTTTGATTTATTTAGGGTCTTTTAATGTATTTAAAGAGGCGGAGGTTGTTATTGAGTGATGTTTTTTTTTGTTAATTTGTTATTAATTGAGTGTAAGTGGTTTCATTTCCTCCACCCTTGCATTTTCATTTATTTGTTCAATCGTCTTTCGAGAGAGAGGAACATCTGTCTCCTTTCGGGGCACGGGGTGTGACCGGTGACTCTTTAAATTTTTTCGAGGGTAGGGTATATTCTTTCCGCACCCTCGTTGCTTGTTGCCGATTATTCGCTAGTCTCTAATTCCGAGAGAGATTCGACTTGTTCCGGTATTAATGATTGTTGCGTCGTTTCGTTGCGTTGCATAGGCTCTGGGTGTCCCTAGGGAATACATTCTCGTGGCTCAGCCATGAGTGTTGTCGCAAAGGGCGGTGTCAATCCTTGCGTTAATGGTGTTAATTCCTTTGTTTCCATACCGTGTTCTAATAGATTTGTTTTGTAGTTTGTCATTAGGGGTCGAGGGGTTTTGTAATGTATTTTATCCTCCTTCATTCTGTTATTTCTTCCATGGGTACTGCGTGGTAAAGTCGCGGCTTCCGGACTGAGATATGACGGTAGGGTGGGGGCCTGATGTATAGTCACAGGTACTTGGTATCGATGACTCGGTCCCTCGCGATTTAAAGTCCGTTGGAGATCGTGGATTCTTGGGTCGAACCCGAAATGAAAAGGCTCCAGATTAAATGCAGTAGTTTTTCTTTCATTTTCCGCATAGTAGCTCGGCGGCTGGGGTTGTAGTGGAGATTTATGGGTAGGTTCCTCGTCGTCCTTATCATCTCCTCCGTTATCTTTGGGTGGTTTTCGTCCTAAATGCAGCAGTAGGTTTGTTACGGAATCCCATATGGCTCCAATGAGGTATAATGACCAACCGTATACCGTGTGTAGAGCGTATCCATGTATCACTGTATCGATTTTTAGTTTTATTCCTCTGCACAACATAACGATGCCAATTAATCCTGCGCTAAAAGTGCCAAAAGTTGAAAAATATCCCCATGATTTTTCCGAAGAACTCTCGATTATTTTGTTTATTGCCGTGTTTCTCTGATTTTTACCTCTATTGGAATGCATTTTACTATATGGGCTACTTCTCCCGACAATGCGGCCATATATCCTGGCCCTTCCATTATATTATAAGCGAATTCGTCGGGTGATTGTTTGGCGAGGCCAATGGTGTTTTCCAAAACTCGTCTCTCGAGATTGCATCTTTGCAGAAGGACGTCTATGTACATTTGTTTCATTTGTGTGCGTATATATTTTTCTACGTATACGAATTTAGAATTTACGTATGCGAAAAGATCGAGGTTGTTTACAGATATTGCTTCCTTTTTTATGAAGGGATCTCCCTTCTGTATTTCTACAATCAGTAGTTTTGGGTGCTCTGTGCGAATTAACGTGTATCCGCATACGCTAGCATGCCCCTTCGCAGTTAAAGCGAAAATGACATCTCGCTCTATTAGTGAATACATTGTTTGTTTATTTTTTGTGTCGATGTCAGTGGTGCGTTTAGCCGGGCCCTCATAAAGCACCCCGTATTGCTTGGTGTGGCAGCTATCCTCGGGGAACGGTTGCCAAAAGGTATCGCCTCCATCGATGTCAACGCAACAGCCTTCGCTGAGCTCACACCGCATACCTGACTTTAAATGAACTTTATTGGTATCTACGTCGACGTCCGCAGAGTAGTCACGGAGCGGAATTTTAACCGTTCCTTTTACGAATACTTTGTCCCAGTTTCCGTAGGGATCGGAGTAAGATACCCCCTCACAGGATGCATCTTGATTCACAGTTCCAGCTATTGAAATGGGGCGCATTATCGTGCCGTTTGCATCCGCTCCATATATTTCGGTTTGTCCGATTTTAGTGTTTCCAGTTTTATGGAGGTCGGTACAAATATCGCGTGAGACTGTGTCGATGTATGCGTATTCTCCATTGGGTACATCCATACCGTGTGACCACATACCACATCGGCGGATCACGCGGTATATTTCGACTTTACATTGCCAAACTTGTATGGAAGAGTATTGGTTCAATTGTAATAGTTGTATATGGACGTCAGTTTCATTCACTTCCCGTGTGGGAATGTCGCATTCGCCGATCTCTAAGAGTGATACGGTCGTGATATTCAAGGTGGCGCCGGTGCAATCGTATCCGATTATTCCTTCCGCAGGGAGTGGGGAATACAGCAGTAGTAAGAGCGCTAATCCTCGTGCGAGTAACGCCTTTTCCATCTGCAACGTCATCGATTTTATAGGTAAAAATCGGGGAGCAGCAACGCTCCTAAAGTCGGGAAGGAGAGGGGTGCGTGCCGTCTATTGGTAAGATGTACAGTATTCCCGTTGGTCCTCTGAGCGTCAGGAGTTAACGCATGGATTAGAAAGAGGGTGGGAACCTTTTCTTAGGGCCTCATCGTATCGTTTTAAAAGAGCGTGTATGTTCCTAAATTTTTTATTTCTATAATCTCCTTCGTCTTGTCAAGAGTTGATCCTGTTGAATTTGTTTTTGTCTTGACCAATCTAAATATGCCGCGTGTGTGTGAGCCTATGACTCCTTCCCTGCAGAGATTGCTTGATAGCAATCCACGTGTACCGGGTACAATTTCTATTGCTGTGCAGAAAGGGGTTCGTCGAGTGCGCTTTCTTAGAAGAATGTTGAACGAAGCAAGGTAAGTGTACTTACGTGCAGTTTATTCTTACTTTGTAGTGTCGTTGGTATATATATTTTTCATAGTTTCTCTTTTTTTTCAGCTGGGACTTACAGTACGAAGATATCTTTGACCTTCGCCGGCTCTTCTCTATGGAAAATGTCGGGATGCCTTTCGATCGGTTGGCCGAGGTTGTCGCCGAACGCCAGGTCGTACCTCGGCATCCCTACCGGCGTTTTTGTCGGTTCGTGCTTTTCTCCCCTTTTTTTTTCAGTGCGTTTTCCTTTTTATTTATTTACGGTGATGAATCTTCTTATTTCAGCATAATTTGTCGTCTGTTGGGGCCGTTCCTAATTATAATGTCATGAGGAATTATACATTTGTTATTTTAATTGTAACACATCTCTTTTTAAAATAAATTTTGTGAGAGGTTATTTCTTGAATTTTGTGTTTATTCTTTTCGTTCTTCTTTATTCGTATTGATTCCTTCTATTTCCTTATTTCTTATTAGCGTTTTTTCTACGATTGTTGTTGTATTCGTTCCTTTTGCATAGGTTCGTGTAGAAAAAATGTCGTTTCTCCTTCTCTCTCTTTCTTTTTTCGTACTCCTATTCTTCTTGGGTGAGGTAACCGCGTCTTCCTATTCGTCCCGTAGTTTTCGCGTTTCCCTGCCCTTCCGGCTGGATTTTTCAGTTGCGTTTTCTTCGTCTAGTCGCTGACCATTGGCCGTTCATCCCCGCTTCTCTATTTTCCTCCCCGGTGGAGAGAAACCCTCCCTCCCTTGACTTGGGTATATAAAGGCCGGGTCTTTGCCATTTCCACATCAGTTACTTCTTCCTTTTCGTCTTCAACGTTGCAAAAGCTCCAGAAACAACCATGCCTTTCTACGGATCGTACTTTACGAACGAGGAGGTTGATTTTTGCGACGCGTACGATGTCCTGTGGGCATCGTATCCTTTCGGTGGGACGCGGGATCTCCGAGGCAAGGCCTTCGAAGAGATGGTGGCCAGGACCCGGGCTGAACGCAGGACTTCTAACCCGTAAGTAGCCTATTTCCTTTTTTTTTGTTTTTTTTTTTTTTTTTATTCCGATTTTTTTAACATTTGTTGCCCTCCCCCTTTTTTTTCAGATGGGGATACCGCTCGGAAGGCCGGTATGCTTTGCGGATAATCTTCGAGTTGGACCCGTATGAGGTTGTCTGCGAGGACTGGGACGACGAGTCCCCAATGTTGACGATGCAGGATTCTGCGTTGGGCGAGGATGAGGGGGCGCGCTTCGCCCGGCTCCTCGGGAAATGGAGGCTCGCCCCACGTGGCATCCGACTCCCCTTCCGGTTATGGAGTGGGAACCGGAGATTCCGGAGATCTCCATAGTGTATGAAAGATTATTGCCGATTGGACCTCCCCCTAGTCCGGCGGGTCCTCCACCCGCCGAGCAGGGTGTTAGGGGGGGGGGGGGGCTAGTGGAGCCGAGGCGGCCGAGGCCATCTTTACTGGACGAATTGGCGGGCCTGTTTCCTGGCCTAGACAGGGGCCTTTTGCGGAGGCGGGCTCCCTCCCCTGCATTACGGGGTCATCTTCGGCGTCGCCTGGTAAGTTTTATCGTTTGTCTATCTTGTGTAGATTCATATATTTATTTTTTTGTTATTCTTCCTTGGTTTTAATTCTTGTTATGTTTCTTTTTGTTGCAGGAGTAGCTGTTGGGGAACAGGTCCCATGGCCAAAATAGTCTTAATTTTTAGTTTTAGTATTACTGTAATTAGGTATATTTTACGTTTTATATTTCATAGTATATATTCTGAATTACGTAGCATAAGGTTTCATTTTCATTGTTTTTTTTATGCGTGCTTTGTTTCTCTTTTTTTAATAAACAAAATCCCGAGAGGGCAAATTAACCGAAATTTATTCCGTGTTGTTTATCTTATTATTTTTTTCTTGTTTTGTCGTTTTCCTTATTTTCCTCCGTCCTCATCGTTGTCTTCGTCTTCGTTGTTTCGTTTGCCTTCATCGTTCTCGTTCGTCCTCCTCGTTGTCTTCGTTTTCATCGTTATTTTCATCTTCATCGTGGTCTTCGTTTTCATCGTTGTCTTCGTTTTCATCGTTGTTTTCGTCTTCATCATTGTCTTCGTCTTCATCGTTCTCGTTTGTCTTCATCGTTTTCTTCGTTTTCATCGTTGTCTTCGTTTTCATCGTTTGTCTTCATAGTTGTCTTCGTCTTCATTGTTGTCTCCATTGTTTCGTTTGTTTTCATCGTTATCTTCGTCTTCATCGTTCTTGCTCGTCTTCATCGTTTCGTTTTTTTTTTTTATTTACATGCATATATATATATATTGTATATATATGTACCTTAATTGTTATTGTGATTATTATTATTATTATTATTTTTTTTTTTTTTATTATTTTTATGATTATCCTTTTTTTTCATTTATTTATTTATTTTTCTTTTTTGTTTATTCTTATTATGTAAATTTTTTTTTTTTTTTCTCTTTTTTTTTCAGTTGTTTATTATTATTTATTTGTCATATATATACTTTCCTGTTATTATTTCGTAGTTTACTATTATTTATTCGTTGTTGTGTTTTCCCTTTTTTTTTCCCCCTTTTTTTTATATATATATATATATTTTTGTACCTTGTCTGCGTGTGTTTGATGAATAAACAAATCCCGAAAGGGGTATTTTATCTGAAATCCGTTATGTGTTATCGTTTTTTTTTCCTTGCGTATCGGTGTAGTCCGATTGGTCGCCTCTTCCTTCCCCTTTTTTTTGTGTAGTTTTCGTCGTTTCACCGTTGTTTTTCTTTATCGTCTTCGTCGTTTGTCTTGTCGTTTCTTTTTTTTTCTTTAATTTTTTGTTGTTTATTATCATTTATTTATCATATATTTTTCTGCCTCTTTTTTTTTTTTTATGTTTTCTCTCTCTTTTTTTTTATTTGATGATTTGTTATTGTTTTAATCAATTTATCTACGTGTTATTTATTATTATTATTATTATTATTATTTATTTTATTATTATGTATATATATATACTCTTTCCATTCATTTTTTTCTTCTTCCTCCCTTTTTTTATTATTATTATTAAATATGGATTTATGTTTTCCGATTCTTATGTGTTTTCTTCTTATTAGTTTCTTTCTCTCTTCTTTTATCTACATGTTTTTCTTTCCTCTTTTCCCTTTAAGTTAGTACTCATTATTTTATTATGTTTAATTTATTTAGCTGCGAGGATTGTTCCCGTTTCCGGTTTTCGGACACATTTTCTTGCTTGTTTCTTCTCTTCCTTCCTTTTCCTGAGGGCTGTGTCGTATGATTTTCCGGACTGCAGACCTTTCTTTTCCGAGTGTTAAGCTTGATTTCTCGTTAGCACAGAAAAATGCCTCTATTTTTATGAGTACGTTTTACTGAGGTATAGGGGATATTATTTTTTCGGTGGGGGACCCCTTTTTGATGGATTAACCTGCTAATACTGTTGTTCGGTTTTCCGTCTTTTCCTATCATTTAGGTTGCTATCGTTTAACTAAATTACGGCTTAGTTATCATATATATATTTTTTTTTGTTTATAATCCTTCTAGGTTTGTTATTGTTATATGGTTTTTTTTTTTTTTTTTTTCATTATTAGTATATCCAACGTTATCTAATATTAACTTTATATTTTCTCTTTCTTTTTCCTTTCTTTCTTTTTCTCTCTCCCCCTTTTTTTTATTTTATCCTCGGGTGAGGGTATCATTGATGGGCTGATTTCTTTGTCGTATTCGCTGTAAACGCGATCGGGAAGGATTACCATGTGCCGCACACAGTTTATTTCCTCTTGGCATAGGTCACATCGATCCGTGATCATGGCGCACTCGTAACACGCTATTGCGTGTGCGCACGGGATGTAGATTCCTGAGACACGGTTCCGTCCGCAGTAACGGCAGAGGTTGTCGAAAACGACATCGTCTAATCTGATTCCGGGTGCAATAAATCCGGAGGGGATGCAGTCCATTAGAGCGCTCTTTTCATACTCACGCAATGGCGCACGTTCCGTAGGGGTTGGCTTAATTTTCTTCTGGCAAAATGTTCGGTAGTGGTTCATTACTTCCGCTATGGTTGGTTTGGCATCCCCTTGTTTGTTGACTTCCTCAATGTATCCCGTTCCTTTTCTTTGTAGCAGGTACTGGCAAGTCTTGTGCCAGCGGGCATGCTCTTTCCAAGGATCATCGCCAGGGCCCCATCGGTATAGCTCGCCTCCGCACATGAAACATTTTACTCGATCTCCGCGTAGCAGGTAGAAAAACCCTGCATCAGCCATTTTTTCGGCCGTCTGATCTATTGCTACGGGCCATTCCATGTATGTTTTTAGTCGCTCTTCATATGTGGCATATTCTGAATGAATTGGAGGCTCAATCGTAATTGTTTGGGCATCCGTGGGTTTTTTCAACACTGCCTGAACAATGGTTGGTGTTTCGTGCGCGATTGCGCCTTCGTTGTTTGCTACGGGGGGAGTTATATTACCTCCGGAACCTGTGGTCGCTGGAGTGAAACGCGGGGGTGCCAGGGTTTCCGTAAACCAGGTTTGGCGTATGGTAGGTGATATAGGCACCTCTATGCTTTGAATTGATTCCGCTTCCTCGGCGTTGTTCATTGTTTTCCTTTTCCCATTTGGTGATACAGTCGTGTTGCCGACCTCCGTCGCTATCCTTTTTCCGCCCGTTGCTTTCCGGTTGCCTGATCGTAAACTCGCTTCTGCGGGTCTGGAGTCAGGTAGGACGTAAGCATTTTCTTCCTCGCGGTTCTCGTAGTGTCCCGCGGGAGTGTCACCTCGTTGTTCATTATTTAGGGGTAATTGTGGAGAGCGAAGGGGAACAAAAACATCCGTTGACGGAGGAAGTTCCGGGGGTGTAGGGAGATCGGGTGGACTTGGGAGGGCTATTGCCCCCTTTCCTGTTAGATGCACGTAATTTTCCACCGGCGGATCTTCCTGAGGAGCGCTCGTATTTTTGTTTCGCAGCCATGCGAAACTTTTCCCCTTCCGTTTTTCTTCTCCTATCGGTATATTACCGCATGGAATCCCGTTGGCGAACTGGCATTCTAATGATTCGAATTTATGTTCTCTGAGAGGATCCTCGCCTATTCTCCAATCGTGCATAATTATTCCGCATTCGAAACAAATAACATCGTCTCCTAATCCTTCGTAATAAAATCCGGCAGCGGCGAGTGCCTCGGGTTTCATGTACGGCCTTGGCCATCCAGAAAAACTTTTCAGTCTCTCTTCCTCGCGCCGGTACCGGTGGTACTGTGGTTGTTTCCTTTTCTGATCCAGTGTCGGGCCTCTCGAGGGCCCTCCCGGTCCTCTAGTGTTACTGGCTCCCATCATTTCTGTACAGGTATGTGTGACTTTTTCACCCGTTCGGGGTGAACGATGCACGTTCTTCCTGGGAGCTGGATACGCAAATTTCCTTTTCCCAAAATCTCCAATATCTCGAACGGTCCCGTATATTGATCTCCTAATTTCCCTGGCTTTGGCCCTTTAAGCAAAAATACGGGTTCGCCAACTTTGAACGTAACTGGATTAATGTGCCGATCTTTATATATCTTGGCTTTTTCCTTGGAAGCTATGAGATTTATTCTCCCTATGTTCTGAATTTCGTTTATCTGCGTCACTAGTCTTGTTAAGTAGTCATCGTACGTTGCGAGTTTGTCGAGATCGTCGAGAGGGAAACTCGAGGGAGTTCTCGCGATTCTTCCGAATACCATTTCGTAGGGTGTGTGTCTCGTACTTTCATGAACGTTCGTGTTATAGTTAAAAATAGCTAGTTCGACCCAATCGTCCCAATTATTTTCTTGGTTTGTGTATTGCTTGAGATATTCGCCCAGGGCGTGATGCGATCTTACTAGGGAGCCGTTTGATTGTGGGTGAAAAGCAGTGGTTTTAATTTTCTTGATTTTGAACAATTTTGAAATTTGTTTCATAAAATTACTCAAGAAATTCGTGCCTTGGTCGGTCAGTACGGCTCGTGGGGAACCGAAATTGCAAATAAACCTTTTAACGAAAGACTCGGCTATTGTTACTGCTTTGGCGTTGGGTAAGGCTACAGCGATCGAGAATTTTGTTAATTGGTCCTGAATGGTTAATATATATTCGTTTTGTTTGTGAGTCTTTGGTAACGGTCCCACAATATCCATTGCTATTTTTTCAAAGGCAGTGGGAGGCGTGTCAGTGATTACCAGTGGTTGCTTCGTTTTGACTCTCACCAATTTTTTTAATTGGCAGTTTAAACATCTCCTTATATAGTCTTGTACGTCTTGCTTTAGATTTTTCCAATAGTACTCATGTCGAATTCGATTGGTGCCCGCCGACAGTGGAACAGTGTTTTTCTTTTATTATTTCTTCACGTTCTTCTTCCTTTGGTTCTTTAATAATTCCCAGACAATTTATTATCTTTATTTCGGTTTCTTGAAATATCAAACGCAGTTGGGTTACGATATCCTCCCAGTGCACATTGCAAATAGCGTGACTTTGCCACGCTGATTGACTGCAGTTCTAATTCTTCGGCGAGGTTTCTACAGCTTTTTAAACTTTCGACAATATTTTCGAGGATTAACGTTGGTCCGTCTCGTATTTCCTCACGGATGGGCAGCGCAATAAAATATTTATTGTTTCTTCTGGACAATGCCTTTGCTTTGCGTAGTTTCAATTTCTTTAAATTCGGCATTTCTTCACGGTCTACTAGCGATTGCGCCCCCTTGTCCATTGGCAGTCCTCTAGTGTCCACAAAAAACATCATGCTGTCTTTACGGCTGTAAAATAGATCTCGAGACTGTTTGAGAGTTTTGGAATTCTCACGCCCCCGTCTGTTGTCAGGTAGATTGACTCCGGGCCTCCTGTGTTTATTGCGGTGTACACAAGGAGGGGTGGTTTCGTCGTCGGAATTCTCAGAGTCGCTGTAGACCGGAGGCTGGTGTACGCGTTTTTTTCGCATAGGCTCGTCCCCTATATCGCTGCCTTTGTCCGAGGGTTCGGTGTTTCTAGCTGGCGGTTCGGCCTCTGTGTACTCGAATTCTTCAAACGCCTGTGGGGATGCATTGCCTTCATTTGTACTACCATAGTTTGTTTCAATAACAGATTTCTGTTTGACTCGACGGCGGCAGGTTCCTCCAAAGGATTCTTGGTCTTTTCTTTCCAATGGAAGGCTCTCCTCGTGAATAGATTTTTTATGTCTTTCCAGTGGTTCGGCCGAGTGTCCTCCCTCGTAACTTATGTCGCCGAGGTTACCATTGCGATTCTCGGGGTTGTAACTTTCCTGCGTTCCGTCGCTTGGTCCAGGGACGTCGTTCGTTGAAGTGGTGCAGATATCGGCGTATGTTAGCGGTTCCCACGATTCCTCGTCGACGGCTAACAATGCTTCATCGGGGTCTATTGTCTCGTCAGTGTCCTTGTCGCTATCTAGAGCCAAATATTCGGCAATTTCTTCGTCGGTCAGTCCTCGTGCCGGTTTATGGCGTGTTTTAGTCGCTGGGTTAGTGCGGATTATGAATATGCCGTCGGGGTTGATGGGTTCACGGCGAAACCACATTAGAGGCTTATGATCGGTCACGACAGTAAATTTTCGTCTGCATAGGTAGGGACGGAAATGAAGGATACAGTATACGATCGCTAGAGCCTCTTTCTCGTAAGTATCGTATCGTTCTTCAGCCTGGTTTAAAGCGCGAGAAGCGTAAGCGCACGGATGGTCGTGATTTATTTCCCCTTGAGAGAGTATGCCACCGATGGCTATCCCAGAGGCATCCGTAGTTAAAATAAAAGGCTTCGAAAAGTCCGGATAGCGTAATACAGGTGTCGTGCATAATTTTTCTTTCAAAATTTCGAAAGCCTCTTGTTCTTCGACGCCCCATGCAAATGGCACCTCCTTCCGTAGAAGAAAAGTGAGAGGCTTTGATATTTTTGCGTAACTTTCAATAAATCGACGGTAATAGCCTGTTAGTCCTAAGAATTGTCGAATGTTTTTGACGTTCTTTGGCAGTGGAAATTCACGGACTGCTTCGAGTTTTTTAGGATCTGGCATGACACCGTCGTTGCCGATGATATGTCCTAAATAAGCGACTTCTTTTTTTAAAAATTCACATTTATCCGGTTGTAGTTTCAGAGTTGCTGCTTCTAGTCGTTTCATTAATTCTCCGTAGATCATTTCATGTTCGTCTAATCCCCGTGAATAAATAACGATATCGTCCAAATATACAAATATTCCTTTTCCTAGCAATCCGCTTAGAGCGAGATCCATAGTTCTTTGGAACGTGGGCGGAGCGTTTCGAAGTCCGAACGGCATTCGCACGAACTCAAAATGGCCTCTTGGTGTCGTGAATGCGGTCTTATGTCGGTCCAGGGGACTGACTTCTATCTGATGAAATCCCGACGCTAGATCGAACACGGAGAAATACCTAGCACCGCCTAATTGGTCTAATATTTTTGTGATATTAGGGATGGGATAAGCATCTGCGACTGTTTTTTCATTAAGAGCCCGATAGTCAAACACTACTCTCCACTTTTTGTTCCCTTTGGAGTCATTCTTCTTCGGTACTACCCACACGGGGCAATTGTAAGGAGAAGTTGAAGGTATTATCACTCCATTTTTCAGCATATTATCAACTTGTTTTTCTATTTCGTCCTTTGTACATTCGGGCCAACGATATCCTCTGGTATTGATGGGGAAATCGTCCGTCGTGGGAATCCGATGTTGTAATATCGTGGTATAAGTTAATGCTTCGCCCGGCAAGTGGTAGAGATGGGCGCTATTTTGTAGTAATTTTTCAATGCTATTTTTTTCCTCGCTATTCAATCCGTCTAGCCGAAGGAGAGCTTTTATTTTTTCAAAACGTTCTTCGGTATGAGATGCTGAGAGTGTAAAGCAAAAACTTTCCCTTAAGAAGGGTTGGATGCAGCGGGAAATACGGACTGTGCGTAGTTTTTCTGCTAGTTCGAGATTTACGATGGTGTAACTCTTATGAGAATTGGAAATCTTTCCAGGGTTCGGCGTTCTTGCGAAGCTATAGATTTCTTCCAATGTTACGCCTTTTATGTACTGCATTGCCATATTGTCCTCTTCGGTTTCTAAAGGGTAATTTTTTTCTACTGGATTTTTGTTTGTCACAACGATGGGTGCCTTTTGCTTCATCGTCTCGCGACTATTCGTACTTGATTTATTCTTTTCCTTTCGTTCCTCCACCTCACTCGAGTGGCAATATAATTCGTCAACCCTCGACTCTCCGATACCACTGTAACCTCCTTTAGTCATACCTAGACCCTTTGAAGTACCTGGGCTATCGTAGTCTGTAGTGACAATAAAATTGTTTCCTTTTCGAGTTTCGTCTTGTGTTTTCCTTCGAATAAAATAATCGCGAGATCCCTTGGTTTCATCTAATTCGTCCATCGACTCGTGCGAGGCTATATTTGCAAATTCAATTAATTCTTCTTTAGATTAATTGTCGTTCTCATAACTTGATTCCTTGGCTGTGGAGAACATGAACACCCGTCCGAGGCAAGTAGTCGTTGCTTGGTGTTCGGCCGTTGTTCCATTTTCCTCGTTTTTTATCATTGTATCATTATTTATCGTATAGTCTTCCTTCCTGTTTTCCCTGGATTCATCATGCAAAGATCCCTCGGGCTCCGACGTCACCGAAGGCGCAAATTTGGTAAAGTAAAACTTCCATCCTTTTCCTTATTCCGTTTTTCCTTTTTTCCTTTGTTACTTTCTGTTTCTAGTAATAGCTCCAATACTGGTACTTGTAAATTAATCGTGTGTCGATTAGTATTTGTTACGTAAATATATGCTTTTCCATTCTCGTTGGTAACCAACCCAGTTTCTATTTCGATTCCTCCCCCGGCCTCCAGTATAGGGAGATATCCCTCGCGGGTTTCCAGGTTTTTTACTCGAACAAAACAGAGTTTTCGCGTTTGTCCCGGGATTACAATAGTCTCTGGAGTAGCGAAAGGTATTTTCAATTCTTGCATTTTTAATCGTCATTTCTCGTAATCAACCACCACTCTGTTTCCATCCAAGTATTCCGATCCTAATATTCCCCCTTCGTTGATAGGAAAATTGTTGTCTACTACATGGAACGTGGCGAATCGTCCGAAGACTTCGAGCGTCACGTGTCCGAGAGTATATATGGAGATGGTGGTTATTCCATTCAGCTGTAGAATTTCCGTATTATCGATTGCTGTCGTTGCATTTACGAATTCCTTTTTTATAATATTTGGTCCAGCTCCAGTGTCGACCATCAAAATTATTGGTGTTGTTAAATTTCCACTTGTTACTTCTATTGTTGGAACGCTACTTTCCCTGTGCAATTTTATCGTGTGTAATTTTACTGTTCTTGTTGATTTGATACCACCGAAATTACATGTATTGGGTGCGCATTCTGGGTGGTCCCCGCTGCACCCGTCGTCGGGAGACCGTTGGAGTTTCCCTTTGACGTGTTGTATCGTGCTTCGTTCGATTGCTTCGCCGGACATTCTCGAATAAAATGGCCAGGTTGCTTGCAATAATGACAAGCGCCGTTTGCTTTCGAGTCGCTCTTGACAGCGTCTGCGAAGGTTTGTTGCAGAGAAGCGGGGCATTGCGCTTGGTTATGACGATACGGGCATAGATATGCGCCGTGACCGTTCTTTTTGCATATTTGACACGTAATATTAGCCGTTTGAGCGAACTGCAACCCTTGCGGTACTGGGTTGTTACGAGCGTTTTGGTTATTCGGTGCCTTGTTCGCGTGACTCGGCAGCAAATTACAATCCTTCACTGCGTGCCCCTGATTTTTGCATAATTGGCAGGTGATAAGTGTATTTTCTTGATTCGATGGTGGAAAGAGTTTGTAACAGCGGTCAGCAGTGTGACCCCGTTTGTCGCAATGTTGACACACGGTAATTGAAGGAGTATTAGGCGATGGATTATTATTCATTTTTTTCGGGGGAAATAGCTGGAAGCATTTATTTGCCACGTGCCCTTTCTTGTCGCAATTCTGGCAGGTCGGTACGGCTTTCTCCTGGTCACCCGCGTCCCTTGGCTCCGTCGCTTTGCCTCCAGGTTTATCGGGGCAATTCACGGCTATATGGCCGGTCTTGCTGCAAAGTTGGCATTCCGGTGTCTCGCCGATTATTGCCCTGACCGATCGCTTTCCCTCAACCCTTGCGTCCTTCACATTTCCTGTGTCCCTGATTCCTTCTCGTAATGCAGCTCGAGCTATTAGTTGTTTTTCGATCTTTACCGCTCTCTTTACTATGTCGTCGATCGTACCTTCGGTCGTCATGCGTGCTTCTATCTCGGGTTTTAATCCCTGTATAAAACACGGCGGGAGGCTCTCGGTGGTATTCCTCTCGAAAGCTTCGTCCGCTGGCTCGTTATTTTCAGACTCATAAACTTCCAAGATTTGAAAACCCAAATCACGGATTCTATTCGCGTATGCTACTATCCTTTCTTCGGGTCGTTGGTATATGGAGCCTAATTCCGCCTGTAATTGGTAGATGTTCCTCGCGGGCGCGTAGATACATTTCAAAAATTTGTGTAATTCTTTCATGCTTCGGAATGTTTGTTGAGCTATCGAGCGCCGCGGCTCTCCGACAATGTTTATTCTAACTGCTTTAACTAGTTGTTCTTCGCTGGAGGCATCCAGCATCTCGAGTGCCTCTTCGTAGCATTGTATGAAGAGATTTAATGAGGTATTTGTCCCGTCGTACATAGGGATGACGCCCAACGCATCTTTGAGAGAAACCTTTAACCCGGAGTTTGCCATTTCGTGTCTTCTTTCTGTTGGTGCGTGTGAGTCTCGCTGGGTGTTTCTGGGGTCAATTCTTATACTCTGGCGCTCACTTGTCCTGTCTCCTGCCGTCAAAGTTTTATTAAGGTCGCTTAGGGGTGGATCCGATTTGTGTAATTTCGCTGGAAATACCTTCGGCTTCGTGCCGGTGTACTTAGTTCCGTCTCCCGTTACAATGAAAAGATTACGTTTAACAGTATCGAGTTGAGAGGGGGAGGGTTTAAAGACAACGTAGTCGTCGGGTGGGGTATAAAACTTTTCTTCGTTCGCTGTAGAATCCGCGAAGCTTTTGTAGATAGTCTGGTCCAAGAGAGATTGGTAGGATGCACCTGCGTCTATATCTTTCTCGGAAAAATTATCAATTACTGTATGCGTACTCTCGTTGTCAGATTCGAGGGTGGCGTCGACAAAAAATGGTACAGGTGTATCGGGTCTTTTCAACGGGTTGGTGTCCGCTCGAGGAGTTGTTTGCTTTATTGGCCCAGATGCACCGGCCTTCGCACCTTCGTCCGCCAACGTCAACCCTTGTGTCTCGGTACTCAAGAGCTCGTATTGTTCCCTTAGTTGTTCCTGGTCGGTTTTTCCTTTGTCTGTCTCTCTATCCTTATTCTCGAATTTTTCTTTTACTATTCCTATTCGAATCTCTGCCTCTTGATTTGCCTCTTCCAATTCTTTCAGCGTTTCGTGAATAGTTAGAAGGGTGTCCCTTTCGGTGATTGTGGTTCCAGTAATTAATGGCTTGTGAACTTTGCTGCTTCTTCGTTCGCTAACGTAATCGTGTATTATGTCGTCAGGGAGAGTGGTGTTAGATCGAGTTGAGCGAGTGGTGCGGGACGGGGGTTCACTTGTCTTATCGGGGTTATTAGAACTCATTTAGATTGTTCGAGGGGAGATGGGTGGCAATTATTATGTTATTATTGTGCGTCTCTCTTGGTTTCTTGTATTTTATACCTTTGTGGTTTGTCTTCTATGTTTGCGGGAACGCGATCGAATGAACGATATCTTGTGTTCCTTAATAATTTTTACCTTTTGGTGTCGGTGGGATATGAATAGATAGCAATAGTTTCGAATCAATCTCTTCAAGATCCTCAGGGCGGATTCGGCTAGCATGTGGAAATTAATATTGTCTTTTTCCTCCTTTATTTCGTCTAATATCCGTTATGTATTCTTTTCGAAAATATTATATTTTTTCTTTCGCAGGTAGAGTAATCAATAGTCTATAAGAACCCAAAATTATTGAAACCAATTTCTAGGGACAGCAAACGTTCCTAACGGTTTTATGGGTGTAATTATTAGTTGCACTGTTTCGGTTCTAACAATTTGTGGTTTATTTTCAAGTGTCTTCGCAAAAGTTTTTATCGTTTGGGGATCCCTCCAAATTTCACAGACTACTGTTTCGTTGGGAGTTAGGTGCAAAAAATCTATTTCTACTGATTTTTCTGTCAATTGTTCTTCTAGCGGTGTCGCGATAGGATTTGATTCAATTAAAGGTTCTCTTTCGTTATCATAACTTAGTTTTTATGTTCTCTTCGTATACAGGGTAGGGAATTCAGGTATGGTTAGATTCTCGAGTGGTATTAATGTATGTTTTAGGAAAATTGTTTGTGTTTTGTTTGCGTTTTGTTTGCGTTTTTGTTTGCGTTTTTGTTTGTGTTACTCCATCAAATAGTTTGCCTATGGAAGCGTTTAAACAAATGATGGTGTATAACTACTGTGTTACTTCATCAAATAGTTCGCCTATGGAAGCGTTTAAACAAATGATGGCTTATAGCTATTGTGTGTTACTTCATCAAATAGTTCGCCTATGGAAGCGTTTAAACAAATGATGGCTTATAACTATTGTGTGTTACTTCATCAAATAGTTCGCCTATGGAAGCGTTTAAACAAATGATGGCTTACAGCTATTGTGTGTTACTTCATCAAATAGTTCGCCTATGGAAGCGTTTAAACAAATGATGGCTTATAATTATTATGTGTTCATCATCAAATAGTTCGCCTATGGAAGCGTTTAAACAAATGATGGCTTATAATTATTATGTGTTCATCATCAAATAGTTCGCCTATGGAAGCGTTTAAACAAATGATGGTTCAGGTAGGAAGGAGGAAGTGAGTGGAACGTGTATTGTTATTTTCCCTTCTTTCTTTTTTGTAAAATTATCTTCTCTTCTTCTTTTTTCTTTCAGACAAGCACTCTAATGATCCCGGACGAGCCCCCAAATTCTGTTACGTCCAAACTAGCGCTCTTTTAATTACTCTAGTTTGCACGGTAACTGTTGCCGCCGTTATTATCGCACGCGCTGGTCAGGAGAGCGTTGCGCCTACCTTTACCACACCTGGTGTCGATACCGGGTACAACGTTTGCTCCTTTTTAAAGCCTTAACCTTTCGGAAAATTGCTTGGGATGGAGCCCTTAAGAATGCTTGCCGTGTTTATGTGTTTGGAAGTTAGCTAAGTAGTTGCGGTTTTGAGTTTTCTTGAAAAGAGAAACGGAGAGGAATTCTTTGACGCGCCTACGGGTACCTGCCGTCCTTTTCGAACAAGGTGGCAGCGCGAGGCACAGGTGTACGGAGAACCCTAGGAGACCTTTACGGATCTGTGGGCTTTGACAAGAACGTAGAATTAGGTGCAATAAACACTGGTAAAGATGTACTTACGGTGGTTGATGATGTTTTGCCGACTGTGTTTAAAGATGGTGTCCTTTCTCGTCTCGAACTTCGTCTCAATTTGTTATTTCGAAGGTGATAAAGAAATGGTTCGCGGATGCAAAGGAGATTGAACACTTTTTAATGATGAACTCAATGAAAGTATACAATATGGATTCTAGATGCGATCCCTTTACAAATTGTCGAAGAATAGTTGGTGAAACTTCGTAAATTGTTAAAAGTAAAGAAATATCTGCGGATGGTGTAAAATTGCGCTATATCTGAACCACAAATTGGTCAGTATAACGTTCGAAACTGATAAAATTCGTGTAAAAAAGTGAAGATTACTTATTACTCGAAATTTTTGGGTCTGAATGTCAGTGTAACTGTGTGTCCCGAGCCCTCAATTTCGAGGGGTTTTATACCTTTTTTCCTTAGCGATATATGGTGGGGATTGAACATATTTATGGGAGTGTCCTTTCGTATATCTATTTTCCTTATGATTTTGGATACTGTCACCGAGAAGATGAGGGAGGTGCATTGAATCTGACCTTTTGATTGGACCTCGGATTTTTTTAGGCCCTTCTTCTAGTCGAACTCGCGTGAATCAGGCCCACGCCGTGGATGACGGAGTGGGGTATCGATGTAAAGGGCGCGAAACAAATCACGTACGCACCATTTCCCCTCTTCTCGCATTCTGTATTATGAGAATTCGTTTATAGGTTTCGGCGGAATGCAATGACTTTGAGGCAGGGTATTTCTTGGTAGAGAGCGTTATACGGAGACTATTTATAGAATGGATCTCATCAATGCTCTCAACAAAGAAAACTGTCCTTATGATTCGGAGTTGCGCTGAGTCATAAACTCCATGTGAAAGTATCAATCTCTTAAACTAAATTAAACGTTCGGTAAGTATACGCAAAAAAAAAGGTTTCTTTTAACTGTAACAATTTCTTTGTAAGTGTAGAGTACTTTAAATGGTTCTCGCTTATTTTATTAAAGAGTAATTATCTTTTCCTCATCGTATCTGGACTTTATTTTGAGTATTGGTTTCGAAAACCTTGGCAAATCTCCAACAAATTGTGGTTTCAACCTTTCGTGGGAGTTTTCTCGGGGTTTAATAATTTTATATGGTATATGCGAGAAAGAATTTGTATACTGTTCTGAGTTTTACGGCTATCGCTAACAGTGTATAGATTGCCTTTGAATTGTGTTCGGAGGGCTTTTTACTTTTCGAGACTCCATGCGGCTGGTTTCGTCGTATGACTTATCCTTTGGCTGTTATTGGTGAGTCGGGCCCTCTTCTAGCATCTATAGTTGTTTCCCTCCTTTTACTATACTACATTTATTATCTAGGAATACTTATTTCTTATTTAAGGATAGACACAAGCGCTTAAAAGAATAGAAATCCAATTTTTAAGAATACTTTTCAATAATTGATATAGAGATATCAATTATGTCGTTAACGTTTAATCCATCAATGGTGTGGTGATTTTGTTTTCGTTATTTGTTTTGTAATGCTCTCGAACGCCGGTTGTTATTCTGTAATTATTTATTTTCCTGTTGGATTTTGTTATCTATATAAATAAAAAGGAAGAAAAAGTTATTTCCATTTCCACCGAGATCATCGACCGAAGCCCCCTTTTTCTTCCCTCTAAGCAGTGGAGCTTTGGTTCAACTATGACACCGTTTAAACGTGTGATCTTTCTCGAGGATAATTTGTCGACCGTTTTTGACTGACCCCCGGGCATGAACGTAACTCAGCTGACCGTAAACTCCTCTCTTTCCAACTCGTCTTTGGCCGTGGTAAAGTAGATTTGTCGGTCTATGGATCTATAGGGCCTGGGTCGATACAGGGTAATAGTAGAGCTCCATGTTGACAGCTAGTGGGGCCTCGCGTCTTTAGTTTCCTGCTGGCACTCCAGGGGGGGAGAGTTCGGAGGAGGGGTCAGAGACCGCCTTTTCCGGCCTCTGCCCGAGGTCCTTTGGGCCTGTTTTATCTAGGCTCGCTGGCGTTAGCTCGCTAAGGTCGGCTTCGGAGGAATTTAACCTAATCGAGATCTCATGTGGATAAAGAAACTACCAGTAAACCAATTTCCTTCTTCTTCGTTTTTTTAGAGAATTAACTTTTAATGGTGGTCAAAGAGAAATACATAGAGCGTTACGCCGGACGTAACACATCGAAAACACTATGCACAGCAAATTTGAAGACATTCTGACATTTCTTAATATTCTTATTCTACAATTATTTTTAGTGAGGAATTATTTTAAAGGTTATGTTATTTTAATTTTCCAAAAAACAATTCTTTATCATGTCAAAAAAGAAAATTTGGTTGCGAAAAATAAAATACGAAATATCACACATTGATTGACAAATATTAGTCCTTTTTATTTCGAAAATTATATATTTTGAACGAATATCATTCACAATATTTTACTATACGTTACTCAAATTCATAATAAAAATCAAAAATTTCGCGGGTGCACTGAAAACTTGGTTATAATTTCACAAAGAAGAATCTTCGAATATCCAAAATTATTGCAATTTGTCAAATAAAATTGAAAACTATCGCGACCATTTTTTTTCCATTCATTCTATCTGTCAAACCTTGGAAGCCGACGATAATTCCATAGCAGGGGTACGTTCCGAAACAGCGCCAAGTGAACTTTTCTCTCTTTCTTTCATTCGTGGTGAGAAAGAGAGAAAAGTCGTCCGGCGCTCATTCGGAACGTACCCCAGACGTGATAAAGTTTGCATACGCCCGCGACGTTGGTATTCTGTGGCGGGATGATTTGAATCGAAAAGAAAAATCTCATTTTTTTTCATTTTTTAATGTATATTACTACTTTAAATATTGGGAAACTGCAATTCAATTTTTTCAAATCTCTAACAATTTTTCGAAACAAAAAAAAATTCGAATTTTACTTCGTATTTTTCGAACCACCCTTCTATTTTTTTTTCAATTGTTTCAATATACCTATCTCAAAACAAAATAAAACGATAAAAAATAAAATTTCTCGAATTTCTCTCGGACAGTGACGATAACGAATTGATTCTGTCTATTATGGGCAAGAGAAAAAATGCTTAAAGTGTTATAACCGAGTTCTCTTATACATCGACAGACGAAGAGCCCTCGCAATCGAATTCATCGAGAAATTGAATTTTTATTTTTTTTATTTTGGACGCATCCAAGACACTATAACTTTTTATTTGAGCAACAAACTAATTGCTCTTCAATACACGATAAGAACCAAGACGACATCTATGTTCGTTCTCGAGATATCATTTTTTTGCTACAACGATTAATATCGAGTTAATTTCATTGAAAATCGTAACAAAAAGCAAATTTTTTGAGTATTCGGCTCCAATACTTTGGCTCCTGTCCAGAGGTAATAATAAAGTGATTCCATGTATTTTAGGGAAGAAAAAAACATTTAACGAGATGCATTTAAAGGGCACATTAGACCCGAATGGTAAATGGTAATGGTGTTCGTGTTGGTAAATATTTTGTGTGTTTGTTTTATACTCATTTAATCTGGTCATATGTGTTAAGCCAATAAAACGACCTTTACTAGATATGATTTGATTCGTTACATTAATTTGATCAAGTTCTAAAAGGAAAAATCAGTTGTGAATAATAATAATGGATTTATATAAAAACGAAATGTTTATATTCGATGAAGGTTAAACTATGAATCAATTTACATAATTGATAAATGACTTTTCCCCATACGTTCTTCCGATATGAAACGCGCAGCACGACGTATAAACATATTCGATACGTAGTCCATAACGCAAAGTGTTATCATACTCGATACGGAGCGCGACGTGCGTATAAGTTTAAAACGGAGCGCGTAGCGCGACGTGTATCCCTGTGAGTGCCTTAAAAAACGTCCCGAAGGGACATTTTTCGGAGGGTTTGATGGGCGGAGCCCTTTTCATAGAGTAGAACTGATCTCTGGATTTCCTTAAAATTATATCACACATTCGTTTTTTCAAATTTAATATACATACAAAAGTTGTGAAATCTCTGATATAATTCCTTACCCTCACGAGAAAGACCAATAAAAAATAGCGACGGCGAAATCCGCGAGTTGAGGTCAAGCTCATAACCAGCACGTATCCACGTCTCGGAGAACATCGTGGGAAAGATTTTCGAAGGTCCCGCTGAGATAAGCGTTTAAACGTAATATACATGACAGCATCACGCAACCTATAACAAAGTTTTGAAGTACTTGGTGACGAGACATTGCCGTGACACTTTGTTGAAGATTTCCAACAATGGGTGCTGAAAATAATTATCAAAAATATCGAGAGAGAGAGAGAGGATTCGTCGGGAAAATAAATATGCTCGTTTCTTTATTTAAATGCGGAAAGATATTGATTTATTATAGTAATTAATTAAACTTTGCAAGAAGAAAACAAATAATACTTGAAAAATGCGAGAGAGTCTTTTCTGTTATAATATCACGAGTATTCGACTAGTTATTTCGCGCACGTGCTCGACACTTCGAGAGCCCGACGAAGAAGAAGGGGTCGAGTTTGCCGAGGCTTCTCGAACTCCAGCTGCGACTCCCTCGCGCTCTGATTGGCTGGCTTAGCCTCTGCGTTTCTCGTTCTGATTCGACGACGTTTTAGGGTGAACGTGCATCGAACTACTCCAATACTTCCCCTGTTTGATCACGTTCCGTTTTTTCTTTAACTCCGATTAGTCCTCTCAGGAAGTTGAATCGTCTTGCTGGCGTCGCTTTGGTAAGTATGTCTGCTTTTTGTTTTTCCGTTTGCAGGTACTCGATTTTCACCTCTCCTCTTTGGATCTTCTCTCGTATGAAATGATATCTCACTTCGATGTGTTTTGTCCTCTTGTGAAATTCGGGATTTCTCGCGAGGCAGATAGCGCTTTGGTTGTCCACGAAGATAGTTGTAGCCGTTTCGCACGGATGCTCGATGTCTTCCAGTAGTTTTCTTAGCCACGTTGCCTCTCGTGATGTGATCGACGCGGCCACGTATTCCGCTTCCGTGGTGCTAAGAGTAACGATCTTCTGCCGCTGGCTTGCCCACGTCACCGGGCCTCCGGCCAACTCGAAAAGATAGCCTGTTGTTGATCTGCGCGTCTCGACGTCCCCAGCGTAGTCTGCGTCCGAGTATCCCTGGAGGCACAGCTTGTTTTCACTGCCGTGATATTCGATCCCGTACTGCGCCGTCCCGGATACGTATGCGATGATCCTCTTTACCGCTCGCCAGTGCTCGTTGCTGTGTTTACCCAGATATTTGCTGATTGAGTTCACAGCGTACGAAATATCTGGTCGTGAAACGACGGCCAGGAACAGGAGTGAGCCCACCGCTTCTCTGAACGGGACTTCCTTGCTCTCTTCCCCTTCCTCCTCGACCGGTCGCAGCGTTGAATTCGGATCGCTTGGGACGCACAACGGTTTCGCTTCCCCCATTCCGAATTTCTTGACGATTTTCTTCGCGTAGTTGCTCTGGTGAACGAATATCGATTTTCTCGATCGATCTCGTTCGATTTGCATTCCGACGTACAGACTTGCATCACCCACAGTGATCTTGAAGTCCTTTCCCAGTTGGTTTAGCACTTCCTTGATTACGTCGCTCGACTCTGCTGCCACCAGTCCGTCGTCGACAAACAGCGCCAGGTACACTGTACTCGTTTCGATTTTTCCCACGTAGATACACTGGTCTGCGCTCGATTCTCGGAAGTCAAATTTCTTGAGAAATTTGTCGAACTCTCGATTCCAGCATCGAGGCGCTTGCTTGAGTCCGTATAAGGATTTCTCCAGGCGGCACACTTTGTCCTTCAAAGCTCCTTCTTGTTCTGAGAGTCCTTCGGGTACCTCCATGAATATTTCTTCGTCCAGCTTCCCGTAGAGAAAGGCCGTTTGCACGTCGAATTGTGACAATTCGAGATCCTCTGCAGCTACGATCGCGAGTAACACTCTCAACGAGTCGTAGCGTACTACAGGTGCAAACGTCTCGTGGAAATCTATTCCTTTCTTCTGCATGAAGCCTCGCGCACAAAGTCTCGCCTTGAATCGGTAAACTTCTGCATCAGCGTTTCTGAGCACTCGAAATACCCACTTGGAGTCGATTGTTTTCATCCCCGGCTTCCTATTCGTCAGGGACCACGTGCCGTTCTCTTTGTGTGCCTCGAGCTCCTTTTCGATCGCTTCAGTCCACTTCCCCGATTATTTGCAGTTCACGGCTTCTTCGTAGTTCTCCGGCACGTCGAGCTCGGCGATGTTGACGTCGTAACGAGACGGTCGTCTGATCGATCCTCGATCTCGCAGATTTCGTCCCTCGTTTTCGCGCACCTCTATTCTTTGCACTTCCCGTTGCTGACCAGCGCCATTTTCTTCGGCCTGCACGAAAACTTCATCGTCTTCATCGTCGTCGTTGTCGTCTTCTGCCTGAACAGCGTTCTCGACGTTCTCCCTCTTCGGCAGCACCCATTCTTCGTCGATGTTCTCTCTTGATAGCGGCACCGTTAGACCACTTGTTTCGTGAAACACTACATCTCTCGAGACACTCACTTTCTTCGATATTGGATCGAATACTCGATAGTTGGACGAATTGCCGTCGTAGCCCACGAAGATCATTTTCTTTGCCCTTGCGTCGAATTTCCTCACGAATTGCTTCGGCACATTTACGTAGACTTCCGATCCAAAGACTCTGAGATGCTGCAGGCTCGGCTTCACTCCAATCCACAGCTCGTATGGCGTCGCTCCGTTTCTCCCGCTCGAAGCGCCGGCTCGATTCATGAGATACACGGCTGTACTACATGCTTCTGCCCACAAAAACGTCGGAAGGCCTTTTGCAATGAGCATAGTTCTCGCACTTTCGATTAGGGTCCGGTTATCCCTTTCCGCTTTACCGTTTTGCTCTGGCGTGTAGGGAGCTGTATACTCTCGCTGAATTCCTCTCGAGTCCATGTAGTCGATCATTGCACGGTTCTTGAACTCGAGGCCGTTGTCTGAGCGCAAGACTCGCATCACGCGCCCGAATTTGTTTTCGACGAGCTTGTCGAAGCACCTGAATTTTTCGAACACATCACTTTTGTGCTTGAGGAAGTACACTATCCGGAAACTCGTTGCGTCATCCTTAAATGTCAGCAGAAATCTCGCGCCTCCGATCGACTCTACGCTCATAGGCCCACACACATCCGTGTGTATTACTTCCCCGGGACTCGTCTTCGCGCGCACTCGTGTCTTCTGGAACGCTTTTCGGTGTGATTTTCCCTCTTGGCACGAACCACACAAATCTTCTACACTCCCCGGTAACTCGACACCTTTTACCAGCTTCTCACTCACTAATTGTCGCATCGCACGGCTGTTGACGTGACCGAGTCTCTCGTGCCACGTTTGGAAATCAGCTTTCGCCACATTTGCTTCACTGACCCCTTTCGTTTTGAACACCATCCGGTAGATTTGGTTCTCTTGCTTCACGCCACAACCCACTGTTAGTCCACGATTGTCGAGCCGAGCGCAATTTCCGTAGAAGAATACACCGAGCCCCTTCGCCGCACACACTCCGACGGAGAACAAGTTTTTCTTCATCTCGGGGATGTACAAAACTTTCTCGATCACCGAGGATTTCCACACACCATCCACGTATTTTTCGATGTCTACCGACCCTTCGCCTACCACGCGGCACTCTTTGTCATCGCCGAGTACGACTTTATCCCCCTCCGGTAACTCGCGATATTCACGCAACCACTCGCGACGGAAGGTAATGTGCCTCGAGGCACCGCTGTCGGTAAGCCAGCAGTCTCTCTTGTCTGCCTTTAGCACGAGGCTCGCGACATCAGCCGGTAAATCGATACCGACATTTTTACCGACGGACGACCGGCTCTTTTCACTTTTCTCGCGAGACTCGACCACGAACGCGCAATCTCTCGGATCTCTCGCGACACTATCGCTCTCCTGACGTCGGTTCTTGCACTCGCGCGCGAAATGTCCAAATCCTTGACACTTGTAGCACCTTATTTTGTCTTTTTTTGAATTTTTATTTTTATTTTTATTCTCTCGCGAGCTCGATTTTTCACCACTTTTTGCATTTGCTTTCTTCGTCGCTGCAAACGCCCCCGGACACTCGTCGTTAGCTGACAGGCGCGCTTCTTCTCGAAGCAATCTTTCTTCTAGATTTTCCAACGTCTGCATCCCTGTCGGCACATTGTCCCACGCCGTTTGGAAATTCGCGTATTTCGGCGTCAAACTCCCGAGAATTTTCGCCATTATCGAAACATCCGAGACTCTCTCCCCGATGTCGGATAGCTGCGCGGCCATGTTTCTCACTTTCGCCACGTGCTGTATCATCGAGTCGTTCGACGACATTCGATAATCGTACAGTCTCGTTGCTAACAGTAATTTATTCGACTCGGACCTCTGTTCATGAACTGTCGACAACCTCGTCCACATCTCCTTCGCGGTAGCACACGTGATCAGCGGCCTCAGATGCTCGGGCTCCAGTGCCGACGCCAGCAGAAACCGCGCACGTGCATCGTCGGCTAGCCACGTTTCGCGCGCCGGCCCTTCGGCCTCCGGCAGCTCGCTCGTCCCACTCACGATCCCCCAGATTCGATGCGCCGAAAATAAAGCACACATCTGGAATTTCCACCCTTGAAAATCGGATCCGTTGAATTTAACAACATTTCGAGTGGAGATGGCTTCCGTCATCTCGGATTCATTTCACTCGCGACCGCGTACCGAATTCTCACTGAGAGCACGTTGCCAATATGGCCGTCACTTTTTCCGCTCACCACTCACGTGCCACACTTCCCGAATGATAATCTACTTTATCTCTCTCTTTATTTCAGCACTCCCGCAGTCAGCGTGACTGGGCCCATAACCTGTTGAAGATTTCCAACAATGGGTGCTGAAAATAATTATCAAAAATATCGAGAGAGAGAGAGAGGATTCGTCGGGAAAATAAATATGCTCGTTTCTTTATTTAAATGCGGAAAGATATTGATTTATTATAGTAACTAATTAAACTTTGCAAGAAGAAAACAAATAATACTTGAACAATTCGAGCGAGTCTTTTCTGTTATAATATCACGAGTATTCGACTAGTTATTTCGCGCACGTGCTCGACACTTCGAGAGCCCGACGAAGAAGAAGGGGTCGAGTTTGCCGAGGCTTCTCGAACTCCAGCTGCGACTTCCTCGCGCTCTGATTGGCTGGCTTAGCCTCTGCGTTTCTCGTTCTGATTCGACGACTTTTTAGGGTGAACGTGCATCGAACTACTCCAATACACTTAATAATGATTTTTTTTTCGTTAGATGCTTCTGGAAAAGGCACAATTTTTATTTCAATTCAATCTGACATCCCATCACTTCGACTCCTACTGCGATTATTGATCGTAAACGACGCATTAAAGGGATATTATGGTATTTGCAACTGCTGAGACGCGGCACTGCCTGACGTGCATGAATTGCTGTCACGCAATCCCGTAAGTCGTCAATTTGCATGACTGAACAGTTACGCAGTCCCTACTCCATTCTTTTTCTTTGCTCGACGGCTCTAGTTCACGTTAGCCTTCGTCATTAAGTGGTTACGGTTCCATCTTGTATACTTTACTGATACGTTTTTAGAATAGGGCAGAACCTATCTCAAAAAGCGGCGTTAACGTGAGTCTTTGTGACGGAGTAAGTGTGAGGGCAGTTGATGTAAAATAAAAAAATCCGTTAAGTTGGTTTGTATTGTCTACTAGGGTGAACTAGCCAATGAATGGACGAGACCAGTGAATGCACGTGTATAAAAAACGTTCATTCATTGGATTTTTTTCGTCTTCTTAACTGTCCATTCATTGGCTTGTTTATCCTATAATGCTGATTTATTGCAAATTTATATCATGAATACAAGTTATGAGTGGTTGTAATTTTTATTTCACTAGTAACAGTGCACTCGCTTCGCTCGTGCTCTGACGATTTGAACGTGCGCGCTTTTAGGTCGTCAGCGACATCTAGAACACTTTGAAGTGTGTTGCATATCGAAATAGCCGGCATCCAATCACAATGCGTCTATAAGTCTTACGCGATATATATCGAATTTTCGATTATTTCCCGTTACATTACTTTTTTAAGAAAGGATTGGATTTTGAAATCAATTAGCAAGTGGCAAAGATTGATTTCATAATAATCAGTTTCAAAAGGAAAGGAATCAGGCTACTCGAGTCCGTCAAAGTTTCGGAAGACAGTTTCTGGTGCTCGCATCTCAATAGGTATTAGGATAAAAGTGGAGCAGAAATCGTTAACGTCTCCGAAGATAGTCCGAGTCCTGTGTTTCGGTGCTGCTCGCCGAAGGAAAATTTATTAATTAGATGCTTGTTTTGAAAACGAACGGCCGACGGAAATTCGTTCGCCGAGTCCCTTGGATATTCCATTAGTTTTCCCTCACTTCTTCTTACCATCGGAATGCTGACGAACAGAGTGTCGCTCTGTTCGAAAAGCCAAACGCAGACACGCGTTTACGGAAAGACACGCAGCGGTAAATTACGCGCACGAACCGCGTCAATCGCGTAATCGATGCACATACATCATTTCGTAGGGTCCCTCAGACTGTTCTCTGCTATACGCGAATTCGAGGTGTACAGAAATATTGCAAGCTAGCAAAGAAAGAGAACATTTTCGAATACCTCTTCTACGTATCTGGTGATTTTGGTAACCCATTAATTTTCGCTGACTTCGAAACTTCGCTACACGCGCATGTCAGACATCGCTTTACTCCTTTTAAGGGTTGAAGGTGCTCCGCGTAACACTGCTGACTGTATCCTCCAGTGTGTGTACTTGACGCGTTAGAACAGCACGGCACAAAGCGCCGGCGACGACGGCTAATTTCGGAAACGTTTACGGTGACGAATGTGGCCACTTTATTAAAACATTGTAAATTTACATATTGTAAAAAGGTGCACGCTACCGATCTAGTAGTATAACGTATATCTGAGACGACGTTCTCTCACAATATTTTAATTTCAGCGAAAGTACGGTCGATTATGCGTATCTGAGAAGCCCGAACCTTACAATATTGAGTCGTATAACGTTGAAAGTATGTATTGTAACTACTGACCCAAAGTACCAGAATGAAAAACGATATAGAAACAGTGAATCAACAAACCAATAATGATGTATGGTCGGGTGACATCTTCGATGGGCCGTACTACATTATTAATAAACGACTTCTTAGTTATATCGGCCAGTGGCCGTATCAATTGCGTAGGGAAAGAATAAGAAAGTTTTGGTTTATAATGCTTGTAGGGTGTAGTGGATTGGGACCACAGGTCAGCATAATGAAATTTTATAATAACAATATTATTTTTTTTAATTGTTACTAATATTACATATAATATAATAACATTGTGTTCGTGTTATTTTGTCCCGTCTAATATTGTGTTATAGATATTTGTTTACTGTGTGTCTTATTTTTCTCTGTATCTTAACGTATCAACTCATTGTATTTAGACACGTGCGGTGATCATTGGATGGGGTAAATTGGATCTATTTGTCGCATCCATGGCTCCACTGATGGCGAATGCAGCTTGTCTCATGATGCTAATCAATTCTCAGTTTCATATACCGCACGTGAGATAAAAAAAAAACGGAAATAGTGCTACTTTATCAGCATATGAAACTATTGAAATTGAAAATGTTTTATCTTATATCGTGTATCGGGTATTGTGGTTTGTATATTGTATCTTGTATCTTGAAGATGAAACAAATTCTGGATCAGACGAGAATGAATTGGGAACGGTTAAGAACGTCGCCGAAACTTAAAATTCTTCAAAAGCACGGAGAGGCAGGGAGACTGTATACACAAATGTATACCAGTTAGTTGTACAAATGATATTTCCTAATTGTGCTTCAGTTAATGATCTAATGAAAATTTGTAAATTACGCATGTCATTACAGTAGAGTCCGCCTTGGTTGTGACTGGTTGGATACTGACGCCATTAGTGCCGAAAATTCTCGAAGTAGTAGCGCCATTGAATCACTCACGAAAAAGAATAGATATGTTTCCGGCGGACTACGGGATCGATCCGGACAAGTACTTCTGGGTGATATTCTTTCATCTCGGTCCGGGTCTTATTATTGTCCTATCAGTTCTCGTGGCCATTGATGGTTTTTACATGAGTATTGCAAAACATGCTTGCGGCATGTTTGAAGTATTAAGGTGATAGATACTTTAAACATTTTTCGTAACAGTGGACAAGCATAAGCTAATATCGCAATCCAAACCAAAAAAATGAGGGTTGATTTTCACCACCTTTACTCTATTCGGCGCGTCTTACCGAAAGAACGCTTAAAGCGTGTGACAGTTTTCATCGTCTGAAAGCATGTAACAGCTTTATGCGTTCTTTCTGAGATTGGCCTGGTTATGATCAATGTTAAAATGCCGGATACTTAAAGTTCATATCTCGTATACCTACCAAATGAAATTGAGCATCTATTCCGTAAAGTAGTTGTCGATACGCGATGGAAATATTAGATTTTACTCTTTAATTATCCAATTTTGGTGGACTTCTTCTACAGATATGATCTGGAACACATGATAGAACAGAATAATGCCGCAAATGACGAAGTTATACTCCATCCTGAATATCATGCCGATGTTTTTTTCCATAATATTGTGTCTTGTATCAAGCGACACAAGAATCTCCTGAAGTAAGTGATAAAATCATTCGTCAATATTGTTTATCGTTTAACCCTTTAAATAAGATAGCTTTGCGTTATTTTGTAAGCTGCCCCCGAGGCCGGGACACGAAAAAACTTAAGTTGCAGACAGAATGTTATACAATTATAGAAGATATCGGGGCAATCCCGATCACTCAAAATCTGATAATTCTATGTTAGCGAATACTGTTTATTGAGTGGAGGTAACAAAGCCATGTTATATCATTGTTTAGTACAAAAAACCCCCTAACAATATCTTTGCGAGCAAAATTCCTCGGCCAAAACTTTTTGTTCGAATATAACTAACACACGGACCTACACGCAAACCCAAATACAGTACAGTTTACCGGTATGAGTGTGGATACAATTCTCCACGTGAAGTATTTCAAAACAATATGTAGCTGTCACTGGAGGGGGAGGGGGGTAATAACAATATTATTGTTATTACCTCGTTGTCGTTGTCGCTGCCACGCAGCCTTAACGACTTTTTTTAATCAAAGTATGCAAAGATATATGTTGCGAATATGGCGATCCGATTTATTGTGGTAAAACCCTGAAAAATGAGTGGTCGGTCACTCCATCATAATACGTGACTCATTACTTATCTTTATATTAATGGCAGATGACAATTAATTTGATAGTGAAATTTTGTATATATTTTTTCCTTAATAAAGGTATGTCCGCGATATTCAGTCAACGTGCCAGTTGATGCTTTTTCTGATGGTTGGTGTGAGCATCGTGGGTTTGTCTTTTACGGGTTATCAAGTATGTAATCAATCAACGCTATTTGCGTCATTCTTTTTCGTACAATTTTCTTGACATCGTGCAGTGTGTTGCTAAGAGCACTCCAAGAGAAGACATTGTGAGAATGGGAATGTTTTCCTTCGCCCAAACGTTTCATCTGTTTTGCATCAGTTTGCCTGGTCATTGGATATCGTCTGAAAGTTCACTTTTTCCGGATTCTGTGTACGTGCAATCTATCATCCCATCGCTCAGGCGAAACTTAAGAAGCTAAATAGTTGAACGGTCGTAATTTTTTTTTCGCAATATCGAAATGTACGCTTAGCATACCACTATTTTTACCACATATCTGTGGAATACTAAATATCATGAAACTTGTTCACGTCTCCTTTTTTACAGAAGATTTCCCCAATAACGCTCGGTGTCCCCCACGAATACGAAGCTTTGCGAGAAAGCAAAATAAGCAAATCATGACTTATGTTATATAGATACAGCTGTAAATGGTACCTGATGTCTGTGCGATCAAGAAAATTGATAATTCTGCTTATAAGAGCGAGTATCCACCCTTGCAACATAACTGCTGGAAAAATATACGTCATGTCACTTGAGAACTTTTGCGGCGTGGGTTACACAATTAATGCGAATTTATATTTTTCCTTTAAATAATTTAAATTTGTCTGAACACGTTATTAAATTTATTTCAGGTTCTACAAATGTCAATGTCCTATTTGACGATGCTGACTTCATTCCAGTAATTACTGCAAATTCGATACACTGAACCCCAAATATACTGTATCCCAGTCATCGCTATTCCTAGACCGGCAATAGTAACATAGTCTAACTAGCATGATAGAGATGTTAAAATACTGTGTTTTATTTTCTGTAAAATTATGATTAAAACGTTGTATTTTGACGTAATTTTCGATGTGAAAATGTTGGTCGGGAATTTTTACTTCCTCATCGCATATGATGTATGTAAACGAGAAAGTATTATGATTGTGTAAAAAAAAAGATCTTTCAAATTATGATCTAAATATTTATTCGAAACGTCGCGTAATTAAAGAAAAAGAAAACATTTTCTCACTTAATAGAACGGGGAACATTTTTTCTTTATCATAGTTAGAAACAGAACCATAGGTTCATGTTGGTGACGCAATCTGTCAGGGTGATGTGCCCGAATATGATTAAAAAAAGAATTTGCCGTTTCCGTTTGACTGCTGTGTGAGCACAAAAAAAATCGATGTACATACATGCACGTATGTACCCTAATAGACAAACGATACGAAACGCAGTATATTACGCAATCATTACGACACACGTGCCGCAAATATTGCTTCATGTGCTGCGTTTCGTGGCACATTGCCTATTACGGTACTTGTGTTTTTTTACACATTTTTTCCATATAAAAAAAATTCAAAGCAAATTGAAAAATCTAAAAAAATGCATACGTTCTCAAAATACACGTAGCGGCAGAAATACCTTGTGTAGTCTCAAAATACGTTTATTTCAATAGTCTTATTTTTTGTAGTACAACCTCTCCGCCGGTTACGAACTAACCTATATTGAGACGGTATAAAATCCTCGACCTCTGTACCTATAAGCTAAAATAAATAATTAGAACGAAAAATTCATATGATAAATGCCGGATCGATTATCGGTCATTTACCAGACTTTGCGAAAAAAATTAGCATGCGAATTACCGACCGCGCAGTCAATCAATAACTACGGTCGATAGCATGAGCTGCCCGGTAGTATTACATCATTTGTGCACACGGTTTTCTTAAGCTGTTGCGGCAGACCCCGGGCAGCGATAATAAAGGACAGCGAAGTTTGACGTACTTCGTGCGTCAATGGACACAAAAAAGGGCCTCGCGCTCGGGTATATAAGACCCGATCGCGAGCACAGAGACACTTCACTTCGGTCCTAAACTCGAACGGAGAGGAACTCATGCGCGGCTACGGCTCGTTTGATCTTGAGTCCTCCATCTTGCTTATCAATAATTATCGATAGCAAGATTCCAACACTTTTCATTTTCGAGTAAAGCAACGCTTTACTCGACCTCTTCACTTTCGAAATTGCTGCGACGTTGGTCTTTCGCTCATGCGCTCATAAACTGTCATACCGTAACTATGTCTCGGGCCTCGGTGTCTATCCATTCTCCTCGCTATCTCCGTCGTCACGGCCTCTCGATCCCCGCTGTAAAATTCTTGTTCTTTTTTTTTTTCATCCCGTGTCTCGTCGAGGTAGCAGAGTGTTTCGTAATCCCGGAGGGTGAACCGCTGCGAGGATTTTCGTTTCTCTCAAGCCTCATGTTCATCCACCACTTGTCGTTGCTTTACTCGTTGCTTTACTCGACCGAGTCCCGACGCTAAGAAGAAGCAAGGGACAAATTTCTCGACGACGATCCAATCATCGACGGAAGAAACCAACGTCGGCCATTCATCGTTATCAATTAATTAAATCAATTTTCTTTCAGCGAACAGATCTTCTTTAAATATAAAATTCCTTTCCAAACACAGCGCCGGCAACCGCCTTGGGAGACCTCGGCAACCGCTTTCGTCTAGTGTTACCCTTCCTATCAAAAACCAGCGCCGGCAACTACCTTGGGAGACCTCGGTGACCGCTTTCGTCTAGTCATTGTCTAATAAGAATCGTGTAGAGTAGAATCGCAATCCTCCTACCCGCAATAAAATAACCCTTCAATCTGTTTCGCAATTTAAATACTTGAGAGCTAAAAATCTAATCAAATTATTGGACAAAATCCATCATTAATTTTGTATCCACATCATTGTTTCAATAAAATCACAATTATTGTTGACAATTCGAATCAACGAACAGATTCCTTATTTCCAGCACCTGCCCTCACATCTCCATGAGCCAAAAACTCACAATAGCGAACGTTTCGGAGCAAAGAGCTGTAAGACTCCAAAAACGTACCGTTACAACATGTATATCGAAAATCGCGCAGGCGCTCACACTTAAAACTGTATAAAGAAGGGATCAGTGCGTTAGAAATAGAGCAAAGCCATCTTTTGTCGTCGATCTTTTCGAAGGCCTCGCATGTGGTCACCAGACACGAAAGACGACGCGAACGCATACAAAAGACTATGAAGTCCTCGACCGGTATTTTAAAAAACATTGTTATTCGGCGTTAATATTTAAGCGTTCGTCGTGCGGGCTAATACATTTTGTCGTATACTAATTATGCGAAATCTTAAAGCTAAATTCGTTATTGTCTAGTCTTTATTATCGCTACAGTCACCACATAGTGTTAGATCTCGATCCTCTTAGAGTATTCATGCATCGAATCCGATAAAATCTCGCGGTCATATTATCATTCCAACCAATTTCCGCAACTTAGTTGTTTGAATAATTCGCGCCCAAACTACCCCGTCCCCTAGATTTCGTGACGCAATTCTCGGCATTCGTCACAACCTCGTGTGAGTGCTGCCCTCGCTGCGCTCGGGAAGCAAACCTCACACTCGGGAATTTTCAGCAGGGCTCCGATGCGCGCCGCTACGTATATCCATACGATGATTATTCCCCCCGTTGCGACGAGTCGATTAATCTACACAAACGAACAAGACGTAAGTAAGTGAATTTTATTAGAACGCAAAACGTGGAGGTGAAGTGAAATAAGTTTATTAATCGTTGTTACGTCTCAGAGGTCTGAGCGAACCGTAACTTGTGTTGAACGCGCTCAGGGGTGCCTCATGAACTTGTTCGCGGGGGCGACTCAGTGGTATGGGTACTTGTCGCGTAACCTCAGAGGTTACTTACTCGTCGCTATAATCGACTTGTACGTAATCGTTTTATTATATTATTTGGGTTCGGTTCATCGAAAAAGATTTAAATCCCGTTCCTCAATTGACAAGTGATTTATTTGGAATGTAAAGATGTAACAGAGACTTCAATCGATAATTTTGTATAAGTATGAAATGTGTGTTCAAGGGGTGATTTTAATATGAGTCGAAAGGTGCCGATTCTAAGGTGACCGTTTCGTTCTAAAGACGGAATAAGACTTTTTGATGTGAGTCGTTCGGATGTTATAGTTAGACTCTCCATGTGAGTCGATCAGATGTTAGAATAAGACTGATTAATTAGAGGTAATAACTGGCCGTCGCGAGGCGGCCGAAAATGCTGAGATCGCGATCCACGCGCGATCATACGAGAAAGAGAAGGAAATATTAAGACAGAGAGGGAAGGTAGAATCAATGGAAAGAATAAAAATGCTGATAGAGAATCGCGTGATATCGGGAAACGAGGTGCGAGGTTCGTCGCACGGCTTTCGTGGAAAAGACGTACGCCTTCTCGCAACCGGATGTGCATTACCGTAATTCGAGAAGGAATTTCCGGTGCTTTGATTTTAATTATTGAATATATAGCGATAGAAACTCGGAGAAATAATGTATGGATAGTACGCTCACAAGGGTCAGGACGTAACAATCGTAATATATTTCTTAACGTCCCGATACAAGGAATGAATTCAATGAACTGTCATTCTTATTAAATCAATAAAAACAAAACACCGAAGATAGCAATCCGAATATCGCTACAAACAGTAGAACTTCCAATAAATTTAACGAAGCGTAACAAACACAAAATACGAACAATTTTATTCGTTTACGCTTTCAGATACACAAGAATTTCAAAGTCGCATTGATTACCCGAGCAAATTCTCTGCTCGCGGAGTTGCAGAAAAACCGAAGGCTCCCGAAGAAACGAGGTTTCCTTGAATTTTCGTGAAAAGAACGCATTTTTAGCACATTCTTACTCGAAATATCGATTCAAACAGGAAAACATGAAAAAAACCGGAATTTACCGAATTGTTGGCAAATTGGAAATTAGTATTGTACGGAATTTTCACCCGGAAATATCAAACGCAACTTCACAATTTAATCATTTTAATGAATTTTACCGACCGAGCCACTTAATTCGATATGAAATCAAAAAAATGACACCAGAGTTACGATTCTAATTTTCCTTCATCGATTATTTCAGCGTTTATTTTTTTATTTTTCGTTGTGAAATTAGCGACAAATCAAAAACGAATTCCGTATTTTCCCAAATTTTCACTTGTTTTTAGATATTTTTTTTCTGTGCTTCGTAATAATTTGTTGTTTGCTATGAAATTGTCGTCGGCTTTCAAAGATTGACATCGAATAAAATCAAAAGAACATATATCGCCGCGAGTTTTTTTATCAATTTTATTTGGTAAATTGTAAGCATACTGGATATTGAATTAATGTTTGTTGTGAATTGATAAATAAGTTTTTAAGTGCGAACGTGGAATTCATAGTTTTGTTACAAATGTGAATAATTTCGGTGATAACATATTATTTACAGAATAAAATGAGGAAATGTTTGTGTATTCGTGTTTGATATTTCGTGTTTTACTTTTTTTATATGAAACGGTTATTTTATATGATGAATTATTATTTTTTGGAAATGAAAAATAACCTGATCATTAAAGTAATGGCTAATCAGAAGGAATTTTTTTTAATTCCTGGCTACTTTTATTTTTTCTCCCGCTCACCTACTTTTCCTCTGGCTGGTAAAAAATAACTAATTTTCAACACGCGTTGCAGGCATATGGTTTTTTTAGCGCGGTCGGGAAAAATAATAATTTTTTTTAGGCTCGAGAATACTTGACAGAGGGCCAGTTGTGCGATGATATAAAACCGGCGCTCTGCTATCTTAAAAAATGGCGTTTTCCATCGGGAAATTTTCCCTCGTCGATGGGAAATCGTAACGATAAACTGGTACATTGGTGTCACGACGCACCATCGGTGACGATGCTCTTCACTCTTGCATATCGCGTTAGTAAGTTATTTTTTTTCTCTTTTGAATTTATAGAAACAGTTTTCTATTTATTCAGACTTTTTTTTCGATAATTACAGATTTTCGGGAATGAATCGTTTCTCAAAACGACGATCGATTGCGGCGAAGTTGTGCGGTCGCAGGATTTGTTGAATAAATGATACAGCATTTGTTACGGTGTTTCGGGAAATGCTTACACCTTTTCGAATCTTTATCAAGAAACAAAACGACCTATTTATCTCTACAGAGCTTGTACATTTGCCGAGTGAGGTATGAATTACGATGAGAATCATCACCAACAACGTGGTCGACTGTTTTCACTCTTCGAAAGTAATAAATCATTTTTTTTTCGTTTTTTAGGCACTCACTATAACAATAGGTAAATAGTGCCTATTAAAATAACCAGCGAGGCCTCTTCACACAGCTTTCGATGAGGATTCTCCGCAGCGTGTATGCTCCAAAAAATGTAGTTTTTCAGCATTTACTTCAGTGTACCTCCAACTTCATGCGTAGTTAATTTGAAGTGACTCCTTTGATTGGAAATATTTTTTTTAGACTGCGGTTGAATAAAAATAGCTTTTTCACTGAATTCATTTTCTCGGACGTCCGTATCACAGTGTAACTTTGGATGGTGCGAACCAATTTTGTTCTCCTTCGCAGGAGTGTTTTATCATATCATGACTATTGTGCACAAACATTTTGAAACTACTGCGAAGTCTTTAATGAGTTGTTCCAAAATAAAAATTCAATTCTGTTCCGCTAAATGTCCGTATGGTGCTCCAATTATGAAGTCTACGAACCAAATTTTTTCGTTTTCGCAGCAATATTTCATTGCATCGAAAACATTATGCACAGACAATTTGAACACATTCTGACATTTCTTAATATTTTTATTCTACAATTATTTTTTGTGAGGATTTATTTTAAAGGTTATGTTATTTTAATTTTCCAAAAAACAATTCGTAATCATGTCAAAGAAGTGTGAGGGGATTTTTCCCTCCACTCTTCGGTCGTTCTCCGTCGGCCAAACTAACTCTACATAACTGGAAAAATTACGAGTGTTGGGCGCCAGCCATCTTTTTTCACCGGAGATGACGAACCGGTCAATAGCGCAAAACTAAAATCTCAATACTCAATATGACACTAAATTTCCTAATCGCGAAAAATTCGGAAACACGACACAATTAAATACTAACGACGAAGACACGAGCGGTATACCAGGGTCGCTCACTATGCTAGGTTTTGGTAGAGAGGGTCGGAGTCACAGGAAAGAAAGAAATCGGGTACTCAATAATAAAAATGCAAAATTTTCCTTACGTGTTCCACTATTGAGAAAACTATTGCAAATATAGGAGGTGTAGCAAATCATACAAAGCGTTGTAAAATAAGACAAGAGAAACGAGTAATGAGAGACACTGTTTAATTTTCACGTTGAAGTCAACGGAAAAGACGAATCGAAAATAATTAATTTTGTTTGTGACGCAACGGAGGCGCATACAATTTCGCGGTTAGCGACGAGGCGAAGGCTGGACGATTATCGGCAACAGACGGCTATGCCATACTTACCGACGTCGATAACGACGAAAAACCACTCACTCACCGTTCGTAGCTTTCGCTACCGAGATCGGAGCGAGTCTCTCACCGCGCTCACGTAGTGAGGGGTTCGACTCGAGCTCGAAACTTGTATTCTTCGATATCTCGTACATTCTCGCGGAGTTTCTTGTCGTGACGAGGAAACTCAACGCGCTCATTTTCACAACGGAACAAATGCGATGAAAAATCGAACTCGATCGAAAGAACGAGAAATCCAGATTTTTATCGAACGGGATCGGAAAACAGCGTCAGAATAATTCAAAGAAAATAATGCACTGATTAACTATTCACCTACTTAACACATCGGAGGCACGTCTCCACGAGGCACTCACGGTAAAGACTACCGGAGACCGCCTCGGAGATCCTCTCTCGACGACGGCTCGTACCAGAAGACTTCCTTGTTTCAAATTTTCGGAATCCTCACACCAAATCTTAATTCTTCGAATTGGCGTAACAGAGAACCAAGGCAAACACTCACGCACACACACATACGCACATTCTCCACCCCTTTTCCCACCCACTGGGATCCGTATCGGGCCGGTGACTTGCCCGATATTTTCCCGCCTGTACCCTCGTTCTTAGAGTTGGGAGGGATATCCCCGCGGTCACACACACAGAGGCGAGCTCGGGTCCCCTACTCTAAGTGGATCTGGCAATCCCTCCCGACGGGGTGATCCAAGTCCCGCCGACAGGGCCTTCCATACGCGATATTCGCAAAAACGTAACTCAAAAAAACTCCGACCTTTGTTCGCCCCTCTATCAGCTGTGCGTCGAATTCTCAGCCGGACTTGCTGATCCGCGGAGAGTCTCAAAGAATTGAGGGCGATCGGGTGGCGGGTAGCTCGGCATGCCAGCTCCTTTCCACGCCACCCTTTCAACCCATCCTCCTCCAACTAACGAATTGTCGTCCCCTTCTCATTCATGCACACGTTCTCTTCTCAAACTAAACCCAAAACTCGAACTCGAACACAAAACTCAAACCGTACGTTTATTCACTCTCGCAAAATGCACTCAATCATCTCGGCTTCGAAGTTCGATTCTCTACTACGCGACATATTCATGCGGTATCAATTATTTTCTATACTTCCGGATTTAAGTGATCGACTTCGTCTCTCGATAATACTTAACTCGAGTCGATATCTCTCAACAAAAATCACAACGGGATCGATACTTTATTTTCCAAATAAATCGTACGCAATGTCAAATAAATCGTAAATCGTAAAATAATTTTTTTTTTGTTTTTGGCAACTTGATTATTTCGGGATCAACGGGTTTTTCGTCTAATTCTCGCGGTTTTTTTTCTTATCGTTGCATTTATTTCTCGTAACTACCACTAGCGTTGTCACTAACCTGGCCGCGCGGCGCGCGTGTGACACTGGTGATGAAAAACGGCGTCATAGAAGAAAATTTGGTTGCGAATAATAAAACACGAAATATCACACATTGATTGACAAATATTAGCCCTTTTTATTTCGAAAATAATATATTTTGAACGAAAATCATTCACAATATTTTATAATACGTTATTCACATTCATAATAAAAATCGTAAATTTCACGGGTGCACTGAAAAACTTGGTTATAATTTCACAAAGAAGAATCATCGAATATCCAAAATTATTGCAGTTTGCCAAATAAAATTGAAAACAATCGCGACTATTTATTTTTTTCCATTCATTCTACCTGTCAAACCTTGGAAGCCGACGACAATTCCATAGCAGACGCGATAAAATTCGCACGCCCCGCGACGTTGGCAGCGGGCGCTGTGGCGGGATGATTTGAAATGAAAAAAAAATCCCAGCTGTTTAAAAAAATTTTAATGTATATTACTTTAAATATTGTGCAACTGCAATTTAATTTTTTCAAATCTCTAATATTTTTTCGAAACAAAAAAAATTCAAATTTTACCTCGAATTTTTCCAACTACCCTTCTATTTTTTTTTCAATTGTTTCAAAATACCTATCTCAAAACAAAAAAAAAGAAAGAAAAATAAAATTTCTCGAATTTCTCGTCTCCAATGTTTCGCTCTCGTACAGAGACAATAACGAATTGATTCTGTCTATCATGAGGAAGAGACAAAACGCTTAAAGTGTTATAACTGAATTCTCTTATATATCGACAGTCGAAGAGTCCTCGCTGTCGAATTCATCGAGAAATTGAAATTTTTTAAAAAAATATTTTACACGCATCCAAGATACTACTACTTTTTATTTGAGTAACGTACTACTTCCTCTTCAATACACGACAAGAACCAAGACGATATCTATGTTCGTTCTCGAGATATAATTTTTTTGCTACAACGATTAATATCGACTAAATTTCATTGAAAATCGTAAAAAAAAGAAAATTTTTCGAATATTCGGCTCCAATACTTCGGCTCCTGTCCAGAGACGATAACAAAGTGATTCCATGTATTTTAGGAAAGAAAAAAACATTTAAAAGGACTAATTTGAAGGGGACATTACACCCAAATGGTAATGGTGTTGGTAAATATTTTGTGTGTTTGTTTTATACTTATTAAATCTGGTCATAAATTTTAAGCCAATAAAACGACTGTTTGCTAGATATGATTTAATTCGTTACATTAATTTGATCAAGTTCTACGCGATGCAATTCGTTATATTTGTCTCGTGTCTGAATATTTGACAATTTATCGTCAAACAAAAAGGAGATATCAGTTGTGAATAATAATAATCAATTTGTATAAAAACGAAATATTTTTATTCGATAAAGGTTAAACACTATGAATCAATTGACATAATTGATAAATGTTTTTCCCCCATACGTTCTTCCGAGATGAAACGCGCGACGTATAATCATATTCGATACGTAGCGCATAACGCAAAGCGTAATCATACTTAATACGGAGCGCGTAGCGCGACGTGTATCCCTGTGAGTGCCTTAAAAAATGTCCCGAAGGGACATTTTTCGGGGGGTTTGGGGGCGGAGCCCACCAACAAGAGCCTCTGCGCTCGCAGGGCGCTGAGGCGCTTGTTATTTGTGCTTCTGTTTGAGCTTGGCATCTCAAGCCGGGGATAGAATCATGTGCCTGTGCACGTTCGCGAAATTTTGTAAAACTGTAAACATACCTTTGGTCTCCTTCTGTCTATTTTACGAATAGGCAATTGTACGATTTTCGCGAGTTTGCATGCTGTGCTGTACTCGTTAAATATCGCTGCCGTCGGTACCGCGCGTATCGCTAGTACCGAGTCTCGTCTCCGTAATGATTTATCCTTCGCGTTTTTATTCGTAAGGGAAAAAGGTATCCTCCCACACTCACTTCAACACGATGGTTCGAAATAGTAATTTTTATTTAAAAAAAAACGACGATTTCGATGACACAGAAAAAACACGATAACATAAAAGTATTTCTCGGCGACAAATGTCACTCGTGATTCATGGTTATTTTCCGTGCGATATTCGTACGGTAAGTTTACAAAAAAAAAATAGATTTCGCGTTATTCGCGTAAATCGGTAATATAACGTTATTCGCAGTTTATGATTATTTTTCGCACGTCTACTTCACAAAGAAATTATATCGCGACTTTCGCGTTTCGGTTATACAAAAAGTATGAGTTCGCGGAATTCGCGTTTTGACCCGTCGTTTTGAGGTCCGGAGAGAGACTATTTATCCGTCCCTTCGAGATGCGCATCGTGAGCTCAGTTTCCCGCTTTCATCACCTCTAAAGGTGCTGATTGTGCAAGAACAGCATCTCACGGCTCTCGGGCTCGGCAATCGCTAATTCTCGGTACGTATCGATAGCTATCGCTATCGCGGGTTTTGATTTTCGCGTTCGTCTTCGCGACGCTCGATACATATTTGTCGACGTGGGACTCGGACCCCTGCCTCAAGTCTCACAAGAATCGCGTTTACAATGCGACTGTGAAATAATATTTTATATTCTTGCGCTGCCTAGTTGCTAAACGCGAGATACATAATTGATAATTCACAAAAAAAATTACAGAGTAAATGAAAATCTTTTAATTGTTAAAATAGCCTAGCGGCGGAGACCCGGACGTAACACTTAATAAATACTTACCAGTGCGTTGTATCCAGACAGAATGTCATGGATCATCGACTGTCGAAAAACGAAATAGGTGCGAGTTTATTGAGAATCGCCCATTTGTACAATCTCTGTAGGCACAGCGACCGTATAACCGTTCCTTTTTTATAACTTTTGACATCATTAATTATTACGTCGCATTAATAATTCACTTCTTAAACTTTCAGTCGTACTACGGTTACGTTAAAGAGACAAAACTGCATTGACGTTCAAGAATAAACTAACGAAAATACGACGCTCTACGATGAACCGAATGGTTGCAACAATGTATATTGTTTATAGGCACGCTGCTTACTCGGAAGGAGTGGAGTTGTTTAACAATGTCCTTCCCGCGACGGCAGTTTCTCCGGGATCGTCGACGCGAGAAGATCATGGTAACCACCGCTCCAATAATTTTTGTATTACTCGAACGGAAATTAATCCTAATTTGATAATGTATTTACTTATGTTAATTTTCAGTCGTTAGAGAAAGAAATGCTAGCCTTCGAAAAAGTCGTTTTAGATGAAATATCGTATGTACTTTGAGACAAGCTTTCTTTTTGCGAATACTCGGCGACAATAAACGAAAGCCACACCCGGCGCGGCCTGAGTCAAGGGCTGCCGGGGCTCTATTTGACAAACTAACTTTTTCTGGGCGCCAGTTAGTTGCGGACAACTAGCGAATCTTCGAATATTAATTCCCGGCCGACAATTATTTTAATAGAGATGTCACGTCAAAAATGTGGGTGTTTCTCTTTCACCTGAATTTTTAACGCGAGGTTGCGTCGAATACGATTGAATACGCGCTGGTCAAGAGAGATTTCTCACTCCTTTACCACTCCTGGCATCAATTATCGGTGCAACTGCCCATTTTTTAGTCTAACCGTGAGGAAATTTACTAAGGATAGGGCTTGGAATGCTATTCGTTGACTTGTCTGAGAGGTATTATAAAATTTCTTTATCTGTTGCGTAATTAAAATAATGATCGTAGATGATTTGAATTAAACGGATTTGTTTCACCGCGATATGGAAATGATTTGAATTAACTGAATTTATTTCACTGCGTTATAGACATGATTTTATAATTGAATCATATTCGGTGAGTAGTGTTGATGATGTCTGGCGACGGCTGGGCGAATTAACGAGGAGGTTGAGTAACAGAGGATATTGCACACTTTTCACTTATAGATTTATCAAGGAAATAGAATTAAATTGTACTTACGTTATTCGTTGAGATGATGCTGGCTGTGATGTAGTGGGTTGGTTGAACACAAATTTCACGCGATATTAATATTCGAGATTTATTCAAAGAAAATAATTCAGGCAAATTCAAAAGTACAAGAATGTGATCTTTGGAGAGTACAAATGACTCGTTGGAACAAGAATTCGTACAAAATTGTCTTTTAACTATGCGAGTAAAAGAAAATTCGATGGTGAAACGAAAGATGGTTTCGTTCCAGTAGATGAGTTGAGAATGATAATTTGGTGAACTGAATTAACCCAAGAAAACTCTGGTCGCATGAAAAATGAATACAATTTTTGGAGATGGAAAGTGTTATCAACAAAATCCTCCAATAGGAGGGTTCCTCTATTTCTTCGTTGTCACAAAAACGGACCCGCGATCCTTTTCTCGTATGGTGGATAACGGAGAACGTGGTCTCTGACTCTATCTCTCTCGTCGCCTAGCCGGAGTATCAGCATACTTGTTGGATGTACCGATCGCGCGCTCACTCTTACGCGTCGCCGTCTCTCTCTACGTACTCCCCTGATGGGTAACGTTGCTCCTCGTTACTCTCCTCTCGGACTGTTCGAAACTTATTTGTAAAACTTAATATTAATGATTCATAACTAAATATTTAATATAATTAATATTCGACATTGTTAACGTATAGAAGAAGATATAATAATTGTTACTGTTCGTAAACTTCTCTTATACGTATACGTATCCGTAAACTGATAATAACAGTCGAGAAATGTGTATCATTTTATCGGCAATCATTTTATAGTATTATAATAATTCAAATGTTGGGTGTCAAAATATTATATGCCTGAAGGTTGAAAATATATCTCGGCTCTTGTACAAATTATTTTATTATTTGGCAAAACGTTTTCATAATATTTCGAGGTATTGGTAGCATAACCGGGCCGATTTCTTGGGCGTTGCCCCCCTCCCTGGGAGCCGTGCACCAGCTATTGCAAGTGCCTGGTAACAGTGCCGTCGTAACATTCTATTTCCTTATATGGACATTTCGGAACTACTGTTCCGTTTGCCCGGGCGAGCTGTAAAGTTCCCCTCTTTCGGTGTACCTGCTGATCTTCCCCTATCGTCGTGAACTAGCCTTGACATTATGCGACTTGGCTTACGCAACTCGTTCCTTTGCACGGGCCCCTTTATCTTTACCGCTCGCCTATACTAGCTTAATTTCTGTCTTTCGCGGTGTGTCCTGATCATACGTTAAGTGATATCGGAGAAGTAATAATTCCATGTTAAAGGTGGATTATTTCTGAACATTTTGGTATAAGCCGCGGTTTGATATTTTGTATTATAAATCGAGGGGAAACCGATTTCCTTTACGCGGCGTACGTTTTCCGCTCCAAATATTTCGTTGGTACTTGTTTTATAAATTTCCCGCAAACGGCATATAATTTCGGAAAAATAATAATAGCGTTAGATTAGTGGAATATTCCTGATTAATTTGATATAATTATCGATTCGTACTTTTCCTACCATAAATCGAAAAAACGCAATCCCGGAAGTAAATCTTTGTTCTTAATCTCCGCTTTAACGGTAAGCAAAATCGGAAAAATAGTAATCATACTTTATAGAGAAAATCTTCCTTAAAATGTTGATGTAATTAAAATGTTATTTTTTTATTCTCCCGATCGTAGGGAGCCATTTCTTTGCGCGCGGTGCATTAGTATTTTAAAGTGGATTGCATCTTCTCTTTCGGGGGGTCGAGCCGCTCGCCCTCATGAGTCACCGTTAGGGCACACTTGTCTTGCATTCTACGTCCTACCGCAATTTGGTTTGGTCGCTCGTAAAAATGTTACGACTGTCTTTCCTTAAATGTTTAGCTTGGCAATGTGGTTTTTCGGTTTACTAGTTTGTTATCTCTTGAATTTCGAACATCTTTTCTTTTTCTTCAGCCGCCGCATATTATATTATGGAAATTAACTGCAACTAGAACGCACTTTACGAAGTTAGTGGCGCTCATTCGTGTCAATTTCCCGTGGCTCCGCACAATTTTACTATCCGGTCTTTATTCGGTTATAATTTATTTTTGGGGTATTGACTGTATTTATAAGCAAGTTATACCGAATATTACTTCCATGATGTTGAATATTGTCGGTTTCGAATTTATATATATTAATTGCGTTTCTCGACAAATCGTCTCGATTAATTTTCCTAACATCCTCGACAATTTTATTATTTTTTATTCAATTGATACTATATTTTTATTAAGTAGCTGCCGAATTTCCATTGATCATTTTATCGTTTATCGTTAAATGTTAGAAAACGTGTGGGAGTATGAAACGTATTTTAGAATTGTTGGTGAAGAAATTATTTCATTATGATGATGAATGATTAAATGGTACGAGGGATGTTCTGACTCTCAATTGTGTGACCCACATATTCAGGAATATTACGCGACGTTGTTCGGTGTTAAAATACCGAAACTATGTCGATGGGCAGGGTTAACTTCCGTACATAGGGTAATGTAGATTCCCTTTTTTACGATGGAAGCCCGTTAGGGTATTTAGCTAGGAAGACTCTAATGGTCTAGCCGCAGGGTAAAAGCTTGGATCTATGCTCCTTGGCTCCTTGGGTCGATGCTGCGGTCGATCGTATCGACGTCGGCAGCGGAGTTCGCTGTTTCACCGAGGGTAGTGCGTGTGTCGAGGGGGATTCAAACCTCTGTCCGCATCTATCCGTGTGGTAAATAATTCTATTTCCATCTTTTACCCATGTAGATTTAATTTACACGACGAGTATTTGAGATCTCATTGGACATATTTTCCAGAGAAGATCCATTCCTGGAATATCGTTCATCGATTGATAAGAAATATCATTCCTTTTGTGAGTTTAATGATAATGAATAATGTTTGAATTTTGCGAAATGTAGGAATTATTTTGAAGGAACAGGCTTGCAAATAGTATGAAAATAAGCAAAAATATAAGTTGCGAAAATTATTATTAATAAAAAGAAATAGAGAGCGTTACGTCAGGACATAACAGAGACAACCACAAGGGGGTAGGATTGGAGGACCCAAGGATATCAGACTATTGCGAAATCATTAAGCAGAGAAAATACTCGAGCAAGAAATACGGCTATGGTATATTTGACTTACGTGAATTTGTTAACGTTGTACCAGAACCCTCACACAATTAACAATAATCTGTTAACATAATAATGATTTAGACAGCACACAAAATAGTAATTATAACTAATAATCCCGTTTGTCAAATAAGTTCTCTGCGCTAGCGCTCGAGGAGTATATCGAGCGGAGAGACGTCAAGGAACGTTTGATTTTATTTTCCTGTCTTTATTTTTTATTATTTTAATTTTTATTCTTCTAATATTATTTTTAAAATCTAATATTTTATTTATGACAGTGAAATGGACGTCAAAGTTTCATCGGCTCTACCGCAGTCTCCGGTACCGAAGGAGCAAAACGGCCACAGGACAGGAAAAACAGCCAACGGCCGAAATACAGGAGCAACAACCATCGGCCAAAACGCAACGTAAATACTAGCCTTAAACATTATTCTTTTTCGTCTGTATCGATAGGTTATGCTAATTTTATTCATTGATACAGCAGGTGCCAAAAACAAAAAATGGCGTTGGCAAAGAAATGGGAGAGCGAGGAAGCAGCGTCAAGTCCAGCAAGAGCGTGGCGCGAGACAGCGAAGCCGATCGCCTCACTCGCACCGCGTCGAGGATGTCGATCCCGAAGATCGGGCGTTAAAATTAATCATAAACACTATTCTCGATAGGATGGACCAGAAAAATAAATAAATAATTGAGTGTTCAATTGAATAACTTAAAAAGTACACAATTTTGTAATTGCTTTTATTCTGTAATTTGTCCCTGCAAAATTAATGAAAAAAATATATATTAAAAAAAATGCCGAAACAATCGAGAGAGGCTCAAATTTTCTTTGTAAGTCTTTCTCGGTCGTCTCGGCATTTTTTTAAATTCAGCAGCCCGGCGGATAAGCGAGTCCGATAAACGCGCTTCTTTCTTCAAAGAAAACGTTGGTTGAGTCTGTAGCATTCTCAATTCGCGTCGAGCAGGCGTCGTGTGCACTACACTTTGTTACTCGTCACGAACTTTCCATTACGCATAGAAATTTACAAGCATATATCGAGCGATCGCAATACATCCAGTCGAGTTGAGCTCTCAAGCTTCATTCTTTGAGCCAAAAAATCACCTCACGGTGACAAATACACAACCTAACAGCAACATATTCGCGAGCCGCATTGCGGGGAGCAAATCTAACCTAGAAACTCCGCCAGTGGCGGAGGCAGCCGTAGATGGAGAGCAGCAGCGGGGCCTAATGAAGCCAATCGAGGGAAATGTCGGTGATACTCTCTCATAATCTAAAGTTCCATCAATAATAAAGGAAGCAAAACTCTTGCTACCAGCCACGGGAAAAAACATCGAGCTACAATCGGAAAAAAAGAACAAGCGCCTCAGCGCTCTGCGGGCGCACAGGTACGTGTTGGGGGGATTTGCCCCCAAACCCCCCGAAAATTGTCCCTTCGAGACATTTTTAAGACACTCACAGGATTTACACGTCGCGCTAGGCGCTACGCATACGCACATACGTTACGTGCGTTTTTTCGTAAACTGAAAATGACATAACGTAACGCATGACCTGACCACATGACCTGTAACGTTAGAGAAAATTCATAAGAATATTACGACCTGACCGCATGACCTGTAACGTTAGAGAAAATTCATAAGAATATTTTTATATAATGTGACGTGATTTTTTTGAATCAGCGTCACAAAAACCAAAACAACCGCAACTCGCATAAAAATACCGATTTTTAATGCTGAAGTTTCGCGTTACTGCCTCTCCCAGCGACTTAAGATACCGTCAAGCTCTCGCTAAGATATCGATCGAGATTTTTGCAGTTTACCTTCTATGTTTTTGTAATTATTACGAATTCTTTCAATAACGTTCATTATTTCAGTTTAAATTCAAGTTTCATATTTAGTTCAGTATTGCTCTCAGATTTAGTTTTATTCCAGTTTTAGTTCAGTTTTGGTCGAGATTCTCGAATTCACTTGGTGGGACAAAGTTAGCAAATAAAAGGCCCAAGTGAAGGAGAGACTCGACGAAGTGTCTTGCAACTACGTTAAAGTCCGGTGCAAACCCGGCACCCTATAGAAAAGTGCAATGCGTTGAGATCAGGCGGAGGTATCGTTTGGTCCAGGCAAGGGTGGTGGAACCCCTTGCGCTGCGTTATAGTTGAGTAGAGCCTTGTATCTCACGCATTGACTAAGGGAAGCGATTGCGAAGATTCGTTCAAGTTACCGCGTTATAGTATCGGCTCTCGATTCGATAAAGTCATGAGATGGTTGAGAGGGCAGTAGTTATCGATTAAGATCCCGCAAATAATAATGATAATTCATTACGAATTTTCGTAGGCAAAGACAGTCGACGGAGAGCTGCCCTCGAGGCAACTCGGGTCTCTCTCGCGCTCCCGCTACCGTAGGCTTCGGCCTATTGTTCTCGCGCTCGAGCCATCGAGGCATCGTGTGATCGCTGTGTCTCGCTCGCGTTACCGTGGATCCCGCTATCGCTCTCGCTCTCGTGTCCGCGCGTTCGCTCGTCGATTCGTGTGTTTCGCGTGTGCTATCCTCGGTAGGATTCCGAAAGGAATTCTTTCCGAGTCGATAATTCGATCGATGCGTTATAATTAACGCTCTCGGGTTGGAGTGCATGTGTGTGAGTTCTCGTGGCATCGTCAGATGCAGGTCCCGGTCCTTTTTGGATAAATTACGCGCTTCGGTGAGTTTTTTGATTTATCGAAGTTATCGTTCCCGTGTCGCGCTCGTGGTCCCTTGTCTCGCTTCGATCTCTCGATCAGCTGAGTACTCGCGACTTGCGGGCGTGCGATCTCGTGGCTTCTCAGCCAAAATTATTAATTGTCGTTCCCGATTTCGATAACGTTGAGATTCTGATCTCCGTTTCCAGTGAGCTATTCTATTGACCTCGGATCGCGACCCTTCTACCACAACCCGCATCCTGAGCAACCGTGCATTTCCGCAACCGTTCGCTCCCGCGAATGCATCGACGTTAGTTCTCGTTCCGTTTTAGTTTCCGTTTTGTTGTGTCGTTCGTTTTGTCCCTGCGGAGGTCGTCGTTCCACCGACCTCCAGATTAGTCCGGTTTGGTAATTCCGGCGAAACAAAAATTAACCCTGCGGAGGTTGCCGTTCCACCGGCCTCCAGTTTAGTCCGGTTGTTAATACCGGTGAAACAAAATTAACTGGCGCCCACCGGGACGCCGATGCATCCGCGAGGGTGGACGGCCGAAGGTGACGTGAGTTTTCGAGTTCGTGTTTTTTTTGAATTTTGATATCGCTCATTTTTTTGAGTTTTGAGTTTTTTTTTGTAAAGTTAGTGTTGCGTTCTCGAGATCAAGGAAAATCCGTCACAAATGGCGCCCAACGTGGGGCCACGCCAATAGAATAGCCGTTCCCGTTAATCTCGATTTTGCTCTCGATTTTATTGCTTCGATTTCGATCTGGAGGCAATAAAGTAAAATATTTTTCTCGCTCTCGCGTTATTAATTTAACGCTTTCTCGTCGTGGATGTTCGCACGAACCCACTCGTTCTCGATGACAGTTACGCACATTGAACATTTTTTTTCTTAAATGTTTTGTGTGTCGTTTGTCAGCTCTCGGATGTCTGAAAAATTTGTTAAAATTTTTTTGGTGATACATCAGGCTCCCGATATGCCATGAAGGCATATTTTCGGCAATTTTCGTCATTTTTCGACTTTTCGAAAATGATGAATTTTTCTCACTCCCAAGCTCGCGCGTCACACGCGCTGGGGTGGGGGGAGATACCGTTAGCCGAGTCCCGGCTGCGATCGGAAGATACTCGAAATTGTGACAAACAATTTTTTTTGAGTTTCGAGGACTCCGCTCCTCGCTCTTCGCTCTCGATCGCCGATCTCGGAGATTCCTCGATCACTTCGTCGGGGACACTTGCCGTGAACAGTCGAGAGCTCCCGTTCTTCGGAGATGCTCTCGATTACGAAGACTCTTCGCACAGGCTTGTGACAGCTCGCTCTCGTGCGAATTACTTTGCGCATTCGAATTAATTTTCGATGCCGAGGTAATTCTTGCTCTCGCAATATTTCTCGATTTCGAATTAATTTTCGATTTCGATGAGATTTTCGCTCCCGCAATATTTCTCGATTTCGAATTAATTTTCGATTTCGATGAGATTTTCGCTCCCGCAATATTTCTCGAATTCGGATTAATTTTCGATTTCGATGAGATTTCCGCTCTCGGAATATTTCTCGATTTTGGATTAATTTTCGAGTTCGATGATATTTTCGCTCCCGCAATATTTCTCGAATTCGAATTAATTTTCGATTTCGATGAGATTTTCGCTCTCGGAATATTTCTCGATTTCGAATTAATTTTCGATTTCGATGAGATTTTCACTCTCGGAATATTTCTCGATTTCGAATTAATTTTCGATTTCGATGAGATTTTCATTCTCGGAATATTTCTCGAGTTCGAATTAAATTTCGATTTCGATGAGATCCTCACTCCCGGGATAGTTCTCGATTTTCGATCTCGATGAAATTCTTGCTCTCGTTTTCGAACGCGAATTAAATTTCGCTGTTCGAAAAAATATTCCCGCTTTTCGAACGCGAATTAAATTTCGCTGTTCGAAGAATTATTTTCGCTTTTCGAACGCGCATGGAACAACGCTGTTCGAAAAACAAAAAAAAAATATTCCCGCTTTTCGAACGCGAATTAATTTTCGCCGTTCGAAGATTTGCTCTCGCTTCTCGAACGCGAATTAAACTTCGCTGTTCGAGGAATTATTTACGCTTTTCGAGCGCGCATGGAACAACGCTGTTCGAAAAACAAAAAAAAAAAAATATATTCCCGCTTTTCGAACGCGAATTAATATTCGCCGTTCGAAGATTTGCTCTCGCTTCTCGATCGCGAATTAATTTTTGCAGTTCGAGAATTCGCTCTCGCTTCTCGAACGCGAATTAATTTTTGCAGTTCGAGAATTCGCTCTCGCTTCTCGATCGCGAATTAATTTTTGCAGTTCGAAGATTTGCTCTCGCTTCTCGAACGCGAATTAATTTTCGCAGTTCGAGAATTCGTTCTCGCTTCTCAAACGCGAATTAACTTTCGCTATCCGAGAATTAGTTCAATTTTTGAACGCGGATTAATTCTCGCAGTTCGAAATTTTGCTCTCGCTTTCGAACACGAATTAAACTTTGCTGTTCGAATATCCGTTCTCGCTCCTTGAACGCGAATTAATTCTCGTTGTTCGAGAATTATTTTGTTCCTCGAACGCGAATTAAATTTCGCAGTTCGAAATTTTGTTCTCGTCTTCGAACACGAATTAAATTTCGTTGTTCGCAGACTCGCTCTCGCTTTTCGAACGCGAATCAAATTTCGCTGTTCGAGAATCACGATATTTCCGAACGCGGATCAATTTCGCAGTTCGAAATTTCGTTCTCGCTTTCGAACACGAATTAAATTTCGTCGTTCGAACCTTCGTTCTCGTTTCTCGAACGCGAATCAAATTTCGCTGTTTGAGAATTACTTCATATGTCGAATGCGGATTCAATTTCGTAGCTCGACATTTCGTTCTCACCTTCGAACGTGAATTAAATTTCGTCGTTCGAACCCTCGCTCTCGCTTTTCGAACGCGGATCACTTTTCGCTGTTCGACTTCGCTCCCGCCTTCCTGGACTCGAATTCATTTTCGATGTTCGGAAGTTATTTTCGTTTTGCGAACGCGGGGTAATTTTCACCGTTTGGATTTACCCTCGCATTTTCCAAACTCGAATTCACATTCGATGTTCGAATTTGTGTTCGTTCCCTGAACTCGAATTAATATTTGATGTTCGGGACGTATTATCGAGGTTGTTCTCGTTTTGCTGAACTCGAACGAATTTTCGAAGTTCGCAATTGGGTCCCGTATCTCTGAACGCGGATTGATATTCGCCGTTCGGGATTTATTCCCGGTTCTCGAACCCGAATTAATTTTCGGAGTTCGGAATTTATTGCGCGTCGAACGCAAAGAAAATGTTGCAGTTCGAACCCGTTCTCGTTTCCCGAACGCGAACTAACTTGCGCAGTTCGGGATTTGTTCTCGTTTTCGAACTCGAATTAATTTTCGACGTTCGAAATTTATTCTCGTTTTTCGAACTCGAATTAATTTTCGACGTTCGAAGTTTCTTCTCGTTTTCGAACTCGAATTAATTTTCGATGTTCGGAATTTATTCTCGTTTCTCGAACTCGAATTAAATTTCGAAGTTCAGAATTTATTCCCGATTTCGAACTCGAATTATTTTCGACGTTCGAGCGAGTTCCCGCTACCGAACTCGAATTTATTTTCGACGCTCGGTTCCCGAACTCGAATTGACTTTTGAGGGGACTCATCCCCGCTCAATTCAGGTTGGTTCTCGGATTGATCGTGAAGTGGGATCCTTTTCCACTCCGATCTTACGGCCGTTCTCGGATGGATGGTGGGAGAGAATTCTCTCCACTCCTATTTTCCTGAGACTCCCGAAGTAAATTCTTCGTCACGATCGGAGTAACTTCAACCAGGCGATCGTGTCGGGATACGACGGATTCCCGACTCGCCAAAAAGGGTTGATTTCGGTTGTAGCTCCCGTATAGGACCCCTAGGAGGTCCTGATCTCACAGTTCTCGCCTGGTAGGCCCTTGGCCTCAGCGATCGAGCAGTTGGAGGTCAAGTCTCGTGCACGACTTCGGTCGCAGTTCCCGTTATGAGCCTTCGGGTTCGGCTCTCGATAAATGGACGGAAACGTCCAAGTTCTCGCATATGGCATCCGCCATAGTTCTCGTTAAAAGATCGAAAGGCCTTGGATCTCGTTGCAGGAATTACCTCCGAGTTTCAGGGAATCGGATCCCGCTGCGCTATCGTCCCCGCGCCCGAAACAACGAGCAGGGAAGGAATGATAGCGCAAACATTTCATTGACTACTCATGTCGTCCTTGAAATCATTATTTCTTTTTATTTTTTTTATTTTTTTTTTGACGCAATTACTTTCTCGTGCCGCGATTGAGGCACCGCCTCTCGCGAGCTTCCCGTCTCACTCACAAACGAAAAGGGCTACCGACATGTAACAGTGAGTGAGAGAAGAGATCGCGGTGACCGACATACAGGCCGCGATCCGATAATAGTTCCCGTACCGAGAGGCACAACCCTCTCGTGCTGCTTTTCCGCGAAGGTGATCGCGAGTTCTCGCTGATCCCCGCGAAGGAAGTCAGTTGTTCCCGTTACCTGCTACGCAGGGTAAAGATCTCGGAAAGTTCTCGTAACCCCCTTGGATGGAATTCCGGAAAGGGTGCTTGAGTTCATTCTCGCACACTTCGCATCCACTACTGTTTCGAACTCTAGTTCGAAACCCTCCCTAGGGGTGAGGAGTTGTGACGTGATTTTTTTGAATCAGCGTCACAAAAACCAAAACAACCGCAACTCGCATAAAAATACCGATTTTTAATGCTGAAGTTTCGCGTTACTGCCTCTCCCAGCGACTTAAGATACCGTCAAGCTCTCGCTAAGATATCGATCGAGATTTTTGCAGTTTACCTTCTATGTTTTTGTAATTATTACGAATTCTTTCAATAACGTTCATTATTTCAGTTTAAATTCAAGTTTCATATTTAGTTCAGTATTGCTCTCAGATTTAGTTTTATTCCAGTTTTAGTTCAGTTTTGGTCGAGATTCTCGAATTCACTTGGTGGGACAAAGTTAGCAAATAAAAGGCCCAAGTGAAGGAGAGACTCGACGAAGTGTCTTGCAACTACGTTAAAGTCCGGTGCAAAAACGGCACCCTATAGAAAAGTGCAATGCGTTGAGATCAGGCGGAGGTATCGTTTGGTCCAGGCAAGGGTGGTGGAACCCCTTGCGCTGCGTTATAGTTGAGTAGAGCCTTGTATCTCACGCATTGACTAAGGGAAGCGATTGCGAAGATTCGTTCAAGTTACCGCGTTATAGTATCGGCTCTCGATTCGATAAAGTCATGAGATGGTTGAGAGGGCAGTAGTTATCGATTAAGATCCCGCAAATAATAATGATAATTCATTACGAATTTTCGTAGGCAAAGACAGTCGACGGAGAGCTGCCCTCGAGGCAACTCGGGTCTCTCTCGCGCTCCCGCTACCGTAGGCTTCGGCCTATTGTTCTCGCGCTCGAGCCATCGAGGCATCGTGTGATCGCTGTGTCTCGCTCGCGTTACCGTGGATCCCGCTATCGCTCTCGCTCTCGTGTCCGCGCGTTCGCTCGTCGATTCGTGTGTTTCGCGTGTGCTATCCTCGGTAGGATTCCGAAAGGAATTCTTTCCGAGTCGATAATTCGATCGATGCGTTATAATTAACGCTCTCGGGTTGGAGTGCATGTGTGAGTTCTCGTGGCATCGTCAGATGCAGGTCCCGGTCCTTTTTGGATAAATTACGCGCTTCGGTGAGTTTTTTGATTTATCGAAGTTATCGTTCCCGTGTCGCGCTCGTGGTCCCTTGTCTCGCTTCGATCTCTCGATCAGCTGAGTACTCGCGACTTGCGGGCGTGCGATCTCGTGGCTTCTCAGCCAAAATTATTAATTGTCGTTCCCGATTTCGATAACGTTGAGATTCTGATCTCCGTTTCCAGTGAGCTATTCTATTGACCTCGGATCGCGACCCTTCTACCACAACCCGCATCCTGAGCAACCGTGCATTTCCGCAACCGTTCGCTCCCGCGAATGCATCGACGTTAGTTCTCGTTCCGTTTTAGTTTCCGTTTTGTTGTGTCGTTCGTTTTGTCCCTGCGGAGGTCGTCGTTCCACCGACCTCCAGATTAGTCCGGTTTGGTAATTCCGGCGAAACAAAAATTAACCCTGCGGAGGTTGCCGTTCCACCGGCCTCCAGTTTAGTCCGGTTGTTAATACCGGTGAAACAAAATTAACTGGCGCCCACCGGGACGCCGATGCATCCGCGAGGGTGGACGGCCGAAGGTGACGTGAGTTTTCGAGTTCGTGTTTTTTTTGAGTTTTGATATCGCTCATTTTTTTGAGTTTTGAGTTTTTTTTGTAAAGTTAGTGTTGCGTTCTCGAGATCAAGGAAAATCCGTCACAATAATAAAAATGTATTTAAAAAATTTGTTTGTTTGTTTCTTTTATTTTTGCAGGACCGTAGGACATCCTGCGAAAGAAAAAAAATTTAATAAAAAAAAAAAAAAAAATTACTGAAAAAATAGAAAAAAAGATTGATTTTTTTTCACACTAGAGTTGTATTAAACTGAAAAAAAAATTCTGCTTAAAAAAATTTAATAGTGACTCGAGAAAGTTAATTAATAGCTATTTACCGACCGAGTGTTAGTAAATTTCCATTCACGAATTCATTAAATGAGAGACATTAATTTTGCTATGAAGCAGCTGAGAAAATGAAAATGTATCGTTCTGATGTCTATATACGTGAATTTTTTAATTTTGATTGATTTGTTACGAATTTTGACCAAAAAAAGAATTTTTACTGACTGACCAATTTTAGTTGACTTTACTCTCGATAAATGAAGTAAGTGAAATTTTTGGGGATAAACTATCTTGCTGTGCCCACGAGATATATCAACACGGATTGTTGGATACTGGCGGCCGGTTTGTATATTCGATGATTTTTCTTTGTGTTTTTTTTTTTTTTTTCGATGGTATAAAGGAATCGATATATTTAAAAGAAAGAAGCGTGTGCGAGGAAGTTCAAGGTAAAATAAAAAGTTTGGAAAACATTTTTTCAAAAATTAATTGAAAAATAAATTGCCGATTTCCGATATTTAAAATAATTTACATTGAAAATGGAAGAAAAAAAATGAAATTTTTAAATTTCAAACTTTCCCGCCACAGAGTACCAGCGTCGGGAAGTGCGCACTGGGTGACGTCTGCTAAAAAATTGTCGTCGGCTTCCAGAGTTTGACAGATGGTTTCAAATAACAAAAAAAATTTATTTATCATGATTATTCTTATTTTGCGTAATTATTATTATTAATGTTACGTCCCGCAACTGTCCGAATTTCTTTTTCACAAATTTGCGTTGCTCTTCGATCGAATTGAGAGAAGAATACCGCTGCGCGTGAACACTCACGGAGTGGGGGAAAAACCAAGGAGAAAGATATCAAGCTACGCGAGAATCATTACCGGTCAGCCACGTAAGTCGAGATTTGTTTCATACTTCTCGAACTTAACGTTGCCGGGTCAAATATATATGCGGTGCGAAACACATTACACACCACATCAAGAAAAACTCGCCACCACCAAGAGAAGTCCGGCTCACGTATACGAGCTAGCGGACTTCCAATGGATATTATGCTCTACGGAAGGCAGCGAGACTCGAACACACGAGACTCCAACGCACGAGGCCCACTAACACCTCCAAGCACTGTGCTCACGCATGAAGACGCTCAGTGGCTTCGAGGCGAAGAACAGCGAGACTCGAGCACACGAGACTCCAACGCACGAGGCCCACTAACACCTCCAAGCACTGTGCTCACGCATAAAGACGCTCAGTGGCTTCGAGGCGAAGAACAACGACTCGAACAAGGGTACCGATAGCTTCATCAATACCATGACGCGTCGGGCCCTTCGATAGAAACGTTTTGGAACCTCCTCCGAAGAGTGCAGCACCTCACGAGCAGCCTTCGCGACGTAACCCCGCGAATAAAAAGAAATTCCCGACGATCCGCGCGAAAGATAATGAGAATAGAGTCACGCATGAACATGAATATTGGGTCAGGTCATCCACGGTGTAGTTTATAATTTTATGTTTTATTTATGATAATCTTAAACATTTTTCTCTATAATAATCTATTAAAGGCAAGAGTAATATTTGCAAACTAAGCCGGTCACAGTTATCAACCCTTTTGGATATTGCCAGAAATAAATAATTAGAGTAACGTCTGAAATTACAGTAACGAAGAATATTGATACGTGTTTCGAATCAAGGTCTCGCTAAACTTTGCACCTTCATATTAGTTTTATATATTGTAACCGATTTCCCCAATAGCTCGCTACGATTACAAAAATTGCAACCAGTGTCGTATCATAAGGGCGCCAGCCGCGAGAACCCGGAATTCTCGCGACAAATTTATTTCGATGATCCGACAATTTCCTCGATCTGGCGCTCGACTAGCTACAGCCCGGGAAGATGGTAGAGGGGAGTGGTCCGAGTCGCTCTCACGAGCGGAAGAACAGAATCAATCTCGGGAACACAATTAATAAGTTTCTTTTATTCGTCTACTCAAATGATCTCGGGAGCGGTGTCGTGAAGCGACAACTAGTCCGCCTCCCGTCGATGACCGTTACAATAATTCTGGCGGGTTCCGTACTGTCTCGAGAGCGTTAATTCTTGTTCCGACGGTTCGTTAATAATACGAAGTAATACTTTCCGATGTTCTTGTTAATAAAGACGTTCCAATACAAAATAATTTACGCCCGTCTCCATACGTCCAATCGCACGCCAATAGATCCCCGAGATCTCGCGTAATATCGCGCGACCGCGACGTGAGAGCGTCGCGTCGCGAAGATCGAAGGTCGAACCGCCCTTGCGATTGACCGTTACGCGAGAACTTAGCCTAACGGACTCTCTCGCGGATTTGGAAACAGAGTTAAGAGATAGAAAAGAAAGGAACTCAACGTAATAAAATATAGACAATCCAGGGAAGTCAAAATACTCAAATTTCAATAGTCTAAACATAAAAAAAAAGTCGAAGAGACACAAGATAGTCAGGAAATCAAATAAAAGAACCGCAAAGAAAAGAAAAGAGAACCCTTCAAGACTCCTATCGTGAACTGATGATCGCACAAACGAATTTTCCCCGAACAAGTTGGGAACGCGAGCCCCGCACGCAAAACGCGCCGTCCCCCCGATAGCGAGTTCAATTTGCCCCTTTGAATCTCTGGCCTCGAACCGAACACGCACGACGCTCTTACCCCTTTGAACGTTGCAGTAGTGGAAATCCCGCGAATTTCTCCGAACCGGGATCCCAAATCGCGAATCAGGGAGAAGTCGATATTCTCGAGGTGGCGATGTGCACGGATCTATGCGAGAGCCACGTCCTTCCTTATCGGGATCCTACGATCGAGTCCCCGAGTCGATTGACTCTCGGAAACTCGCGAACCCTTTTCTCCCCACCCCGGCCTACACAAATCTCTCGCCCCTTGCGGTTATTGGTCGCGATTTCCCCGAATAACGTTTCGATTCTCGGAAGTGCCGCGCGACGGTTCAAATGCGCGAACGGCAAGTCGAGAGCTCCTCAAGCTCTCGCGGGAACGATGTATCGACGATCCAGCGACGGACGAGAACGCAGAGATTATATCCTGTGCTTCGGCAAAGGGTGAGGTCTTGGGAGGTGTTTCTCTTCCCAGCGATAGTCTTTGCCGCCGACAAGATCTCGACGGTAGCAGAAAGGAGTCTGCCGCGCTGAGGCAGCCTCCGCTGGCGTTGGTACTCGAGATCCCGGATGACGTGTCGACGCTGTTATCGCTGCGTGCAACTGCTCGTGCGATGCGATGGTGATGGTCGTAACGATCGTCGTGCGCTCGGGAGCAATATCCATGAAACGAAATAAATCGGGGAAAATTAATTATGTGCCCTGAGATTCCTAATCTAACTCTGTCCGAATGCCTTGAAGGGACTCTCCCCGAGAGCACGAACGTCGCTTCTCGCGACAATCCGTGCACCAGCCGATAATTATGCCATCTTTGTGACGCGGCAGAAAAACCACGTCACAATATTTTTCCACGAAGAGTTGACCATTGGGCATTCATCTATAGTTTCGAGGAAGAAATTCGTTGCAAAAGCAAAACAGGAAGCCGTAATTCTACTGCGACATTAAAATTCTAAGAACCAACTACGGCACACGAAAAATATTAGCGACCAGTTCTCAACTTTTATAAACATTCGGACTAGCAAGCAGCTAAGGTCCTCTCGTTCGAAATCCAAGAAGTAATAATTATTATCGTGGTCGTTTTTTTTTCTTCTCCTTACGATCCGAAAAAGAACAACGAATATACGTTCACGTTAGTCTATTACGACGAGGGGAACACTGTGACGATATATTTCATCGTTTGAGTAAAAAAGAGAGATGCATATGCTCCAGTTAGCACGAGTGAGACTCCGTTAAGAAGGAGCGACGTCAGGGGAGAAGCGTTCTTAGCGAGGTATCCTACTCTCACGTGCGTACGTGATCGCACCAAGGGCATAAGGGGAAGAGAAAAAAAAATCATGCATCGATTCGAAGAACCAGGCCCGCTCTGTATTAATTGCCAAACTCTTTAGCCAATACGAGGGGGCCATAAAAATCTCGAAGCGAACGAAGCCACGATTCTGCAAAAGTAGGGATAAAAATAAAAAGAAATGAATAGTTAACAAAACGGATTATTATACAAAAAGACCTGCCATTTACACCCATATTACCCTATATTTGCAACAAAATTAGTTGAATAACAATTTGGCAAACCAATGAGCTAACGGATGTTTAATTAATCAACTGTAGTTTATGAGATCAACAAATTAAAATTGCAAATTATGTTTGATAACCGATTATCAAAGATAATGACATATTATTGCAACTCAGGTATTGTTGATTAATTAATTTATCAAAATGCACTATTAATTCACATAAACTTCACCTACAAGGATCCATAAAATTCAGGGCAGATCAGCAATCAATAAAGGATATAATTAATTAATACACAGTACCAAATTTGCATCAGGAATAGTTAAGTAAAATAATTATGGAAAGGTTGAGAGCTTGGCAAGAGAACGAGGGAGGCGGGGAACCTCACGCCTCGGCTGAGACGCGTGCCTCCCACCAGCGAAGCTTATGTCATCTGAGGGCAAAACTATAAAACAAGGGGTCCTTCAGCGGGAGCATTCATTAGTATTCATCGATTTTTTGTCACGACTCCAGTTTCTTTGATTTCTGAACCACGACGTTACTCTGTTCGTTTGCTTTACGAGTAATTTTTTTTGTCTACCGAATTATTGTCGAGAATATTATTCTGTGAACAATTTTTGCGTTACCAATTATCCGTGCTTCAGCTTGTGAGCCGATAATAATAAAGGCTTGGTGAACAGTGATTTTTGTGAATTTTAAAATTCATTTATCTGCGCGCCATCCTCATCCGCTCGGCAATTGAATCGACAAGCCGAGGGTAGCAACGATTCATCGATCCACCACTCATCAAGGCAATCTCATCGGCATCTTTTGTTTCCATTCTCATCAATTTTATTTTGTGGTAAGTAAGTTATTTACTTTATATTTTTTTCTTCTCGCGCATCTATCATGCACGATATGATTTTATCTCCTACCCTCTGATTCACTGGAGTCCTGCGAGCCCTATGAGTTACTCTTTATACAATGTATGTTGGGATCCTCAGCCAATTGTAGCGACGTTACCCTTCTGATACTCATAAAATAACGCCGAAGCAATCGGACCGCAATGTCCCTCCCTTTGTAATCGCCACCCCTCGCAACCGTTTAACCGCGTATATAAAAAAAAATGTTCGCTTCCCCGGATTCCTCCAAGATCGTGTGGATCATCATTACTTCAAATATTTCCTTGTTTTTGATTGGCCTAATTTTGTGGTTCCGTTACTGTCCTAAATTCTTGGCTAAACATTATCGTCCCGTTCCGACAAGCGAATCACCGCGCATCATAATAAACCCACCATTAAGATATTCCCCGAATCTTTGTCTAAACTGTGGTCGATACCATCGTAACGTATAAAATGATACTTTCGGTAGATCAGCCAATGGCAGTAGTAATTCTACTGAGTCTTAATCTGGCTGTACTCTTGATATTATTCATTCTTTCCTGTGTGTGTTGTCAACGCATTTTCGTTCGGGAATCGCGAGTTAGTACCACTCTTCCAATGAGAGAAAATGACACCTATTGTTCCTATTGCCATCGGTTCCATCACATAGAAACTTGATAAACTTTCGCGAATGTACTCTAGCCTCTTCCCGAGCAATTTTCCGCGAGGTTAGGCTCAAAACGAGGCACCCGCGAATCGTAAGCCGCTTCGATAACGCGTAAATTGATTAAGTTCATTGGCCGAGATGAGGCCTGGCTCCTTGCGCAAAAACACGATTCGCGACGTAACATTAAATAGTATTGAATGTGTGTGTTGTTTCATTCATTTAATAAGTTTTCAAGTGGAAATGTGAATTATATATTTATTTACAAATGTGAAAATATATTGAAAGATACACTGTGAATTGTAAAGAAAACATATTATTTAGTAGATAAAAAGTGAGATTATTCGTGTACTTTAAAATAATACTTCGTGTTGTATTTTTGATATTCATTTTTAGATAGATAGAGGGCGCGTAGAAGCAATAACACGTAAAAATTTGTGATCAGGAGAATTGTATAAATAAAGAACACCGATAACAATATTAAACATAATACGAGTAAGAAGGAGAAAACATCCGTGACTGGTTGCCGGTCCCGCATCGGGCGTCTCCCCAGGTGGCGGATAGGGGGACGCCTTTCAGATATGGATGGTACCGAAACGATCGGGGTAGACCAAAACCAGGCTACACACACACACACACACAGTCACAAAAACCAACACAAACACGCCTGAGTGACAAGACAGTGATGCAAATGCCCAGGGACCCTATGAACGGGTCATCCTGAGAGAATGAATGCTCGGGGTTCCCTATAAACGGGGGCTTCCGAAAAGCGAAAGCGCGGGGTCCCTATAAACGGGCTCTCCCGGAGTGAATGGACTGGCAATGCCACTGAAACAGGCACTCAGATCACGCACACTCAACATTAGGTGATGGTGCTGGAACTCTTCCGCCGCTCTCCGCTGCAGGCGGCCCCAACGCGAAGCGCTAGAGGGTACCCCGAGTAAACCACGCCTGATGCTCCTGGGCCACTGGATAGTACAGGGGCCCGGGTCCCCTTAGCCAGGTAGACCTAGTTGCCCTATCAGCCAGCGAAAAATCCCCATACTGTAGTAGTGCCGGGTGGCGCTCGGAAAGGGCCCTGCAGCAGTAGCGGAGGGGGGGGGGGGGGGGGCTCGGTGAGGCCACTGGTGCCAGCGGGGGGCAGTCGGTGGAGGAGGCATAGCGGCGGATGAGCCCCGGCAACCCACACCCAAACAACACCACTACATTCACAAAGAAAAGAAGCAGGAGAAAAACAAAATGAAAAGTCAGAAAAATGAAAAACGGTCAAACGCATCAGCAACCACGGGGCTCCCAACCCCACCCCGAACGGAACAGATAACAGACGGGCAGACTGGACAGAAGACTGGACTGGCCCCGCAAGGAATGGAAACCCCACCACCGGGACCATCCACCCTCATCCAAGACCGAGGGAAACCGGCGAAAAACTCGGAGAGAACTATACTGCGACTTCTGAGACGCGACAGGACGGACAGCGAATCGAGCGCGGGGAGTGCGGCCAGCTTCTCCTCCGCCATCGATAGCGATTATAAAAATGCAGACACGACAGCACAGACAGGACGAACGGAAAGTACAAAACCGCACAACACTGCACCGAGACGAGAAGAACTAGACGAAACAGAGCTGCTGAAGCTCATACAGAGAACGGCGAGAAAAATGGCCGAGGCAGCGGCAATACAAAAAAACATGAACATGACAGTGAAAAACGGTATTAAAACTATCCTTGAGGCGGCAGACGCTGCGCTGAATAAGCGTAGCAACGCGGCCCCGAGGGGATACCCGACAGATACAGAGACAGAAACGGATACGAAAAAACACGAAACGCCACGGACGAAACGTGTAAACGGGAGACGACCGGGTCCACTCTGGAGACCTCACAGAAGAGGGCCCCGAGCGGGGAAGCGGCCGCACCCAGGCAAACAGTCACAACAAAGAAGAAGAAAAAGACAGAACAGAAAAAGAAAACAAACGAGACGGACACTGACGTCCAGGAAAACAGACGCAAACCAGCCCCCAAACACCGGGGGACGGCTGTACTTGTCAAGCCTGGAGACGACACGACGTACTCAGACATAGTACGAAAAATACGAGCGACGCTCGACCCGACGAAGAGTCACGGGCACGTGACACGTAAGGAAGACGAAGACTGGCTTGTGTCTAATAAAGATACAAGCCAACACGGACGGACGCGAAGAATTTCAACGTGCGCTCCAGGAAGCGGTCGGCGACGCAGGGAGCGTCAAGACCACGACCTCCAGGGTCCAACTGGAGATCCTGGACCTGGACTGTGCTACGACGAAAGACGACGTGATACAGTCACTGAGACGCGAGACAGGACGCGACGCGGACTTCGGCGTCCACATATTCGGCCCGGACCGGTCCGAGCAGTACATGGCAGTGTGCGACCTAGAATCGCACGAAGCCAGGTTGCTGCTCGACCGCGGCCGGATCGGGATCGGATGGGTGCGATGCCGTCTCCGAAAACGGCTGACAGTGACGAAATGTTAAAAATGCCTAGGCTACGGACACACGAAGGAGGACTGTAAGAACGAGGACCGGACAACGTGCTGCAGGAAATGCGGTGGAACGGGACATTATGCGGCAGACTGTAAAAACAGGCCGGCTTGCCCCCTGTGCACCATGGCGGGACACGGGGACGTCGGCCACCTCGCGGGATCCGGGAGATGTGCCGAGTTCCGGGCTGCGCTGGGGGAGTGCAGGAGGCAAGCCAAACAACGGAAAGAATAATTCAGGGAAACCTGAACCGGAGCAGGACAGCAGACATGCTACTGCCCCAGATAGCAGACGAATACGACGCTAACCGTACTGTGCGAACCGTACAGGACACGACCGATGCAGACATGGATAACGAACGAAACGAAGACAGTTGCTATCTGGGTGAGGGGCGCGGCCCGGACCCGGATAACCGATCGGGGCGTTGGGGACGATTACGTCTGTGCCAAGGTGGGCGCCGTCACATATGTCAGCGTCTACCTGACCCCAAACTGCGCCGTGGCGGAATTCGAGATAAAGGTGGCGCTCCTCGAGGACGGAATCAGGGATCTGTCCGGAGATGTCGTGATCGCGGGGGACTTCAACGCGAGGGCGATCGAGTGGGGCATGACAGAAACGAACAAACGGGGACGACTACTACTGGAGATGGCAGCAAGGCTAGACCGAGTAGTGGGAAAAACGGGGAACGTACCGACATATAGACGACCAGGATACGGGGAATCTATACCGGACGTTACGATAACGTCAGAACGACTACTGCCGCTGATAAGGGGATGGCGGGTGATCGAGGACTACACGGCCAGCGATCATCAGTACATTGCTTTTGAAGTGGCAGTACAGACGACGACAACGCGATCGAGAGTTCGACAACCCTCGCGGTGGAACACGAACAAACTCGACGTACAAAAGTTTGCGGAGGAACCGGCGCCAGCGCGGGCTCCGAGCACAAACGTTCCCCCGGACAACGACTGAACAGACAAAACAGACAACCACAGTACTGGTGGACGGACGAGATAGCCGAACTGCGGAAAAGGTGCCTCGCCAACCGAAGACGGGTCACCAGGGCCGGCGGGAGACCTGAAAGGGAATCCCTTCAAGAGGCATACAGGATGGAACGAAAAAGACTGACGAACGCTATTAGAGACAGCAAGGCGCGATGCTGGAAGAAGGTCTGCGAGGAGGTGGACTGCGACCCGTGGGGCACCGGTTACAAAATCGTAACCGGTAAACTGGGGGCCCGGGCTCCACTGGAACTCAAAGACGCGGAAATCACACGACGGATTGTCGACGGACTTTTCCCGACACACCCGATACGCACGGACGTAACGAACGACAACGAAACTTCGGCGGTCCCCGTCTTCACGGCGGAGGAGCTCACCACAGCAGCCAACGCCGTGAAGACGGGTAAAGCGCCAGGAACCGACGGAGTACCGGGAGAGATCATCCGGCTGATGGCTAGCCAGAGGCCGGAGATACTGCTCGACCTGTACAACACGTGCTTGACTACAGGGACCTTCAGCGACCGCTGGAAGACGGCGAGGCTGGTCCTCATCCCAAAGGGGAAGGGTGACCCCGGTGCGCCGTCGGCCTACCGGCCGCTGAGCTTACTAGACACGACAAGGACACTGTATGAACGGCTACTCAGACCAAGCCTGACGGACGCGATACAGAACGGTGGAGGACTCTCAGACCAGCAGTTCGACTTCAGGAAGGGTCGATCAACCATCGGAGCAATCCAGAGGGTGGCCGACTCCTTCCGAGACACAGACAGACACTGCCACGTAGCGCGGCCTATCGTGCTGCTGACGACACTGGATGTCAGGGACGCCTTCAACTCGGCCAGGTGGGTCGACATCCTGGGAGCGCTCAGAGGCGGCTACAAGATTCCGCCGTACCTGCTCCGGGTAGTGGAGGATTACCTGCGGGGTAATTACCGCGGGGGTGGCCCAAGGATCCATACTTGGACCGGACTTCTGGAACGGACTCTACGACAGCCATCTCAGACTGGAGCTTCCGCTCGGCGTACTCCTCGTCGCATACGCCGATGACGTAGCGGCGGTGATCGTCGAGCGCTCTCCAGAACTGGCCCAGTACAAACTGAATCAGACGATGAGACAGGTCGGACGATGGATGACTGACCACGGACTACAACTAGCGACGGAGAAGACAGAACTGCTTTTCCTCACGAGGAAACGCATACAGACGATACTACCGATGAAGGTTGGGACGGACGTCAACGAGACCAGAGGGGATGTCAAGTATCTGGGGGTGACCCTAGATACAAAGATGACCTTCTGGCCTCACATACAAAAGACAGCTCAGAAGGCGGCAGAAAGGATAGCATCCTTAAGCCGCCTGATGGCAAATACGAACGGACCGAGACCGGGAAAACGGAGACTATTAATGTCAACGGCCCACACGATTGTGCTCTACGGCGCGGAGATCTGGGCAGACTCCCTGAAGACGAAAAAATACTGCCACGCAATGATGGCAGTACAAAGACAGACCGCGCTGAGGATCGCTTGCTCCTACCGGACCGTCTCTGCACAGGCTGTTCTGGTGATAGCGGGCGTGATTCCCATAGACCTCCTCGCTTTTGAGCGCAGGAGGATCTATGGTAAGAGCGCAGATACAAGACGACAGGACGCGGCGTCGACAGAAAGAGACAGGACGCTACAGATGTGGCAACAACGATGGACAGAAGAAACGACAGGAAACTGGACGAGACAACTTATAAAGGACCTGAGACTGTGGCTCCGTCGGGATTTTGGGGACGTAAACTTTTACGTCACTCAATTCCTGACGGGACACGGTTACTTTAGACGGTACCTACTGTGACGTGATTTTTCGGAATCACCGTCACACAATAAAAGAGCATCGTATTTCTAAGGAAATTCCGATAACCAACGCTTTCGTTCCCGTTTTCTGCCTCTCCCAGCGACTTAAAGATACCGTTAAACTCTCGTGAGATATCGGTTGAGTTATTTCGTCTCTTTCCGATATAGTACGCTAGCATTGCAATTCATAAATCTACAAACCTTTCAATACAATAGTGATTAAACCTTTCGATATAGATTCCGTTACCGTTTTAGCTTCGTTCCGTTAGTCGAAGTCTCGAACTCCCTTGGTGGGGTAAAGTTAGCAAAATAAAGGCCCAAGGGAAAGAGAGACTCGACGAAGTGTCTCGCGAACACGTTAAAGTCCGGTGCAAACCCGGCACCTTACAGCAAAGTGCAATGCGTTGAGATCAGGCGGAGGGTTGAGTTACAGGCGAGGACGGAACACCTCGCGCTGCAGTAGAGGGAGTAGAGCCTTGTATCTCACGCATTGACTAAGGGAAGCGATTGCGTAGATTCGTTTAAATTACCGCGTTATAGTATCGGCTCTCGATTCGATAAAGTCATGAGATGGTTGAGAGGGCAGTAGTTATCGATCAAGATCCCGCAAATAATAACGATAATTCATTACGAATTTTCGTAGGCAAAGACAGTCGACGGAGAGCTGCCCTCGAGGCAACTCGGGTCTCTCTCGCGCTCCCGCTACCGTAGGCTTCGGCCTATTGTTCTCGCGCTCGAGCCATCGAGGCATCGTGTGATCGCTGTGTCTCGCTCGCGTTACCGTGGATCCCGCTGTCGCTCTCGCTCTCGTGTTCGCGCGTTCGTTCGTCGATTCGTGTGTTTCGCGTGTGCTATCCTCGGTAGGATTCCGAAAGGAATTCTTTTCCGAGTCGATAATTCGATCGATGCGTTACAATTAACGCTCTCGGGTTGAAGTGCATGTGTGTGAGTTCTCGTGGCATCGTCAGATGCAGTTCTCGGTCCTTTTGGATAATTTACGCGCTTCGGTGAGTTTTTTTTTATTTATCGAAGTTATTGATCTCGTGTCGCGCCCGTCGTCGCTTGTCTCGCTTCGATCTCTCGATCGGCTGAGTACTCGCGATGCACGTGCGTGCGATCTCGTGGCTTCTCAGCCAAAATTATTAATTGTCGTTCCCGATTTCGATAACGTTGAGATTCTGATCTCCGTTTCCAGTGAGCTATTCTATTGACCTCGGATCGCGACCCTTCTACCACAACCCGCATCCTGAGCAACCGTGCATTTCCGCAACCGTTCGCTCCCGCGAATGCATCGACGTTAGTTCTCGTTCCGTTTTAGTTTCCGTTTTGTTGTGTCGTTTGTTTTGTCCCTGCGGAGGTCGTCGTTCCACCGACCTCCAGATTAGTCCGGTTTGGTAATTCCGGCGAAACAAAAATTAACCCTGCGGAGGTTGCCGTTCCACCGGCCTCCAGTTTAGTCCGGTTGTTAATACCGGTGAAACAAAATTAACTGGCGCCCACCGGGACGCCGATGCATCCGCGAAGGTGGACGGCCGAAGGTAACGTGAGTTTTCGAGTTCGTGTTTTTTTTGAGTTTCGATCTCGCTCATCTTTTTGAGTTTTGAGTTTTTTGTCAAATTAGTGTTGCGTTTACGAGATCAAGGAAAATCCGTCACACTACATAAAATGAACAGTGTACGAACACCGAACTGTACATACTGTGGACACGAACGAGACGACGCGGAACACACCTTCTTCAGGTGTGACCGCTGGACAGGACTGCGACAAGAAACAGAAACGGCGGTCAGAAGCATCACCCCGGACAACATCGTCGAGGTGATGCTCCACGGAAACGACCAATGGCAAAACATCGCCACATACATAGAAACAATACTGCGACAGAAAAACGCGGACGGCTGCCTGACATGACAGACCAGACGCGACAAGGAAAACAGAAACGAAACGCACGCACAGCATGACAAGACAAACACAGACAGACCCCCGATCAGAAGTAATATTAACATAGTTCCTGGTCGGGGGAGGACGGAAAGGAGATGGCGGTTTAGTGGGTAGGCCAATCGGGAGTCCCACATATCCAACAGCTTGGCGGGTGTGAATCCGTAACTAGGATTCCGCAACTCCTTGTAAAAAAAAACAAGCGCCTCAGCGCCCTGCGGGCGCAGAGCCTCTTGTTGGTGGGCTCCGCCCCCCAAACCCCCCGAAAAATGTCCCTTCGGGACGTTTTTTAAGGCACTCACAGGGATACACGTCGCGCTACGCGCTCCGTTTTAAACTTATACGCACGTCGCGCTACGCGCTCCGTATCGAGTATGATTACACTTTGCGTTATGGGCTACGTATCGAATATGTTTATACGTCGTGCTGCGCGTTTCATCTCGGAAGAACGTATGGGGAAAAATCATTTATCAATTATGTAAATTGATTCATAGTTTAACCTTCATCGAATATAAACATTTCGTTTTTATACAAATTCATTATTATTATTCACCACTGATATTTCCTTTTTGTTTTACGATCAATTGTCAAAAATTCAGACACGAGACAAATATAACGAATTGCAACGCGTAGAACTTGATCAAATTAATGTAACGAATCAAATCATATCTAGTAAATGTCGTTTTATTGGCTTAACACATATGACCAGATTAAATGAGTATAAAACAAACACACAAAATATTTACCAACACGAACACCATTACCATTTACCATTCGGGTCTAATGTCCCCTTTAAATGCATCTCGTTAAATGTTTTTTTCTTCCCTAAAATACATGGAATCACTTTATTATTACCTCTGGACAGGAGCCGAAATATTGGAGCCGAATATTCAAAAGATTTGCTTTTTGTTACGATTTTCAATGAAATTAACTCGATATTAATCGTTGTAGCAAAAAAATGATATCTCGAGAACGAACATAGATATCGTCTTGGTTCTTATCGTGTATTGAAGAGGAAGTAGTACGTTGCTCAAATAAAAAGATGTAGTGTCTTGAATGCGTCCAAAATAAAAAAAATAAAAATTCAATTTCTCGATGAATTCGATTGCGAGGGCTCTTCGTCTGTCGATGTATAAGAGAATTCGGTTATAACACTTTAAGCATTTTTTTCTCTTGCCCATAATAGACAGAATCAATTCGTTATTGTCACTGTCCGAGAGAAATTCGAGAAATTTTATTTTTTATCGTTTTATTTTGTTTTGAGATAGGTATATTGAAACAATTGAAGAAAATAGAAGGGTGGTTCAAAAAATACGAGGTAAAATTTGAATTTTTTTTTGTTTCGAAAAAATGTTAGAGATTTGAAAAAATTTAATTGCAGTTTCCCAATATTTAAAGTAATATACATTAAAAAATGAAAAAAAAAATGAGATTTTTCTTTTCGATTCAAATCATCCCGCCACAGAATACCAACTTCGCGGCGTATGCAAACTTTATCACGTCTGCTATGGAATTATCGTCGGCTTCCAAGGTTTGACAGATAGAATGAATGGAAAAAAAAATGGTCGCGATTGTTTTCAATTTTATTTGACAAATTGCAATAATTTTGGATATTCGATGATTCTTCTTTGTGAAATTATAACCAAGTTTTCAGTGCACCCGCGAAATTTTTTATTTTTATTATGAATGTGAATAACGTATAGTAAAATATTGTGAATGATATTCGTTCAAAATATATTATTTTCGAAATAAAAAGGACTAATATTTATCAATGAATGTGTGATATTTCGTATTTTATTTTTCGCAACCAAATTTTCTTTTTTACATGACAAAAAATTGTTTTTTGGAAAATTAAAATAACATAACCTTTAAAATTATTCCTCGCTAAAAATAATTGTAGAATCAAAATATTAAGAAATGTCAGAATGTTTTCAAATTTGCTGTGCATAGTGTTTTCGATGCAATGAAATATTGCTAAAAATTAGAAAAAAATTCGGCGACGCACGAACGTCGAATTTCAGAGTGGAGATCCTTCGTTGCCGAATTTTGTATTGGGTATCCGCTTCGCTCGACGTCCCCAGAGAGAAAGAGGCCGAGATGGATCACGCGTCGATAATATGCTCTCGTTTGGGTGACGTTACATTTTCCGCGCACGCACCTTTTGATTTACGCAAACGCGTGAATCTCGATCGAATTGCGGTGGGCGCTGTTTCGTCGAGCGCCACGAACGTTCGAATGCTTACAAATGTATGTGCACAATGGTGATGATATGATACATCATCCCTGCGAAGAAGAGAAAAATTGCTTCGCACAGTCCAAAGTTACAGCACCGTACGGACACTTGTCGAAGCAAAAATGAATTTTTTTGTTAAGCAAATATTCATATGCATTGCAGGGGCTTCAAAATGTATGTGCACAATGGTGATGATATGATACATCATCCCTGCGAAGAAGAGAAAAATTGCTTTGCACAGTCCAAAGTTACAGCAGCGTACGGACACTTGTCGAAGCAAAAATGAATTTTTTTTGTTAAGCAAATATTCAAATGCTTTGCAGGGGCTTCAAAATGTATGTACACAATGGTGATGATATGATACATCATCCCTGCGAAGAAGAGAAAAATTGCTTCGCATAGTCCAAAGTTACAGCACCGTACCGAAACTTGTCTAAGCAAAAATGAATTTTTTTTGTTAAGCAAATATTCAAATGCTTCGCAGGGGCTTCAAAATGTATGTGCCCAATAGTGATGATATGATACATTATTCGTGCGAAGAAGAGAAAAATTGGTTCGCACAGTTCAAAGTTACAGCACCGTACGAACACTTGTCAAAGTAAAAATTGATTTTTTTTGTTAATCAAATATTCAAATGCTTCGCAGGGGCTTCAAAATGTATGTGCACAATGGTGATGATATGATACATCATTCCTGTGAAGAAGAAAAAAATTGCTTCGCACAGTCCAAAGTTACATTGTGATACGGACGTCTAAGAAGATAAATTCAGTAATAAAGGTATTTTCATTCAACCGCAGACGAAAAAAAATATTTCCAGTCATTGGAGTCACTTTAAATTAACTACGCATGATGTTGAAGGTACACCGAAGTAAATGCTGAAAAACTACATTTTTTGGAGCATACGCTGTGCAGAATCCCCATCGAAAGCTGTGTGAAGAGGCCTCGCTGGTCATTTTAATAGGCACTCTTTACCTATTGTTATAGTGAGTGCCTAAAAAAGGAGAAAACAACGACGATAGAAACAACGAGAATATAAGAGGGACCACTCAAGAAATCCGAAGCACAGAAATTCGCGACAGTAGGTATTGAGGTTAGAGTGCCGGCGAGAAACAATACAAAAATAGAAAGAGAAAAATAGAAAGGAAAACATAAAATATGACATTGCTTTTGTGCTCGGAATGTCGAATAGAACTCGGGAGCCAGGATGATCCGGCAGGGGTGGTGTCACTCTGGAAATGCGACATGTGCAGCGAGGTATTATGCAACGGCTGCAGCGGAGTGACAGCTATCGAGATTCGATGCCTCCAAATGAAAATGAAAAAACGGACATTGGTCTACTATTGTCAAGGTTGTAAAAATAATGTTAGGAGTATTCCAGAGCTGTCTAAAACCTTGGAAAATCTGCAGGATAAAATAAGCAAGGCGACGCAGGACAAATAAGATGCGTCAACCCAGACAACTCTCGAGGCCATCGCTGCGTCCATCGCAGATATGAGAAAGGAGCATGCTGCGACAAATGACAAGCTTGAGGATCTTGGTGCCTTGACTGCAGAGATGGTCGAAATTAAAGGGTATGTAAAGAGTTTGCCAAACCGGGAGGACTACGAAGCGCTGAAAAATGAGTTGACGGATCGGATCCAGGAACTACCGAACGCTGCGGCATATGAAGAGTTCAAAGCTAATGTCAAGGAACAAATCCAAGGGCTTCCCACAGCAGCAGCCTACGCAGAGTTGAAGGCGACAGAAGAAGAGCTCAAACGCAAGGTGGAAGACGGTGCAGGAGGATCGACTCAAGGAAGAGGGGGGACCGAGCGAGGAGGAGATAATAGCGGAATCTATCGAAAGACAAAAGCGATCTAAAAATATAATATTAATAGGTATGGAGGAGTCTAATGAAGAGACGATCGCAGCGAGAATGGACGCAGATGTGATAAGACTAAGCGAACTCCTTCGTCCTCTAGGAGTAAACACCGAAAGCATCAGGGCCTACCGATTGGGCAAAAAACTCGCGGGAGTAGCAAGATTGCTTAAGGTCGTCTTCCCAATATCGGAAGCAGCGAAAGTGGCTCTCGTCCAGTCTAAAAATCTACCGGCAGCTTTCAGGATGAGGAATGACATGACGCCGAAACAACGCACGTATCTAAACAGCTTGAGAGCCGAGCTAGCGAGGAGACAAGAGGAGATAGACAGAGAGCTCACGATTCGGTTCTTAAATGAGAAGCCTGTAATAGTCGAGAAATCAAGAGAAACCAACACGAGAGGGAGAGGCGGGTTGGCGGCGGCGAGGTTTCCGTGGCGACGGGCGTTGAAATTATCGTAGGAGGGGTATACCGCCGACCGCACATGACAGATGAGGAAAATAAAAATATCATCGACGTATTAGCGGAAGCGGCAGATCTGGGACCTGTGATAATATTGGGAGATTTCAACTATTCCGGAATAGATTGGACATCACTAACTTCGCGCACGTCGAGCAGACAAGAAGTAGAATTCTTAGATTTTTTCGGGGGATCATGTCTAACACAGGAAGTGACGCAACAGACTAGGTTCCGACAAGGGCAGGAACCATCAAGGCTTGACTTACTGCTAACAAACGAACAGGAACTGGTGGCAACGATAAAATACGACCCACCGATCGGGCTGAGCGATCACGTCGTTATCCAGGCGGAATTACAAATCGACCGAGAGGAACAGTAGCAGACAGTAGCAAGTGGGGTGCCGAGAACAGTAGCAAGTGGGGTGCCGCAGTTCATACTATTTTCACAGTTCATTGCTGTTCATACTATACGTCAGTGAACTCCCGCAAATTGTTCAAGCGTCGACATCAATGTATGCAGACGACACAAAATTCTACGGAAATCCGCTCGTACAGGATTTGCAAGAAGAGGTCGACAAGCTTCACCGATGGTCCGATAAATGGAATGTATCGCTAAACGGGGAAAAATGCACAATCATGGATGTGGGAAGGACGAATCCGCGAAAGCAGTACTTGCTGGGAAATACGCCACTCCGGAGCGTGAATAGTCAAATGGATGTCGGGGTGATCGTCACGGACAATCTCAAATGCAGAGACAACATCTGCGCACTTGTTAAAAAGGCAAACTCAGTGCTATATGGCATAAGGAAAACGTTTAAAAAAGTCACAGCATCGTTATTCGAGAAAATATATAAAACGTATGTCCGGCCGATATTAGAGTACGCGAACGTGATATGGTCGCCGTATTTCGCGGGAGATATCGCGGTGATAGAGCGACTGCAGCGAAGAGCAACAAAAATACCGCACGGTCTTCGACACCTTGAATATGAACAACGACTTGAGAGACTGCATTTGGAAACACTTGAGGACAGGCGAAAAAGAGGGGATCTCATAGAAACGTATAAGCTGTTAAACGGGTACTACGCAATTGATGGGAACGCATTATTCAGCCGAGCGAGGAATTCAAATCTTCATCGACTCAAACTAGAGAAGAGGCCCTTTAAGAAAAACCCTTGGAAGCACGCTCTATGCAATAGGGTGGTGGATGCATGGAATGCGTTACCGGTGGATGCAATTGACGCAGAGACAACAAATATATTCAAAAACAAAATCGATTTATATATTTTTACGTGAATTGCAATTATATAGAAGCAGAATTAAAAAGTGTGTACTTACTCTCTGTAAATAAATAATAATAATAATTTTTTAAGAATTAAACATGATTTTTTGTAAATTAAACACGACATAACCTGTAACGTCATACAAAATTTATAAGAATTTTTTTGCAATTTTTATGCAATAATAAAGATATGTATTTAATAAATTTGTTGTGTAGAATTCTTTTAACTTAATGAAATAATACAGTAAAGTGAAAAACATTTTTTGTATTTTTTTTTTCAATTTTTGCAGTACGGTAGGACATCCTGCGCAAGAAAAAAAATTTTTTTACGAAAAAAATTCTGACAAAATTAGTTCCAGGTGTCCGAATGACTTCAAATTTTCTGTGCATAATATTTTTTAAATAATGAATCAATGGTGCGAAGGAGAAAAAATTTGGTTCGTAGAATTCATTATTATGGCACCGTACGGACATTTAACGTAACAAAAATACAATTTTTAAGAAATAATTTTGTTTTTACCATACTTCTACGGCTCAGTTTATCTTCAAAAGTGTTGTGCATACTTGTGATAATGTGAGCAAAGGTCCCTGCAAAGAAGAATAAAATTGGTTCATACAGTCCAAAGTTACAACACCGTACGAACGTCCGATAAGAAATGTCAGCCAAAAAGCTATTTTTACTCAACCGCAGTCAAAAAAAATATATGGAGGCATCGCAGCCACTTGAAATTCACTGCGTATCATGTTGGGAGAACACCGAAGGAAATTATGAAAAAAAATTTTGTTTAGGTTCATGCGCTGCGCAGTTTCCCCATCGATAGCCCTCTGGAGAGGCTTTGAAGGTGATTTTAATAGGCATTCTCTGCCTATTTCTTATAGTGAGTGCCTAAAAAATCCAAGCAGCCTAGGGACGGAACAGTCATCGGGCAAGATAAAACGATCTGACACCACTGACAATAACTCTGTGAGTATGGAGGATAAGGACGAGCAACCATTCGGCACGAAATCGCAAGTAGAGCTTTACCGTATACTCGAACTTCAACAAAAGCAAATTCAAGAACTCTCGCAGCAGACAAAAGCGCAGCAAAGCGTAATTTTGACATTGCAACAAAAACTGCAAGCTACACCTTCTCCTAAACCGAAAAACCCGCCTTTGAGGAATTCTGAAAAAAAAGATTCCGATCATAGCATCATAAATACAGCAAGCAATTTGCCCAGCGATGCTCCTTCAACATCAGGAGCGACAGAGCAAATGGCCACCGAGCGAGGAAAGGGGGATTCTTCGATGGACTGGCAGCCGCCCAGTCGGGGAAAGTAAGGAAAACTCCGCCGCCACCATCGAAGGCGGCGCTCCCACCATCAACGAGCAACATCTACAGCAGCAGCCGGAAAGTAAACTACTGAAAATCTTGCCGATAAATATAATGAGCGGACATCCCGAAGAAACTATAAACTTAACTTAAGAAAACAAACACGTGATATACACGGAAAATCTTGAGGACTATAAACAGGTTTTGAACCAGCTGAAAATCGAGAGTACAGAATGTTACACGTTCACCCCGAAATCGGAAAAAATTAAATCATATCTGCTTAAAAATCTAGAGGGGGATTTTGACGAAAACGAGATTCTAACCGAGCTTTGGGAAAAGAAAATAGAGGACGTTGAGTTCCTTAAAGTCACGAGATTTACGACGCGGAAATCTTTAGCCACGAACAGAAAACTTCCGATGTTTAATGTACAGCTATCGCCGACGAGCGCGGGTGCTCGGGTCCACCAAATAAACCGTCTCTTATTTCAATAAGTTTTATGTGAAAAACTAAAAAAACCAGAGCGATCCCAATGTAAACGTTGCCAAGAGATAGATCATGCAGCTTCGAACTGTAACCGTACGCCAAGGTGTGTCAAATGCACAGATACGCACCCGATGGGAGCGTGTCTCTCGATATTAACGATCCACGATTCGTTTAACCGAAATGCATACTCTGCAAAGGTCAGGGACACTGCGTCGTATCGAGGCTGCCCGCGAGCAGTAGAGCTGAAAAAAAAGTGCAGCAAAGAATAGCGCAGGCCGTTAATAAGAAACAGTCAAACCTTTTGCGAAACTCTCAGTAGGTTAACCCTCAGTTACCTTTCAGCGCAGTAGTCGCCGCCGCGACTTCGCACACGCAAGTATCGATGCCGCGATCGGACCCCCGGGCATGCAGCAACGAAATGTCCCGTCAGGTCCTTCCCAGCAGCCGGAATCCCCCGCGCCTTGGAGGGAAGAACACAGCCGAATATCGAAATATTTGGTGAAAATTGCGAACGGAGTCGCGTTAAATACCAGTAGAATCGACGCTATTTTCCTAACGCTTGATATGGACATGAGTATTTGCCTTCAATAGTATTAACTCAGTCGAAAATCTCATAGTATCTGATGAGGTGAATCTTATCCGCGATTAACTGAAATTCTCTAATACCAAATCAACGTCGAACTACGTTATTAAACTTAATACAAAGTGAAAAACCAGACTTTGTGATGCTGGGTGAGACAAAGCTCAACGACAGGTACAATGTGTCATTCAGAGGATACTCGATACTCCGATCAGATAGACAACACACAATTCAGGGTGGGGGGACGGCACTGCCGATTAAAGATCCAATTAAATTTACCAGACTATATCCGAATAGCCTGGTAAAGAACGTTTGCCTCGAAGCAAGTATCGCGGAAGTTAGTTTAAAGAACGACGAGTCTCTGGTCGTTATCGCAGCGTATGCGGCGGGTAAACATAAACGGGAATTCATCGTAGAATTGGAAACACTTTTCAATGATTTGAAAATAACCTCCTCAGCGAAATATTTTATTTTAGCAGGAGATTTAAACGCGCGTCATTCCGACGGGCAACATTTAACTAACAATCTGAGGGGAATATCGCTTAAAAAATGAATAGGAGAAAATGAAATAAACGTTAGACTAAACTTTCTGGGATCGGAGTTACTGTCTTATCCGAGAGAGAACTCATTTCTGGATATTGTAACGTGATTTTTACGTCACGTTCAACCTCGCCCTGTCTCTCTGCCTATCGAGACCGCTAGACCCGTTGAGCGCCAGCCTATTTTTAATTGTCGGCGGAATAGACAAACCGCGAAAACCTTAACGTAAATTTAACCCGGAAAATCGAAAACTAATCAGCCTCGGAGACAGAGAGATCGGTTACGGTATACCCGATTCGCCCAGTGTGCTAGATTGTGGAGTAAGGGAGTGGGACGATAGCACAGTTAATGAAAGGATAATTTAAAAATAAATACTTCAGGTTCTTGCTTACGTGTCCCACTATTGCAAAATACTCAAAATAATACATAATCAAAACTGCAGAGTTCAGAACGCCAATTTATACAAAAGAGAACATCGGTAGCGCGAGAGAAAATAGATTTACATCATGACGAGAACAACAGATCGGAATATAATGCGGCAGAAAAATCGAGATAGCACACGATCAGCAAGCGAAGGTAGCATACATAGCGATAATACGAGAGATCCCCAAATTATTAATTACGCGGATCGATAATATATTAAATAGTACGAACATGAAAATGCAATTAATTCACCAAAATGGGGAAGACGTAAACGGCGAACAAGTACTTAAAATCTAGACGTCTCTTTAGAGCTGCGCGCGCGTCCGAAACCTCCTAGTCCACCCCTAAAAAGTTGCTGAGTAACGATATTTTATCTCGAAAGTATCGAAATTCGATATATGTATTGTTGTCAGTTTATTCGTGCCGTGATTGGTCGACGACAACGACAGGAGGTTTCGGACGCGCGCAGCGCGCCCCTGTATTACTAGTCACCTTATAAAAAGTTGGTGTGTCACGATATATCTCGCAATTTATCGAAAGTTCGATATATGTATTGTTGTCGGTTTATTCGTGCCGTGATTGGTCGCGAGATTCAACGGGAGGTTTCGGACGCGCGCTGCGCGCGACCGTAACCTCCTAGTCACCTTATAAAAAGTTGGTGTGTCACGATATATCTCGCATTCGATTATCGACTATCGAAAGTATTGTTGTCGGTTTATTCGTGCCGTGATTGGTCGACGATAACGACGACGATGCGCCGCGAGACGTGCGCGCTGTTTCGATCTTTCGTCGGCGGCTCCGTGTCAGTCTGTTTGACAGCTGGAGAATTTAGCCGCGTAACCTCCGATCGAATCGATGATGAATCGGTATCGTATTTTGACGCGAATCGTGCGTGTGTACGTGATATTTGCCACACGATAGTGATCACACGAGTTCCCTCTCGAACGATGTCAGTGATGGTGTTTTTATTTACATATATCGATAGTTATCGATACGTCTGGTAATATATAAAAAAATAAAAAAACATTTTTTTGCAAAAAATGTAAAAAATGTCGCCAAGTAGTTTAAATAGTTTTGTGAAAATAAAAAAACTCGTAAAATAGTCAAAAATCATCTGAGCCAAGTGAAAATAAAAAAAAAAAACTTTGCTCGTCCTTACTTTCGATGCTACTACATTTATTTGTATTCTAAGGACTCGCCAAGTTTTTTATTTTTTTATTTTCACTTGGCTCAGATGATTTTTGACTATTTTACGAGTTTTTTTATTTTCACAAAACTATTTAAACTACTTGGCGACATTTTTTACATTTTTTGCAAAAAAATGTTTTTTTATTTTTTATTTCAATCGGTTTTTTAAATTTATTATTCTATTATTATTTATTAAAAAAAAATGTTTTATTACTTGATAACGTTAAGAATCCGCATGACACGATTTTTCTTGTATCACACGCACAATATTTATCAATTGAAATGACCTCTCGTCCGCGATTATTTGAACAATTTTATCAGACGAACGACGCATTTTGTTAACCGCACGAGAGGGTCCTTTTTTTTTTACTAATTTTCGCGAAAAAATGAAATTATAAATAACCTCTACTTAACCTTCTTTTCGATCACTCAGTGTGATATTACTAGTTGCTGTATTCACGAACTGACACTTAGAAATTGATAACAGCTGATCGTTCGTTTCGCTTATACCGTTGTGTATGCACGGCACACGCATGGACGCACGAACAGAACACGCAGGTCATGGGACATCGGACAAACAGCTGACAGTCGAAAAAATCTCTGAAGAATTTTTTTTATAATGAAAGTGAGGATTTTTCGAGCGAGATCGCGATATCTCATCATTTCGGGCACCGATCGGTCTGATTCCAGGCGCATTTTAAAGCTTGTATTCAATTTATATCATGAAAGTGTCTTTAGAATTTAGATCCGATGTCTCGTTTCCGAGAAAAAAAATGTCAAAGTGTAGGGGGCTCAACATTGGCGTATAAGGACACGGTAGCGCTCGACGCGCGCGGTTTCATCGCGCGGACATTTAACTTTAAACTACTTGGCGTCGAGACGCTACCGCGTCTTTTGATATACTAGCGTTTCCCCGGGCTCGCGCGCTACGCGCGCTCGCTCGTCAATTGTAAACTATTTTGAGTTAAGACCATTTGGGGAATATTTTTGCTTCTTTCTCCGCCGCCGACCACCGCTGCTGCCTTCTTCGAAATCCCCTTAGAGGAACTTATAATATTTTGGCCTTCCTCTCCCACGCTCCTCCGCACCCCCCCCCCCCTCCCCCCGAAAAATATTCTAAGTCCCTCTAAGGGGATTCCCCCTTGGGCAGCCCATCGAGCAAAAATATTCTAAGTCCCTCTAAGGGGGACTTAGAATATTTTTGCTCTATGGGCTCTAAGGGGATTCCCCTTAGAGGGACTTAGAATATTTTTGCTCGATGGGGTGCCCAAGGGGGAATCCCCTTTGAGGGTCTTCCCCTTAGAGAGAAAAATATTCTAAGTTCCTCTAAGGGGATTTCGAAGGAGGCAGCAGCGGTGGTCGGCGGCGGAGAAAGAAGCAAAAATATTCCCCAAATGGGTCTTAACTCAAAATAGTTTACAATTGACGAGCGAGCGCGCATAGCGCGCGAGCCCGGGGAAACGCTAGTATATATATATAGAGAGATATATACCAGATATATCTCATAATATATATTGTAACGGGCTCTTCACATTGTTCGAACTCCCACCGTGATCGGCTCCCCGTCCAATCTATAATGGCGCCCTTGTTTTTCAATACTCGATTTTTACCTTTTTCCTCGCAGGATTGTTGCTGGGCGCCAGAGTATCGTTCTCCCGATACTCAGGGACTAATTAACTTCTCGTATTCCAAAATGTCACTATCTCAATATTCTTATTCTACTAACGGGGGAAAGGAGTGCAGTTCGGGAGAAAATCACGTATCTATTTTCCATAAAAATAAAACAATAGTTACTGTCCTTTATTCAATATCCTTTCTCAAAACCAATTATCGGCCAACATACAATAGCTTTCTTTCGGAACGACGCTTCGTTCATTAACGCAACTTTGACTCGCGAGACTCTACGTGAATTGTTATTATTCGTTGATTTCAGCTCGACGATTCGAGACTTTACAGGAGATCTTTACCGACTAAATTACCGAATACGAGCGAGAAAGCCCTCTGCTACCGCGTATCGCTCTCGACACAAAAGTTAACCAAAGATGGTGTGCACCCCGTGCGCCTACCTTGTTAATTTTCCCGAAGCGATGCGATCGGCCTTCGTGGCTTCCTTCTAGCTATCCTCGGTATCGTCGATGTTTCTGCCGTCCGCACGGCGTCTGTTTCCCGATCGGAACTTCAATATCTTCACAGAATAATTTACTGTGCTTCTCCCTCTCGGAGATACCGTACAGGAGTAGATAGGTAAGGGGGATTCTAATCCAACCGGGGCGTTTTGAACCAGTCGCTCGGTCGGCGCTCGGTCGGCGGCGGTTCGAGGTGAGGTGGGTTGGTGGGTGGGTGGGTGGTGGGTGGATGATTGATATCTTGTTGTATTTCGCGAATTGTTGAGTGATGGGTGAGTGTGGGTGGCAGGTGTTCGGCAGGTGTTCGGCAGGTGGGCGGTGGGTGGGTGAGTGGGGGGGGGGGGGGGAGTATTGAACTGCTCAGCCTTGGAGGATATCGCTGGGCCTGTGCTCTGAGGCCCATCTGTCACTTATCACCTATGATTGTATAAACAATTATAAATAAACACTTCGGTGTTAAAATCAAATGCTCGTTAGTTGGGTGAGTGGGTGGCTGATATAATAATGTATACAAATGCCTTAAGTAGTCTAGCCCTCTTGTCACCCTTTGAAATTTATGAGCGCTATAAACATCTATATACAAATACCAATATAATAGCTGCATGTATCGAATGCTCGATGAGTCAGTCCCTTGTTCTCGTTCTTAGCATTCACTACAGGGGGAATGTTATATAAACAAACATCGTCGCGAGGAATATCGATAGCTTTATATGCAGCCTGCATTCCTCCGAATATTGAGAGCGCAATATGCATATATATATTCTAATGGGCTAACGCTTATCGCTCATTCGTAATATTGAAACTCTGTAGGGATAAACACACAGTGGTGTTAAAATCAAACCACGCTCTTTAAACGGCTGGGAAGTCTTGACTCGATGGCTCGCTCGCTACCTTACCCATCGTCGTCAAGGGCCCCGTCAAGTGTATGCGTGGTGGTGGTAGTGAAGTAAGCGCCTTGTTCGCAGCTCACACTCCGGCGGCATCGAATGTCTCGAAAATATCAATCGCTGCAAAATAAATACATGCTGGAGCGTTGTTTATGTTTAGCATCCCTTCCAAAAAACACCCTTTTCACCCATTTTTCCCGATAGCGAGCATCGTCGTGATTGGCTTTTTTAAATTGGTGGAGAGGGTGAAGTTAGAATATCTTTGACTTTGAAAATTAGTCGATCAGTCTACAATCATTCTGCAGCTTCGAGCGCATCGCGAACACATTATAGTTGAGATTTCCGCGTAAGGTATTTACTGTTGAAATTTTCTCACATGTGTTTAGTGTACGTTCTCTTGCCTGTGAGTGATAGACAATGGATCGTGATAAGCGTAAAAAACTTGTGCATCTTATGGAGAGGGCATATTCGACTCTCAACGAGAGAACGCTACCCGGCGAGAGGCAAAAGTGGATCGACATCGGTAAAAAAAATGTGAAACTTTTGAGTTCGATTTTACGCAAGTGCGATTCACTTACGATCCATGATAAAATCCAAATTCAGGCGACGATAGTGAATTTAAAGTCGATGATCGAAAGATTTAAAACGACTGGTGCCGGTGCAATTTCGAAAAAAGTGCAGTGGTCCGACCTCGAGACGGCATTTGCCCGACGCGTACGTACAGGTGTCGTTACAAACCTGCAGCACAAGGATTTGACGGAATTCTTGGATGATGCTAAACGCCTAATAATCACGAGATTAAAACGAATGCTGAATGGAACCGCGAGGAAAAAAAGGAGACGTGCTCTGAAGGTCAATGTCATCCTCGGATGTAAATTTAGCGTTACGAAAAACGCCGAAAATCTAGAGGAGAATACATTTTTCAACACGCGTAATGAAATTATTCTTCACTCCACGAACACCGATGAGTGGTTCAGATGAGCACGTGAAGGAAAAATTGTTGCGGAAAGTGGAAGAGTTTCAGCAAAAGGAATCCGGCTGGACTCTCATCGAAATAATTAATCTACAATTCAACATGAATAAATATGTGCCACTGCGGGGAGGATTATCCACGTTGTCAACATTGCCAACAACGACGAATACTGCTTCCTGTGGTCCGTGACAGCAGCGCTTTCCCGCCGGTTAATAATCATGGTGATCGCAAAAATTCGTATCGACATTTTAGTGAAGTGCTTGATTATAAGGGTTTTAGCTATCCGATGAAGCTGAAAAATATTCCCAGGTTTGAAAAAATAAATAAATTAGCAATTAATGTGTATGCCGTAGAGAGTAAGAAGCGCAAATCGAAAATTATATCGGACATTGTACCGATATATCTGAGCAAAGCAAAGAGTGATCGACCCACGATACATTTGCTGATGTTTGAAACTAGTATTAATCTCGGCGACAGTAATCCCGTCCATCATTTCGCGTGGATTAAGAATCTATCACGACTCGTTCGTTCGCAAATATCTAACCATAAGGCAGCGACTTGGCTTTGCGATAGATGCTTGTGTCATTTTCAGTCAGAGGCCGGCTTAACCAAGCATAAAGTTGATTGTTTCAACATTAACGGTTGCAAAGTGGAGCTTCCCGCGGAGGATGATAAAATTAAAAAATTTTAAAACTATAAAAATAAAGTCGATGTTCCGTTTGCAATTTATGCGGATCTCGAATGCCTTTTAGAGCCGAGCCAATCGACACCGGGTGATCAAAAGCACGTTCCGCATAGTATTGCTTTTTACTTGCATTGCGCGTACTCAAAGGATATCTCTGAATATAAATCATATCGCGGCAGAGATTGCATCGAATGGTTTATGCGACAATTGCGCGAGTTAGCTAACTTCATTACACCGCGCGTGCTAACTGTTATTCCGATGAAAAAATTAACGGTTGATCAGAATCGTGAATTTCAAGTAGCTACAACGTGTCATATTTGCAAAAAATCGTTTACTGAAAATGAGATTAAAGTTAGAGATCACTGTCACTTTACGGGTGATTATCGAGGCGCCGCGCATAATGGATGTAACTTACGGTACACAAACTCGCACATCATACCTGTTATTTTTCACAATTTATCAGGCTACGATTCGCATTTTCTGATTAAAGCGTTGGCCACAGAATTTGAAGGCGCAATTCAATTGTTACCGGTGAACAAGGAAAAATATATATCTTTTTCAAAAGACGTGAAGGGTACACCTGTGCGATATCGTTTCATCGATTCGTATCGATTCATGCCGAGCAGTATTGAAAAATTAGCATCGTATCTTGGTGCGGATAAAAAAATTATAACGCGGGGTGAGTGTGATACCGACAGGGAATTTACATTGCTAACGAGAAAAGGAGTTTTTCCATATGACTACCTCGACAATTGGGATAAACTTGATGAAACTGCTTTGCCGTGTAAAGATGATTTTTTCTCGAAACTTACTAACGAGCCGATAAGCGATGAAGATTATACGCACGCAGCGAATGTCTGGCGCGAGTTCAATATAAAGAATTTAGGCGAATATTCCGATCTTTATTTAAAAACAGACGTGCTTCTTTTGGTTGATATTTTTGAGAATTTCCGGCGGACGTGCTTCAAAACGTATAATTTGGACCCGTTACATTATTATACGGCACCGGGCCTTGCATTCGATGCAATGCTCAAGTTTACGGGCGTTGAACTTGAACTGTTTACCGACGTTGATAAGCTATTATTCATCGAGAAGGGCATTCGCGGCGGTATCGCTCAGTGCACCAATAGATATGCGAAAGCAAATAATCGATACATGGCCGATGATTTTGATCCGAGCAAAGATGAATCGTACCTTATGTATTATGATGTTAACAATCTATACGGTGCAGCTATGAGTCAATACTTGCCTTGCAGTTCTTTTGAATGGGTGGAAAATGTGGAAAATATCGACATCGAAAGCACTGAAGATGATGCTCCAACTGCATATATTTTTGAGGTCGAATTAGAATACCCGCGAAAACTCCATGCCGAGCATAAAGACTTGCCGTTGTGCACCGAACACTTCGTGCCCCCCATTCCCGGATGTACACAGTCGAAATTAATGACAACGTTATTACCGAAAAAGAAATACGTGATTCATTATCGCAATTTGAAACAGTGCCTCAGTTTGGGTCTACAGTTAATCAAAGTTCATAGAGTATTGAAATTCGAGCAAAGTCCATGGATGAAAAAATATATCGATTTAAATACAGAATGCCGCAAAAAATCCACTAACGATTTTGAGAAAAATTTTTATAAACTCATGAACAATGCAGTTTTCGGCAAAACGATGGAGAACGTGAGAAAACAGCGAGATGTAAAACTTGTCACCAAATGGGCCGGGCGGTGGGGGGCGCGTGCTCTTATAGCAAGAGCGACTTTTCATAGCTCTACCGTATTTGATAATAGAGCTAAATAAAAATGCAGTCAAGTTCAATAAACCAATTTACACGGGATTCGCCATTTTAGACATTTCAAAGATCTACATATACGATTTTCATTATAACTATATGAAGGGCAAATTCGGTGAGAGTGCGAAAGTTATGTATACCGATACGGATAGTTTAATCTATCATATCAAAACCGCGGATGTATATGGGACGATAAAGCAGGATTTGCACGAATTTGACACGTCGGATTACCCTTTAAATAATGTGTGTGGGATACCACAAGCGAATAAAAAAGTTCTCGGAGTAATGAAAGACGAGAACAGTGGTAAAATTATGACCGAGTTCGTGGGTCTAAGAGCAAAATTATATGCTGATAAGGTTAGGGACGATCCGAACGATAAAAAGCGTGCAAAAGGCGTCAAAGGATCCACCTTGAGAAGAATAACATTTTCCGACTACAAGAAGTGTTTGCTCCAGCATGAGAATCTTGTCAAGTCTCAATGTTTAATACGTAGTCGAAAGCACGTGGTGGAAACCATTACGCGGAATAAGTTAGCTCTAAGTTGGAATGATAATAAAAGGATGCTACAGCGCGGCTCTACGGATACTCTACCGTGGGGTTATATGGGATAAGGGTAGAAATAATTGTACATATATATTGTAAAAAATGTATATAGTGTATAGTGTATTATAATATTATGTGTGCGTGTGTATTGTAATGTATTGTTGTTACGTCCTGACGTAACGCTCTCTATTTCTTTTATTAATAATAATTTTCGCAACTTATATTTCTGCTTATTTTTTCATATAATTTGCAAACCTGTTCCTTCCAAAATAATTCCTACATTTCACAAAATTCAAACATTATTCATTATCATTAAACTCATAAAAGGAGTGATATTTCTTATCGATCGCTGAACGATATTCCAGGAATGGATCTCCTCTGGAAAATATTTCCAATGAGATCTCAAATACTCGTCGTGTGAATTAAAACTTACATGGGTAAAAGATGGAAATAAAATTATTTACCACACGAGATAGATGCGGACAGAGGTTTGAATCCCCCTCGACACACGCACTACCCTCGGTAAAACAGCGAACCCCGCTGCCGACGTCGATACGATCGACCGCAGCATCGACCCAAGGAGCATAGATCCAAGCTTTTACCCTGCGGCTAGACCGTTGGAGTTTTCCTAGCCGAATAACCTAACGGGCTTCCATCGTAAAAAAGGGAATCTACATTACCTTATGTATGGAAGTTAACCCTGCCCATCGACATAGTTTCGGTATTTTAACACCGAACAACGTCGCGTAATATTCCTGAATATGTGAGTCACGCGATTGAGAGTCAGAACATCCCTCGTACCATTTAATCATTCATCATCATAAAGAAATAATTTCTCCATCAACAATTCTAAAATACGTTTCATACTCCCACACGCTTTTTAACATTTAACGAAAAACGATAAAAATGATCGATGAAATTTCGGCAGGTATTTAATATAAAAACTATAGTATGAATTGAATCAAAGATAATAAAATTATCCAGGATATTAGGGAAACTAATCAATACGATTTATCGACAAACGCGATTAATATATAAATTCGAAATCAACAATATTCAAAATCATAGGAATAATATTCGGTATAGCTTAGTCATAAAATACAGTCAATACACCAAAAATAAATTATAACTGAACGGAGACCAGATCGTAAATTTGTGCGAAGCCATAAAATTTGATACGAATAAAGGGGCCACTAACTTCGTAAAGTGCGCTCTAGTTGCAGCTAATATAATATACGACTGTTGAAGAAAAAATAAACAATTGCCCGAAATTCAAAAGATAACAAACTAGTAAGACCGAAAAATCACGTTGCCAGGCTAAACATTTAAGGAAAGACGGTCGTAAAATTTTACGACCCACCGAAACTGAATTGCGGTAGGACGTAGAATGGATGACAAGTGTGCCTCAACGGTGACACATGAGGGGCGAGCGGTTCGACCCCCCCGAAAGAGAATATGCAGTCCACTTTAAAATACTAATGCACCACGCGCAAAGAAATGCCTCCCTACGATAGGGAGAATAAAAAAATAACATTTTAATTACATCAACATTTTAAGGAAGATTTCCTCTATAAAATATCATTATTATTTTTCCGATTATGCTTACCGTTAAAGCGGAAATTAAGAACAAAAATTTATTCCATGGATTGCGTTTTCTCGATTTATGATAGGAAAATTATGAACCGATAATTATATCAAATTAATCAGGAATATTGCACTAATCTAACGCCGTTATTATTTTTCCAAAATTATATGCCGTTTGTGGGAAATTTATAAAACAAGTAGCAACAAAATATTTGGAGCGAAAAACGTACACCGCGTAAAGGAATTCGGTTTCCCCTCGATTTATAATGCAAAATATCAAACCGCGGTTTATACCAAAATGTTCGGGAATAATCCACCTTTAACACGGAATTATTACTTCTCCGATATCACTTAACGTATGATCAGGACACGCCGCGAAAGACGGAAATTAAGCTAGAAAAGGCAGGCGTAAAGATAAAGGGGCCCGTGCAATGGAACGAGTTGCGTAAGCCAAGTCGCATAATCTGAAGGCTAGTTCACGACGATAGGGGAAGATCATCAGGTACACCGAAAGAGGGGAATTTTACAGCTCGCCCGGGCAAACAGAACATTAGTTCCGGAATAATCCATATAAGGAAATAGGATGATCGGACGGCACTGTTACCAGGCACTTGCAATAGCTGGTGCACGGCTCCCAAAGAGGGGGGCAAAGTCCCAAGAAATCGGCCCGGTTATGCTACCAATACCTCGAAATATTATGAAACGTTTTGCCAAATAATAAAATAATTTGTACAAGAGCCGAGATATATTTTCAACTTTCAGGCATATAATATTTTGACACCCAATACATGAATTATTATAATATTATAAAATGATTGCCGATAAAATGATACACATTTCTCGACTCTTATTATCAGTTTACGGATACGTATACGTATAAGAGAAGTTTACGAACAGTAACAATATATCTTCTCATATACGTTAACAATATCGAATATCAATTATATTAAATATTTAGTTATGAATCATTAATATTAAGTTTTACAAATAAGTCAGGCAAATAATTATGTATAAGGAAAACTGAAATTCAATGGAAAATTGATAAATCCACAATTATTTAACAATAAGAGAAATCGGCAAAATCCAAGAAGTTCGAACAGGCCGAGAGGAGAGTAACGAGGAGCGAGATTACTCATCAGGGGAGTACGCTCCAGGCAAAGATTAGGGAGGGACTTCCTTCCCCCTCTGGATTCATTTCCTAGCATATAAGAAGCCGCGGAAAAGGGCGCGAGCAGTACAGAGCAGACCAGAAGTAGATTTTTAGTAGTCCGGCCCGTAAGCAACTAGACCAAGTAGAGAGAGACGGCGGCGCGTAAGAGCGAGCGCGGGATCGGTAAATCCAACAAGTAGGCTGATACTCCGGCTAGACGACGAGAGAGATAGAGTCAGAGACCGCGTTGTTCGTTATTCTCCATACTAGAAAAAGATCGCGAGTCCGTTGTGCGACCACAAAGAAATAGAGGAACTCTCCTATTGGAGGATTTTGTCGATAACCCTTTCCATCTCCAAAAATTGTATTCATTTTTTCATGCAACCAGAGTTTTCTTGGGTTAATTCAGTTCACCGAATTACCATTCTCAAGTCATCTCGTGGAACGAAACCATCCTTCGTTTCACCATCGAATTTTCTTTTACTCGATAGTTAAAAGACAATTTTGTATGAATTTTTATTCCAACGAATCATTTGTACTCTCCGAAAATCACATGCTTGTACTTTCGAATTTGCCTGAATTATTTTCTTTGAATAAATCTCGAATATCCCGGCATATCGCGTGAAATTTGTGTTCAACCAATCCACTACATCGCGAGCAGCATCATCTCAACAAATAACGTAAGTACAATTTAATTCTATTTCCTTGATAAATCTATAAGTAAAAAGTGTGCAATATTCTCTATTATTCAAACTCCTCATTAATTCGCCCAGTCGTCGCCAGACATCATCAACACTACTCACCGAATATAATTCAATTATAAAATCATTTCTATAACGCAGTAAAATAAATTCAGCTAATTCAAATCATTTCTATATCGCGGTGAAACAAAATCCGTTTAAATCAAATTATCAACGATCGTTGTTTTAAGTACGCAACGGATAAAGACATTTTATAATACCTCTAAGACAAGTCAACGAATAGCATTCCAAGCCCTATCCTTAGTAAATTTCCTCATGGTTAGACTAAAAAATGGGCAGTTGCGCCGATAATTGATGCCAGGAGTGGTAAAGGAGTGAGAAATCTCTCTTGACCAGCGTGTATTCAATCGTACTCGACGCAACCTCGCGTTAAAATTCAGGTGAAAGAGAAACACCCGCATTTTTGACGTGACAAATTTTTGGGGGCTCGTCCGGGATCAATGGAATGCTTGCTTGTTAAATTGAATTTTATAACAATCTACGGATAAAATATTAAGCAATTTTTCTGAAACAACAGCACACATACACGCACACTTGCATAAAAAAAAAATGTGGAAAATAAGAAACGATTGTTATTGCAAATGAGAATTAATTCTATAGAGAGAATTCATACAATTATATTCTTGTATTATCGAATTGCTGCGCTAGTACGAACTGTAACCTTATATAACCTTGACTGGAAACTGGGATTTACGCGGCTCGCCACGTAATCTCACTCAAAAAACCCTTTCCTTACGTCGCCGCGCAGTTCGCTGCAACGCCACATTTTCCTATCTAAACCCCGGTTCGTGCAGCGTTGACTCTACCTTGCAGCAGATAAGCTCAAGGGTCGATATTTGTTAATAATTTATATAAATATGAACAATTACATTTTTTTTTTAATCATTGTACCATTGCGTTAATGTGAGCCGTAACCTTCAATAACCTTTACTGGAAACTGCGATTTACGCGGCTCGCCACGTAGTCTCACTCAAAAACCCCTTTCCTCTGTCGCTGAGCAGTTCGCTGCGAAGCCACACACTCCTGTCTAAACCCCGGCTCATACAACGACAATTGGGAATTATTGCATTCGAATATTATTGTACGGCTACGTTAATACAAACCGTAACCTTATATAACCTTGACTGGAAACTGGGATCTGCGCGGTTCGCCACGCAATCTCACTCAAAAAACCCTTTCCTTACGTCGCCGCGCAGTTCACTGCAAAGCCACGCTCCTACCTGAACCCCAGTTTGTATAACGATAGTTTGGAATTCAGTATAAAAAAAAAAAAAAATAAAAAATATTCCAATTCGCGTCGCTTAAATTTTGTTTGTTACAATCCTATGATAGTCGTTTCTTATGGATACACAAGGTTTGCAAGCAAGAAATAATAATTTACAAAGACTACACGAACAACACGTAACTCTAGGAGAAGCTCGACGACGCGAACAGGCTTCAGAGAACAATAAAGAAAATATTGCACCCCAAATCATTTACATATTGAAACCAATCGAACACACTACAACGCCTGTAGACACTGAAAACATTAATTGGTACGATCCGCGACGGGAATTTTACGAAAACCAGAATAATCTCAGAGTAGAAAGAGAACAAAGACATTAATTCTCTCAGTACAAAAATAATAACAGGATAATCGAATAAATAACGCACATATAAAGAAAAAAAAAGGAGAACAGAAATAAAATGAAAATAATAATTACTCAGTGTTACGTCCAGCGTAACGCTCTATTTTTTTCTCTTGCCACCACTACAGTACAACCACGACGGTACGTCTGGGTACCCCCCGAGTGGAGAAAGCTCACCGACAAGACTCGATCCTTGTGGTCGCGCAGATTAGGCGCAGACCCCGAACAACCTATCGAACTAGGGGGAACACACTATTATTGGGACCGTGATACCATAATTCCTTATGGCCAGAATCCCCATTCAATAGAATACGTGGGGTACGGGAGATATAAGCATCTTGACAACCAGGGGGAGGATGACACCCCACCTCGTAGGTTAATCATCAGGTTTCCATCACCACCCCCCATTTGTACAGAGCAAGGTGATAAAAAGAGCAGCCGTTTGAAGGATAACATCGCTCAACGGGATCTCCCACTCCCAAGAGAGGGAACGGGACCATTTCCAAACCTAACACAAGGATACCTGGAGCCTTTCGACCGACTAACAGAGAACGTATACATGACTCCTTACTCTCTACTCGAGACCGCGGTTTGAGAAAGAGATAGAGAAAGAACGTAAGGAAAAGAAAGGAAACCATCTGAATAAACCTTTAAAAAAAAAAAAAAAAAAAAAAAAAAAACAAAGAAAAAAAAACTACCTCATAATATTAAATAAAAAAAAAAGAGAGAGAGAGAAAAAAAAAGGAAAGAAAATCCAGAAATGATATGTATACACATATATATATATCGAGAAAAAAAAAGAGAAAGAGAGAGGAAATAATTTTATACACCTATAATAAGGACGTCATACGAGTAATCATCATTAACAAGCTGTGAGATTATTTCCATCTATAAATCCACAGGAGATGGTCCAATACAAGCTAATCATGACGGTCGACAACTCGTACAAAACCCATATCAGATTGTACTACTGGAGCCCCATCCCTGGAATCTACGTACCTCCCGAATGGAAAGATGTGCCTATCAGCATCTTAGAAGAATGGATCGAATTGATACCGGAGGAATCGGAAGCAGCAGTCATCGGAGGGACAACTTACGTTTTACAATGGGACCTACTACTACCTCTAGGCCAGGATTCCCATTACATCATGACCGAGGACGACGCACGAGCTAAACAAGCTAACGACGAACTATTATACGCACAGGAAATGATACCGGAGCGGCTTGGCCTTCGAAGAAATCCGTCAGTCCGCGAACGGTTGAACTTCAACCTACTCCCTCTATAACCCCACCCGACCGCGAGGACCATCGTTAAAGTTGAGACCTATATTTATAGGAACACATAATCATTAGGATAAGGGAAACGGGAGGAAAAATAACGAGTATAATAATTTTTCTTCCTCGCCTCATAAGCGCATAATTATGTATACCTTTGCGAATATAACTTCACGAAATAACGATAAAGGGGAAAAGGAAATGTCTTACTTTACATATATATTCGAAAATAATGATAAAAGAAAAGAAAATAAAAATAAATATACAATAAAAATATAAACACATCTCTAAGGATAAACATAGAGCCAAGGGAAATCAGTCGTAATCCATTAGCATTAGACAAATTCTCAGCTTCACCCTACGCCGCGGAGGCGATTATTAGGCTTCTCCTAATAATCGTCTTAAGAGGGGGAGGTGTTACGTCCAGCGTAACGCTCTATTTTTTTCTCTTGCCACCACTAATAAACATCGCCACTCAAACTTTAAGAAAATGGGAAAGGAAGAAAATCGGGTGAAAACCCCGCTCTACCAATATTTATTTTACCTACTGCTAGATCAAAATCAAATTAGCCTAAATTCTAACAAACATTGGGTCCTACCTTAACGAGTCGACACCGACCGATCTAGATAAAGCAGATCCGGGCCCCACAAGCGGAGGCCGAGAAAGGCGGTCTCTGACCCCTCCTCCGAGCACTCTCCTATAGTCCCAAAAAGAAACTAAAAGAAAGTGTGCCCACTAATGGTTACCGTAGGGATCTGCTATTATCCATATCGACTACTGTCGCGTGGATCCTCAACTCAATGAACCTACTTTACCGTAGCTAAGACATTTTGAGAGGGATCTACGGCCAGCCGGTCAGAACTTTCGGTTCCTAGAGATACAGGCGGGTCGACAAATTATCTTCGTTAAAGGTGACAATTTAAAGATGATGTTCTAGTTGAGCCAAACTCCACCAGTTAAAATAAAAGAGAGGGGGCTTTCGATTGTGATCTCAGCAAAGGGAAAAATGATTATTCTTTAATAAAAACACAAACCCCGACTATTAGTAACAAACATTTAAAAGAATAATAGTTGCTGTTTTTCTACAATCAAAATGAATAACGGCAAATAGAGAAGTGAGGCTGAGAATGGATTTCGTTAAGAAAGATAATAAAAGATACAATAAATATACAGGATTTGCTCTCTTGAACGCCTGTGTTTATTCTTACAGTGTTCATGAAACACGCATCGTTAATTAATAATAAGGAGAGCAATGGCACCGTAAAAGCAAAAAGGGCCTTGCTTCATTGAAACTGTACGAAATAATCTCCGCTCGACAGCCTCTGGTGCAGAGAACCCGGGTAACGAAAAGGGGCCCTCTTTGTTTCAGGTAGAAGAACGGGCCATGCGCTCTCCAACCATAATTGTCATATTTCACATTCGATATTAGATCAGTATAGTTTAACCCTTGAGAAATTCTTGGCAGTAATTAATTTAGATGCCATTTGTCTAAACAAAATAATTACAGGCATAAACTGTAAGGAATTTGCCGAGGAAGTTCATTCCCGCGACACGCCACTAGGTGAATTTAAACGCGGAAAAGAAATTAAATTAAGAGTAAAATTAAATGTTTTTATTTTCACATTTATACTCGCATAAACCAGAGCAAACGAGTGCAGCTAGTCAAAAGTCGAAAAGTTCACGTTAAAACACGGCTCATGGCAAAATTCATTTTTTTCAAAAGGTTAAATGAGACTCGGGTAGGAAATCACTTTAAGAAGACACCATTTTTTCTTACATAACACCTAAAACTCAGTAGACATAGGAGAGCGTATTTCCATTCGACGATACCGGTTTTCTTTGTCTAGACACCGATGAGATTCGTTTAATAGTCGGATTGGAACACCACTCTTGTGATTTCTTGCATATAAAGTATTTACCTATAAAGCGGCAATGAGACACCAAAAGGCTCTCTGGTAATGCCTTCCGGGAAACCGGAAACAAGAAGAGAGGGGACCGATGCCTACGTGATCTCGTCCGCGCCCTTTTTCTTTTCGATACCCCATCCCGTCACCTACGGCGCGGGCCTGATAAACGAAATTATGCCTGAAAGAAGGACTTAAGATCACGGGCCAATCACGGAAGAGATCCGAAGCATCACCTCATCTTCTCGTTACTGTACCAAAATTCTATACGGAATAGATATAAAAAGACACTCCTATAACAAAATCCCCTCTATTTTATCACCAAGCAAATGGTATAAAAACCCCGGAAATTGTGCGCTCGGGACCATATACCCTATAACCAGATACCAGTTACTTAGATTCTCTTCGTAATACCATTTAAAATCACCAACGTTAGAGATATTCATTTCAAAGTATCATTTTAAAGAAATCGATTTAGACTATATAAAACGACGAGAAAAAACCACCGAGGTTAATTTTGAAGTTTCGATAAAAATCAGGAACTTCGTACAGTACAATTTTCATTGAACCTTTTATCAATTGTATCACCCAAATAATTTTTTTCGGCATTAAAAACCAGTGTTAATTTTCCTCGTATTTTCGTGAAACATTTTATTCACCTTTTCTACTCATTTACGTACTCAAACCACGAGAACAAAGTCAACAAGCACCTGCAACTCATCGTTTACAACCGTAAGTACATTTCTACCAAATTATTAATCACGCATGATTTTATTTCCGTTCTCGTGACTCAGTAATTTATAAAGTTTCTTCGAGATTTTCCATTTACTGTACCCCGCGTTCCGACACCTGGCCAGAAGCCGGCAGGTAGCCGCCGTCCCACTGAAGATTTCCGCTCTATCTCTCTCTTTGTCACAAAGACGCCGAAACCACTACTAATTAGTTGACACCCTAAGACACAGATACGACAAGCATTCTTAAGGGCTCCATCCCAAGCAATTTTCCGCAAGGTTAGGCTTTAAAAAGGAGCAACGTTGTTCTCTTTATCGACACCGGGAGTGGTAAAGGTCGGTTCAACACCCTCCTGACCAGCGCGTGCGATAGTAACAAGAGGCAACTGTTACAACGCAAACTAGGATAATTAAAAGAACGCTAGTTTGGACGTAACAGAATTTTGGGGGCTCGTCCGGGATCATTAGAGTGCTTGTCTGAGAGAATTTATTATAAAAAACAAGCGCCTCAGCGCCCTGCGGGCGCAGTTGGTGGTGGGCTCTTGTTGGTGGGCTCCGCCCCCCAAACCCCCCGAAAAATGTCCCGGGGAGACATTTTTTAAGGCACTCACGGGGGTACACGTCGCGCTACGCGCTCCGTACCAAGTGTGATTACACTTCGCGTTATGCGCTACGTATCGAATATGTTTATACGTCGCGCTGCGCGTTTCACCTGAACCTCCTGTGTGTTTTAAGATCGGAATATTGAAACAATTGAAAAGAAAGTAGAAGAGTGGTTGGAAAAATTCGAGATAAAATTTGAATTTTTTTTTTGTTTCGAAAAAATTTTAAAGAGATTTGAAAAAATTAAATTGCAGTTTCCCAATATTTAAAGTAATTTACATTAAAAACGAAAAAAAAAAGCTGAGATTTTTTTTTTTCATTTCAAATCATCCCGCCACAGAATATCAATGTCGCGGCGTGTGCGAACTTTATCACGTCTGCTATGGAATTTTCGTCGGCTTCCAAAGTTTGACAGATAGAATGAACGGAAAAAAAATAAATAGTCGCGATTGTTTTAAATTTTATTTGGCAAATTGCAATAATTTTGGATATTCGATGATTCTTCTTTGTGAAATTATAACCAAGTTTTTCAGTGCACCCGTGAAATTTATGATTTTTATTACGAATGTGAATGATGTATTGTAAAATATTGTGAATGGTTTCGTTCAAAATATATTATTTTCGAAATAAAAAGGGCTAATATTTGTAAATCAATGTGTGATATTTCGTGTTTTATTTTTCGCAACCAAATTTTCTTTTCTGACATGATGAAAAATTGTTTTTTGGAAAATTAAAGTAACATAACCTTTAAAATAATTCCTCACTAGAAATAATTGTAGAATAAAAATATTAAGAAATGTTAGAATGTCTTCAAATTTGCTGTGCATAGTGTTTTCGATGCAATGAAATATTGCTGAAAATTAGAAACAAATTCGTTCGTAGGTTTCAAAATTGCAGCGCCGTACGGATCTTTGACAGGAGAAAATGGATTTTTAAATGGAAAATGCCTGGAAAAAATGTTCAGAGACGTCGGAATGTCTTCAAATTTGCTGTGCATAGTGCTTTCGATAAAATAAAATAATGCTGCGAAAAAGAAAAAATTTGGTTCGTAGACTTCATAATTGGAGCACCGTACGGACATTTAGCGGAACAAAATTGAATTTTTATTTTGGAACAACTCATTAACGGCTTCGCAGTAGTTTCAAAATGTTTGTGCACAATAGTCATGATGTGATAAAACACTCCTGCGAAGGAGAACAAAATTGGTTCGCACCATCCAAAGTTACACTATGATACGGACGTCCGAGAAGATAAATTCAGTGAAAAAGCTATTTTTATTCAACCGCAGGCTAAAAAAAATATTTCCAGTCATCGGAGTCACTTCAAATTAATTGCGCATGAAGTTGGAGGTACACCGAAGTAAATTCTGAAAAACTAATTTTTTTGGAGCATACGATGCGGGGAATCCCCATCGAAAGCTGTGTGAAGAAGCCTTGATGGTCATTTTAATAGGCACTCTTTGCCTATTGTTATAGTGAGTGCCTAAAAAGGGGAGATAATTTTACAAAAAAATATAACTATACACGTTCCTTGCACTTCCTCCTTTCCTACCTAAACCATCACTTGTTCAAACGCCTCTTGGAGGAGTACAAGTTAATGAAGTAACACAATCTAGTAATAAGCCATCATTTGTTCAAACGCCTCTTGGAGGAGTACAAGTTGATGAAGTAACACAATCTAGTAATAAGCCATCATTTGTTCAAACGCCTCTTGGAGGAGTACAAGTTGATGAAGTAACACAACCTAGTAATAAGCCATCATTTGTTCAAACGCCTCTTGGAGGAGTACAAGTTGATGAAGTAACACAATCTAGTAATAAGCCATCATTTGTTCAAACGCCTCTTGGAGGAGTACAAATTGATGAAAACACAAACACACGCAAACATTTTCACAAACATACGCAAACATTTCTCCTAAAAACATACGGTAATACCTCTCTTGAAAATAACAGTACCAGAACATCCTACGTTGTGTATAAATAATAAAAAAAAGGGGGGAAAAGAAAAGAAACTATGCCAAAACGAGGGGGCTGGCAACAAGCCCTACGTGCATTACTAGAACAGGGAATTAAAAACGAACTTCACGGTAGCCTACAGAAACCCTCGGGCGAAGAAAAACCTCACCCGACACCACTAGAAGATAGATCAACGGGAAAAACGGTAGAACTAGATTTTCTGTATTTGACTCCTGATGAGACAATAGTTTGTGAAATTTGGAGGGAACCCCTCGCGGAAAAAACTTTTACCCAGACATCTGAGGATAAACCACAAATAGTTAAAATTGAAAAAGTGCAACTAATAATCGCGCCTATAAAACCATCAGAAACATTTGTTGTCCCCGAAAATTGGTTCCAGTAACTTTGAATTCCGGTACATTATTAATTATTCCAGTTATCAAAAAAAAGGGAGAAGAGAAACAATTAATTTTCTACATGCTAGCCAAATCCATTCTGAAGGTTCTGAGAAAATTGATTAGGAATTATTGCCATTTATTCATATCCAACCGCTACCCTAAGGTAAAATTTATCACGAAACACAAAATATCGTTCATTAAAACACGCTCCCATAAGAGTAAGAGCAAACAAATCAGGAAAAAATAAATAAAAGAAAACGATAAAACAACAAATTGCGAGGAAACCAACGTAATAATTCTCCTTCATTCCCTCTCGGAAATCTAAATGAGTTCTACTAACCCCGAAAAAGGAAGCGAACCACTGTCTCGTCCCACCCGTTCAACCCGATCCAACACCACTATCCCTGATCATATAGTGCACACGTACGTAAACGAACGAAGAAGTGGCAGAGGTAACAAGTCAGTGCACGCTGCGGAAAACACCGCTCATAAAAAGATATTAGAAATAACCGAACCCCTAAAGGAGGAAGAAGAGGTAGACATTGAGGAAGAGATACAAACCACGAAAGAAGAAATTCCAATACAGATAACGGAAGAAGTAACCAAGGAAAAAGAAACAGACAAGGATACAGCGGATCAAAAATACCTAGAGGAACAATACGAACTATTAAGCGTTAGAGCTCAGGCCCTGACTTTGGCTGACGAAAAATTGAGAACCGAGGGATACGGACTAACCGAGCGGAAGGTCTTTGGAGCGCCCGTTGACCCATCGCGAAGACCCGATACCCCTGTTCCCCATTCCTTCGAAACAACCAACGAATCCGACGACGAGAGCACACAAACTATCATTGACAATTTCTCTGAAAAGGACATAGGGTCAAAAACATACCTATCTTTGTTTGACGAGACGATTTATAAAAGCCTCGCTGAATTTGATACGAGCGAGGAGGAATTTTATACACCAGAAGGCGAACTCATTGTGCCAAGAACCTCTCTCTCACAACTTGACATAGTTAAGCGTAACCTGTATCCTATTATAGGAGAAGGCGCGAATCAACTCAACGAAAAAAATAAAAATACCGGTACCAAGCCGAAAACAAAACTAAATAACCCTGTGGAGCAAAGACAATCTCTTACCGATCTCGACAAAACTATCACGGGTAAAACCGAAACACCCGAAGTAAAGAACACAGGAGGTCACATCAAAGATACTCCACGGGACCCACCTGCACGGACAGAAAGAAAGAACGACATGGCTAATTCCGGATTAAAGGTGTCTCTCAAAGACGCTTTGGGCGTCATCCCTACATATGATGGCATTAATACCTCTTTGAATTTGTTTATTCAATGCTGCGAGGAAGCATTGGAAATGCTAGATGCTTCCAGCGAGGAGCAACTAGTTAAGGCAGTCAGAATAAAAATCGTCGGGGAACCACGACGATCCATAGCGCAACAAACATTCGGAAGCATGAAAGAATTACATAAATTCTTAAAATGCATCTACGCACCTGCAAGGAACATATACCAATTGCAGGGAGAACTCGGTTCTATATACCAGCGACCTGAAGAAACTGTAGTAGCATACGCAAACAGAATCCGCGATTTGGGTTTCCAAATTCTGGAAGCCTATGAATCCGAAAATAACGAACCCGCGGATAAAGCTTTTAGGGATAATACTGCCGCCAGCCTCCCGCCGTGTTTCATACAAGGGCTAAAACCCGAAATCGAGGCACGAATGACAACCGAAGGAACGATCGACGTGATAGTAAAAAGGGCAGTAAAAATCGAAAAACAATTAATAGCCCGAACCGCGCTGCGAGAAGGTATCAGGAGTTCAGAAAATACAAAGGATGCGAGAGTCGAGGGTAAACGATCTATCCGGGCAATTATCAGCGAGACACCAGAGTGTCAGCTTTGCGGCAAAACAGGACACATAGCTGTGAACTGTCCAGAGAAACCTGGAAACAAGGCAGCAGAGTTAAAGGACTCAGGTAGCTCAGGAAAAGGTAATACCTACCTGTCAGAACTGTGACAAAAAGGGGCACGTGGCGAGCAAATGCTTTCAGCTATTCCCTCCGAAGAAAAACAATAATCCTTCGCCTAATACTCCTGCAATCACCGTATGCCAGCATTGTGACAAAAGAGGTCATACCGCAGACCGATGCTACAAATTATTCCCTCCATCGAATCAAGAGAAGTCTTCTACCATTTGTCAATTATGTAAAAATCAAGGACACACGGTGCAAGATTGCCATTTGCTGCCGAATCACGCTAAAAAAATAACGAGCAATCAAAATGCTCGTAACAACCCCGTGCCGCAGGGTTTGCAGTTCGCGCAGACTGCCAACATCGTATGTCAAATATGCAAAAAGAATGGGCACGGTGCTTATCTATGCCCGTATCGCCACAATCAAGCTCAATGCGCCGCTTCTCAGCAACAAACTTTCGCAGACACCGTCAAAGGCGATCCAAAAACAACGAGCACTTGTCACTACTGCAAGCAACCCGGTCACTTCATTCGGGAGGGCCCGGCGAAAAAGGCGAACGAATCACGGTATAATACGTCTCCGGGAAACTCCAACGGTCTCCCGACGACGGGTGCAGCGGGGACCACCCAGATCACGCACCCAATACATGTGATCTCGGTAGCATCAAATCCGCACGAACAGTAAAAATACGCACGATAAAATTACACCGAGAGAGTAGCGTCCCCACGATAGAATTAACAAGTGAAATTTTAACAACATCTATAATAATGATGGTTGACACCGGAGCCGGGCCAAACATCATTAAAAGGGAATTTGTAAATCCAACAACGCCAATCGATAATACCGAAATTTTACAACTGAACGGAATTACCACTATATCAATATACACTCTCGGACGTGTGACGCTCGAAGTTTTCGGACGACTCGCCACGTTTCATGTAGTAGAAAATAATTTCCCTATCAATGAAGGAGGAATACTGGGATCAGAATATTTGGATGGAAACAGAGTGGTAATTGATTACGAAAAACGACGATTAAAAATGCAAGAACTAAAAATTCCTTTCGCTACTCAAGAAACTATAGTAATTCCGGGGCAAAGACGAAAACTCTGTTTTGTTCGAATAAGAAACCTGGAAGTCCGCAAGGGATATTTGCCCACCTTAGAAGCTGGGGGGGGAGTCAAAATAGAAACTGGATTAGTGACCAACGAGAATGGAAAAGCGTACATTTACGTAACAAATAATAATCCACATACGATCAAGCTGCAAGTACCAGTGTTAGAATTAATAACGGAACCAGAAACAAGCACAGGAAAAGGAAAAATGAGTAATAAAAAAGACAGTGGAAGTCCCGCAGACGCTGCGCCCTCGGTGAAATCGGAGCCCGAAGGACCCCTGGACAATAAACCCAAGGAGAGCAGGATGTATACAGGAAAGACGAACGAAGATACCGCTAATAAAACCAAGGAAATAGAAATAACAGTCGAACCAAATAATGTAACTATTGTGATCGGACAAACGCCGGTGTTTTCTGAAAGGAGTAACAAAGACAATTGCTTATCTAAAGAAATATCGAGTGAATCCATAAATATGTCGTTACACGAATCCACAGGGGTACCAAGTGAGGCCCAGGGATTTCGTGATGATTTCGTTTTAACACCGATGCAAGAGGAGAAAGAAGTTAGAGTTAATAAGGAAAATGTAGAAAATAATTCTGTTGTCGCCACGGACTGTGACGTGAGCCCAGGTACTACCAGGAGTCTAAGTATGACCGAAGGAGTTTACAGTGGTCAGGTCCAAGAGTCGGAGGTCGACGAAATTTATAGCCGCTTGAGTGAGGCGGAGAGACAAGAAAAGGAAAAAGAATGTAGCACGAATAATCACGAAATTACGAAGCCAAACGCACAAACCCATGAGGAGAATGGAACCAATCTCAAGGAAATGGGAACTTTGTCAACGAATTACGGAGAAGATAGTATGGCCATGCGATATGTGGAATACTCGACGAAGAAGAAACCTTGTAACCAGGGAAGAATATACAATAACGAAACCCTTTCGAAAGACCGTAAAAGCTATACCGTTGTAAATCTCAAACTTGCGGAGACACTACGTTCCATTAGTGCCTCCCGTTGCCTTCAACCCTTCTTGAGAGAAAGTTTCTGTTTTACGCTCACAATCTCGGATTCAAGGGAACGTTTCGAAAAGATAAAATCTCTCGTTCGGCTGAATGAGTTAAACATAGAAGAAAAAACTAGCATCGAATCTTTATTGAGAAGCAGCCCCCATCTTTATCACTTGCCGGGAGAAGCATTAACATACACAACGATATTGCAACATCGAATTCCCACGACGGATGATCTTCCCACTAATACAAGAGGATATCGTTGGCCGGAATGTACAAAGGACGAAATAGAAAAACAAGTAGACGATATGCTAAAGAATGGAGTGATAATACCATCAACCTCTCCTTACAATTGTCCTGTGTGGGTAGTACCGAAAAAGAACGACTCAAAAGGAAACAAGAAATGGAGGGTGGTATTTGACTATCGGGCCCTTAATGAAAAAATAATTGCCGATGCTTATCCCATCCCTAACATCACCGAGATACTGGACCAATTAGGTGGTGCGAAGTATTTTTCCGTGTTCGACTTAGCCTCAGGATTTCATCAAATAGAAGTCAGTCCCCTGGACCGACATAAGACCGCATTTACGACGCCGAGGGGCCATTTCGAGTTCGTACGAATGCCGTTCGGACTTCGGAACGCCCCGCCCACTTTCCAAAGAACTATGGATCTCGCTCTCAGCGGATTACTGGGAAAAGGAATATTCGTATACTTAGATGACATCGTTATTTATTCGCGAGGATTAGAGGAGCATGATACCATCTATAGAGAATTAATGAAGAGACTTGAGGCAGCAACTTTAAAGCTACAACCGGATAAATGCGAATTTTTAAAAAGAGAAGTCGCTTATTTAGGACATGTCATCGGCAACGACGGCGTTATGCCCGATCCTAGGAAACTCGAGGCAGTTCGCGAATTTCCTCAGCCCAAAAACGTTAAAAATATTCGACAATTCTTAGGACTAACGGGCTATTACCGACGATTTATCGAAAGTTACGCAAAAATATCAAAGCCACTCACTCTGCTTCTTCGGAAAGAAATACCTTTCGAATGGGATAAGGAGGAACAAGGGGCTTTCGAAATTTTAAAGGAGAAATTATGCACAGCACCTGTGTTACGGTACCCAGATTTCACGAAGCCTTTCATTTTAACGACTGATGCCTCCGGGATAGGTATCGGCGGCATCCTTTCTCAGGGGGAAATTAACCATGACCATCCGTGCGCTTATGCTTCCCGTGCGCTGAACAAAACCGAGGAGCGATACGATACCTACGAAAAAGAAGCCCTTGCGATAGTATATTGCATCCTTCATTACCGTCCTTACTTGTACGGACACAAATTCACAGTCGTAACGGATCATAAACCACTGTTATGGTTCCGCCGGGCCACAGACGGCAACTCGAAAATTTTAAAATGGCGTCTGAAACTAGCCGAATATGAATATGATGTGGTATACAAAGCAGGAAAAACAAATGTAAACGCTGACGCTCTCTCTCGGAATCCCGTCTGTGAACCCAGTAATCCCGATGGAATCTTTATAATTCGCACCAACCCCGCGACTAAGACGCGTCATAAACCAGCTCGAGGATTAACTGACGAAGAAATCGCCGAGTATCTAGCTTTGGACAGCGACGAGGACGTAGACGAAACCATAGATCCAGACGATGTTTTATTAGAAGCCGACGAGGAGCCATGGGAACCTCCAGACCACGAGGATATGTGTGAACCTTCGGCAAGCGGCATCCTTGGACCAACCGACGGAGCGCAGGAAGGTTACATGTCAAAGGATAGCGAGGATGATTTTGGCGACGGGGACTACGAGAAAGTCCACTCAGCCGGACCATCAAAAAGTCGTAAAAATCTAAAACGAAGAAAGGGGCCTACGCCGGGACAGGAAGACCTGGGAACCCTTAAAGAAAGCTCCAGCCGAGAAGTTAACGAAGAGACCGATACTAGGATAAGCTACAGCAGGATGCACGAAAACGGCGTACCTCCAGCGGCGCCCGAAAATTGTGAGAGTATTGAGAATGACACCGAACCATCAGATAAAGATAGCGATATGGAGGACAATCCTATAAGGAAAAAAGTTGCTCACCAACCGTTGGTCTACAGCGACTCGGAGAATTCCGACGACGAAAACGCCCCTCACCGTACCCGCGACAGCGAATGCAGAGGAACCGAAGGCAATTTAACGAACAACCAAAGGAGACGGGAAAATTCTAAAACTATTCAGCAGTCTCGGGATCTTTTCTACAGTCGTAAAGATAGCATGATGTTTTTCGTAGACACTAGGGGACTGCCGATGGATAAGGGGGCGCAATCATTAGTGGACCGAGAAGAAATGCCCAATTTAAGAAAGTTAAAATTACGAGAGGCAAAAGTTTTGTCCAAGAGGAATAATAAATATTTTATTGCCTTGCCTATCCGGGCAGAAATACGGGATGGACCAACACTAATCCTTGAAAACATCGTCGAAAGTTTAAAAAGCTGCCGAAACCTCGCAGAAGAGTTAACCCTACGATCAATTAGTGTGGCAAAATCTTACGCTATTTGCAATGTACGCTGGGAAGATATTATAATCCAAATTCGTCAATTGTTTCAAGAAACGGATATAAAAATAATAGTCTGCTTAGGGATTATCAAAGAACCAAAAGAAGAAGAGCGAGAGGCAATAATAACGGAAAAACATTGCTCGGCCGTCGGCGGACACAGAGGTGTAAGCAAAACATACAATCGCATTCGACACGATTATTATTGGAAAAATCTCAAGCAAGACGTACAGGATTTTATAAAAAGATGCTTAAATTGTCAGCTGAAAAAATTAGTTAGGGTCAAGACAAAACAACCGATGGTAATTACCGACACGCCTCCCACGGCTTTCGAGAAAATTGCAATGGATATCGTGGGACCGCTGCCAAAGACTCATAAACAAAACGAATATATACTCACTATACAGGATCAGTTAACAAAATTCTCAATCGCGGTAGCTCTACCGAACGCCAAGGCAGTAACCATAGCCGAGTCATTTGTCAAGAGATTTATTTGCAACTTCGGTTCTCCACGAGCCGTACTAACTGATCAAGGCTCGAACTTTCTGAGCAATTTTATGAAACAAATTTCGAAATTGTTCAAAATCAAGAAAATCAAAACTACCGCGTTTCACCCACAATCAAACGGTTCGTTAGAAAGATCGCATCGCGCTCTGGGCGAATATCTCAAGCAATATACAAACCAGGAAAATAACTGGGACGATTGGGTTGAATTAGCTATTTTCAATTACAATACAAACGTTCATGAAAGTACGAGACACACCCCCTATGAAATGGTATTCGGAAAAATCGCGAGAACCCCCTCGAGTTTCCCTCTCGATGACCTCGACAAACTCGCGACGTACGACGATTATTTAACGAGACTAGTTACACAAATACATGAGATTCAAAATATAGGAACAATAAACCTCATAGCGTCCAAGGAAAAAGCCAAGATATATAGAGACCGCCGCATCAACCCAGTTACGTTCAAGGTTGGCGAACCCGTCTTTCTGCTTAAAGGGCCAAAGCCAGGGAAATTAGGAGATCAATATACAGGACCTTTCGAAATATTGGACATTTTGGAAAAAGGAAATTTGCGCCTCCAACTCAAAGGAAGAACGTGTGTCGTTCACCTTGAACGACTAAAGAAGTCACACGTACCTATACAAAAATGATGGGAACAGGTGACGAGGGGGAGCCGACAGGGCCTTCGGAAAACACGGCTCAGGAACCGAAAAGAAAGCAACCTCAATACCACCGATATCGGCGTGAGTCCGAGAGAGTAAAAAGTTTCGCTGGATGGCCACGTCCCTACCTGAAACCCCAGGCACTCGCTGCCGCCGGATTTTATTACGAAGGATTAGGCGACGATGCCATTTGTTTTGAATGCGGAATAATATTACATGATTGGAAAATCGGCGAGGATCCTCTCAGGGAGCATAAATTAGAATCAACGGAATGCCGTTTTGCACGTGGACTTCCCTGCGGCAATATACGAGTAGGAGAGGATGGAAGGAGAGAAAAGGTCCCCTCGTGGATGCAAAACAATTCGCCCACATGTCAGGAGGATCCACCGGTCGAACACTATGTGCGTTTAACAGCATCCGGAGCAATAATCCTTCCGACTCCACCAATCTTCCCAAACACCCTAGAACTGCCCCCGCCTCCCCTAAGCCCTCCCGGTCCTCCCAATACCCCTGAACTACCGATGGATTGTGGGAAAAGGAGCGAAATTATCCCCGGAAGTCAGGAAACAAGTAAAGCTAGAGAAAACCAGTTTCTCTCTCTCTCGGGCCTCGGGCCAGCCGAAGGGAGACTGCGGTCACCCTACAAGGAAGCTCCGAGCGGACAAAGGACAACGGTAGTGGGAAACAAAGGAGATACTCTGCCAAGCAGTAAGAGGAAGACAAGGAGCACCTCTGGCACGTCCGAATCAACTAGAAGTGGGGAAGAACCAATACAACCAGCAACATACCAGCCATGGAAAATGAGAGCTCCAGTGCCCCCGCACTTTGCGCAAAAATCCGCGACTACCAACGACAAAATCGTACCCCCTGGAGTGACTAACGAGGCAAAACCCACGCCCGAAGCACCGAGGATTGTCCAAGGATTTTTGGAAAAACCTAGATATAGTCAAATAATCAACATTGAGCCAACAAATCCTTTAGAGCATTCCACATATGAACAACGGCTTAAAACCTATGAAGACTGGCCCATGGCATTGGAACAGACCCCCGAAAGAATGGCCGATGTGGGATTCTTCTATCTCCAGAATCGAGTAAAGTGTTTCTCATGCGGAATCGAGTCACACCGGTGGATTCCCAGCGACGATCCATGGAAGGAACATGCCCGTAGGCACAGGAACTGCTCATACCTGCTGGAGAGAAAAGGACACGAGTATATCAAGGAAGCGCGTAGACAGGGAGACGCCGGGCCAACCGTGGCCGAGGTGATGGAGCATTATAGAACGTTTTGCCAGAAGAAAATTAAGCCAAGCACCGCAGAAAAAGCGCCGCTGCATGAGCATGAGAAAAACGTTCTCGTAGATTATTTACCCAGTGGATTCATTGCACCGGGACTCAGACTAGACGACATCGTTTTCGAAAATCTCTGCCGTTATTGTGGAAGAAATCGGGTGTCGGGAATTTACATTCCCTGTGCACACGCGGTAGCTTGTTACGAGTGCGCCATGGCTTCGAACCAATGCGACCTTTGCCAGGAGGACATAATTAGTGTACGACACATGGTAATCCTTCCTGATCGCGTTTATAGCGATTATGACAAAGAGATAAGCCCTGCAATGGTACAGGAAGCTCACGATTTAGCTAAAAGCACCATACGAATTCTTCAGGCCCTCTGCAGGGGATAGAAAAGGAGAACCGGAAAATCACGAATAGGAAGAGAGAAAATAAACCGACAACAAAGAAAAAGAGACAACGAATATAAAAAGAAAAAAAATGCATAGTATAAGACAGAAATAATCAACATTACGACTAAATAGATACTGATAACCCCATAGATTAAAATAAGAAGTTTGAAAAAAAAGGAGGTGATAGCCGGGTAAAAGCTTTAAGAAAAAAATGATGACATTCTAAACTTTTGGGAAACGGGATACCCACCAAAAGAAAAGGAAAGAAGCAAACTACTGTACCTGAACAAAATAAGGAAACGGGTGTACGAAAAAAAAAGAGAGTAAGCTAAGGAAAGAAACATATAACCCATTTTTTTTTATTGAAAAAAAAAAAAATGTATTATATAATAATAAAATATAAAAAAAAGAGAGGACGAAAAAGAAGAAAATGTAATAAAATAAAAAAAAAAAGAGAGGAAAAAAATATATAAATAAAAAAAAAAAATATATATATATAGCAAAGTAATAATAATACTAATAATAATAATAAAAATTTCTTTTTTTTTAAGAGAAAAGAGGAAAAAAAAAAGAGGGTACTAATATTAATAAATAGAGAAAGAGAAGTATAATAAAAATAACATAATAATAACAATAATAATAAAACCCGCAAAACTAAGAAATCAGTTTAACTACTCCCGCGGAGCATTTATTAGAAAGAAAAACACGAAATCCCACAATACAAAAACATACAGATTAAAGGATTATATAATAATAAATGCCAAAAAAAAAAGAGAAAAAAAAAGGAGAATAATAATAATAACAACAACAATAATAATAATAATAATGATAAAAATAATAATAATAATAATAATAATAAAAAGACAAAAAAATCAAGTTAAACTGCCCCTGCAGGGCATTTATTGAAAAAAAACAACGTACAACATATACAATAATAAAACACAAAAAAAAAAGGGGGGGACACGGAAATATCCATATAAAATAAATAAACAAGTACCTACCAAAGAAAAAAGAGAGAAAAAAAAAATTTATGAAAAAAAAAGATAATAAATAACGGAAAACGCAGGAAAAAAAAAACCCCTCAAACGGAACAAAACGGACAAGACGACAACGATAACCAACGAAGACGAAATGACGACGCAGACGAAAAAAACAAGACGACAACGATAACCACCGAAGACGAAATGACGACGCAGACGAATAAAAACAAGACGACAACGATAATCAACGAAGACGAAATGACGACGCAAACGAATAAAAACGAAACGACGACGACAACCAACGAAGTCACAACGAAGAAACAAAGACGAAACGAAGACGGATGAAAACGGAACAAACGAAGAAGATAAAAGGGAAAAAGAAGGGACAGGAACAGTCGGACGACGCCGAACGATAACATTTTTTTTTAGTTAACATGCCCCTTTCGGGACGTATATTCGGAAAAAACAAACCACAAATAAAACAATACAAACAGAGATCTTAAACCTAGTGGAATAAACCACGAAAAAAAAAAAATAATAATAATAATAATAATAATAATAATACTACATATAATTCTTAAAAATATCATAAAATCTAAATATTTATAAAGAAAAATTACGTATAAGGGGCTTACAAACTAAAGGGGGAAGGGAGGGCGATGAAAAACCGCCGTCAAAACTCCTAGCCCTGGAACAAAAGAAGAGACAAAAAATATATAAGAAAAAATTCAATGAGAGGGAAAATAAAAAAAAAATAAAAAAAACCTCACCAATCGGCGTCGGAGAAGACCCCTCGATGGCGGGGAGCGATCCCGCCTCCGCAGCAGCCCACGACCCAGATTGGGGAAAATTCTCCTCAACTCCTCCAGTAAGGAAGGCCGCCGTGGCCTCGGGACGACAGAGCCCCCCGGAACCCCGTGGTCGGCTGGCGGAGGACTCGCCGGACTCGGTGGAGGGGCCACATGCAGCAGCCGTTCGAAAACGATGGCCACCTCGGGGGTTTCCGGCTCCCAAGCAACGGGCGGCAAGGGCGACGGCATCCACACCTTACGACTACGCATCTCCGCGTAATAATGCGCGTATCGCGCCCCCTCGTCCTCGTAAATGGAGGTCTCCCTCGCCAAAAGAACTGGGGCCTCTAGGTCCCAATCTTCGAAATCCACCTGGTACGGGCAGATTCCGAAAAGGATCCGAAGGGAGAATTTATCCTCCCTCTCAAATCCCCATCTGAAAAAAAAAAAAAAAAAAAAAAAAACACAAAACAAAATTAAAAATAATGAAAAAAATAGAGGGGTATAAAAAAATAAAATAAATACTTACGGGTTAGATGCTCGACGTGTGGCCCGAGTCCTGGCCACCAACTCTTCAAAAGCCTTTCCTCGAAGGCACCTCGTTCCCGCTGCCGGATAAACGGTCCGAAGGACCTCGTCCACCTCGCAAAAGTCGAGCTCCTCATTTGAGAAGAATTCTCCGTAAAACACCATTTCGGAAAAGAATTTCGTTGGTGTATTCGACCAAGGAAAAGAATAAACTGATGAGGAAACGATAGAACCCCGACCTTTTATATCCAGGCCAAGGGAGTTTACCCCGTGGAAATTTAGAAAAGCGGGGATGAGCAGCCAATAGGTAACATGCAAGGAACCGGACGCCACGAAAAGAAAAGGCCCAATTAGAAGGAGCCGGGGAGCGAGAAACCTGTTAAACAAGAGAGAAAGGATGACCGACCCAATCCCCGAGAAATAGGAAGCTTTTTTCTCCAACTATCACCGAAAAATATATAATCCTACTATAGTTAAATTATATGGAAAATAAATAAAGGATAAAGAAGGCAAAACTAGAACAAGAAAAATATTCGGAGAAAGAAAACACAAAATAAGGGTTATTACATCAATTTTTTAATTTTTTTTATTACCTTTTTTTTTTTTACGAAAAACACAAAGGAAACAAATTCTACTAAAATATGATAATTAACAATTAATTAAAGACACAACGCACAATGCTGAAAAAAAAAGGGGAAGAAATAAATAAAAACAAATTCCAGAAAAAATAATCCCTCGCTGCATAAGAAAAAGAAAAAGAGAAAGACAAACCAACAAAGATGCCGATAGAGACACCGTCGCACAACCTGTCGCCCCGCAACGAACCCCTCGAGACGGCTCGGAGGCGCCGCTGTTTCCGTCGAGAAAAGTCGGCGAAGATCGAAGATATCTTCATACAACAAATCCCAGCTAGACAAAAAGGGGTACCGATAAAAAAAAAGAGAAAGCAAACCGCCCGGAAAATTACACGAAAAATCACTTACCTTGCCTCGTTCAACATTCTCCGAAGAAAACGTATACGCCGAACTCCTTTTTGCACTTTTATCGAGATCGTACCCGGTACATGAGGATTACTATCAAGCAACCTCTGCAGTGATGGAGTCATAGGCTCATTAACTCGCGGCATAATTAAATCGCTTCAGAAAGAAAATCGTCCGATGAAAATAATAAAGTCCCTTTCAATACAGACAGAGTCAAGAGAATAAAAGAAATCTCGGAATACACGTGGTTTTTAAACATCTCTACGGGATACGGGAGATCTCGCCCCCCCATCCTATCCACGCATTAACTTCATACGGTCCAGGGACCAACGGAGTTATTCTATACTTCACCAATCGGTGCCACGCATTCCGTTTTATTTCCTTTTCTCTGTCGACCCTAAGAGTGTTGCCGCGCCCAAAATTTACATATAAAATCACTGACGTTACAGATGGAAAAGGCGTTACTCGCCCTGGGAATAGCGTTCTTACTTCTACTATATTCCCCACCCCCGGTGGAAGTAATAATTGGATACGATTGCACGGGCGCCACATTGAATATTACAACCGTGTCACTCCTCGAGATCGGCGAATGCGACATTCCTACACAGGAAGTGAACGAAACCGCTGTCCATATTCAACTATTACAACTAAACCAATACTCTTCTATACAAGTACACCAATGCAAAGTTGAAATATACCGTGTAATCCGCCGATGCGGCATGTGGTCGCACGGAATGGACGTACCCAACGGAGAATATTCGTATATCGATACCGTTTCACGCGATATTTGTTCCGACTTGCATAAAACAGGAAAGATTAAAATCGGGCAAACCGAAATATACGGAGCGATAGATAACGGCACGATAATGCGACCCACTTCAATAGCCGGCACGGTAAATCAAGACGCATCATGCGAGGGGGTATATTACTCGGACCCATATGGAAATTGGGATAAAGTATACGTAAAGGGCACAGTTAAAATCTCGCTACGTGACTATTCTGCAGACGTCGATGTAGACACCAATAAAATTCATTTAAAATCAGGTATGCGATGTGAGCTTAGCGAGGGTCATTGCGTTGACATCGACGGGGGCGATACCTTTTGGGAACCTTTCCCCGAGGACAGCTGTCACTCCAAACGGTATGGTGTGCTTTACGAGGGCCCTGCTAAACGCACAACTGACACCGACACTACATACAAGCAAACAATGTACTCACTAACAGAGGGAGACGTAATCTTTGCATTAACTGCCAAGGGTCAAACAAACTTATGCGGATATACGCTGGTTCGAACGGAACACCCGAAGTTGTTAATTGTAGAAATCCGTAAGGGAGATCCATTCATAAAAAAGGAACCTTTGTCAGTAAACAATCTCGATCTTTTCGCATATGTAAACTCAAAATTTGTATACGTAGAAAAATACATACGCACACAGATGAAACAAATGTATGTGGATATACTTACTCAAAGATGCAATCTCGAAAGAAGAGTTTTGGAAAACACCATCGGTCTTGCAAAACAATCACCGGACGAATTCGTTTATAATATCATGAAGGGACCAGGCTATATGGCCGCATTATCCGGAGAAGTAGCCCATATAGTAAAATGCATTCCAATAGAGGTAAAAATCAGAGAAACACGGGAGTGTTACACACAGTTACCCGTCGAGGTAGGGAACCACTCCTACCATCTCACACCTCGGACACACATACTCAAGAGAACTGGGACTCAGGTCACTTGCAACACCCTTGTGCCGTCTATGTATCGCGTCGGAGGGGAATGGTATTCGCTCGAACCCCGACCTATTCATGCGATGCCACCAACTGTACTTAAACCTCTTTCTGATCATACATGGACATACCGAAATCCGCAAGCACTCGCCACCAGCGGCATATATACGCAAAAGGATCTAGACGAATTACAAGAACACATAATGTTTGCTGCCGAGCGCCCCGCTATTTTAAACTCCGTAGCAAGAGGTATAGCGGGACAACCCACCATTACTCAGGGAGGAACAATTGCGAATTTAATCGATGAACAAGCGATAAATAAAATAATCGAAAGTTCTTGGGAAAAATCGTGGGGATATTTTTCCACCTTTGGTACGTTTAGCGCAGGGCTAATTGGCATTGTCATGTTGTGTAGAGGAATAAAACTAATAATTGATACTGTAATCCACGGATACGCTTTACACACTGTATACGGTTGGTCTCTATACCTCATTGGAGCCATCTGGGATTCGGTAACGAGCCTATTGCTGCATCTGGGAAAGAAACCTCCCAAGGAGAACGGGGAAGATGGCAATATCAATGAAGAACCTACCCCTAAATCCCCATTACAACCCAAGCCGCCCAGTTACTACGCTGAAAACGAGAGACCCACGACTACCTTTAACTTAGAACCTTTTCATTTCGGGTTTGACCCAAGAATTCGCGACCTCCAACAGACTCTAATCACCGAGGCACCGAGCCACCATTATCACATACCTGTGACTACACATCAGGGCACCACATTACCGTCGTATTTTAGTCCGGAAACTACAACTTTGCCACGTGGAAAGGGGGGAAGAAGTAATGAACAAGCGGAAGAAGGCGAACATTACAAAACCCCCCGACCTTTCCGCAGTCCACTTAAGATGAGTTTGTTGGAACAGGGAATGGAAACAAAGAAATTAGCGTCACTTTCACCGGTATCGATACCTCCTTTTGCGACAATACCCAGAGCAAAGCCGCGTGAGTGCATTCCACAGGAATCAACGCCCCCGGAACCCACGTATCCGGAAAAGAAAATGCAAGGGTCAGTAATACGGGCGCAGGTAGAATCCTCCCCGGAGCCCGAGGTTACTATTAACAGGGAATCAGCAGCGGGCAATGAAACGGCAACAAGAATATACCCTACCCTCGAGAAAATAAAAAGGATTCCCGTTCACACACCGTGCCCCGAGAGAAGACAGATGTTTCTCTCTCTTGAAAGACGCTCAAACAAGTAAACGAAACGGAAAGAAAAGGAAGAGAGAAAAAATATATAATGTATACGCTGTTGCACAATTAGTAATAGGCATGACCTTTTCTAGAAATTATACGCGATAACAAGCAAAATCAATTAATTAGGAAATAATTCAGCATCTTCACACACCGTTATCAAACACTATAGTTTCAATTCGGTATTTCTGCTTAAAGGAGGCTCAAATCCAGAAGGCGTAAGCAACAACCATAAAAAAATATATATCATCAACGGATTTCCCTCAACGAATCAGAAAGAAGAAGAAAACCACAATCAAAGAAACGAGCAGAAATAAAAGAAATATATATTATATATTTTTTTTTATATATACGGATTTGTGACACCGCAATGACAGGTCAACAACCAATTGGGCCAAACTATCATCTAGAAGAAACAAGATTGCTCAGTTTTGTACTTTGGCCTAAACCCAACGTATCCCCTGAGGAATTAGCAGCAGCAGGATTTTACTACACTGGACAAGAAGACAAAACTACCTGTTTCGAGTGCAAACTCACAATAGGCGAGTGGGAAGCTGACGACAGACCTATACTAGAACATCAAAGATGGCAAGATAAGTGTCGTTTTGTGCGAAGAATACCCTGTGGTAACGTACCCCTGGGAGTGCCCCCTTCCGTTATACCTGCCGCACGCCCACCCAAAGGACCTTATGACACCAAGAGCCCGGAATCACGCAAGGCGCAATAACGCTATGGCAGGATTTTCCGAAAAAGGACCTTCTTACCCCACGTATGCGAGTTACAACAAGCGCCTGAGAAGTTTCGCAAATTGGCCAACATCGTCATCACAGTCAAAGGAAAGCCTTGCCTCAACAGGTTTTTTCTATGCGGGAAAGGAGGATCAAACAATATGTTATTATTGCGGAGGAGGACTGAGCAAGTGGCAGCCTACCGATACGGCTATGGGCCAACACGCGAAATGGTTCTCAAAATGTAAATACCTACGTGCTCAACGGAGATCCGGAATCCAACCCAGTAATAGCCACAATTACGAATTATCAAAGTTGCCAGAGGAATCAGTCGAACTAAAGGAGGCCGAAACTACAGTCAAATGGGCCGCATGTTTAACGAATCTCCGAAAATATACAACAGAGATAAATAAATTCATTGGGGAAGTAGGAAATAAGGAACATAGCAAGGCAGGTAAACAGGCACCAACAATGAGCGAGGCAGTAAACAGGGAAAAGCAACAGGAGGCCACGATCCTCGAGGAGGATGAAAGGGATAACGTTGACCCATCAACAGACACGTTGCAACCGTAGAAACCAACTGAACCTAAACATCCGTCCACTCCACAAAATTTAAGTGAACCAAAAATTCTCAACATTGGGACTTTGAGCAAATTGGTCAATAATAACCTATGTCACCGTTGCCGCATGAAAAGCATAGGAACAATGGCTTTGCCCTGTTATCATGCCACCGTTTGCACTGATTGCGCGAAACAAGTAAAGCAATGTTACACGTGCGGAACCAATATCGATTACGGAGTGGAATTTTCCATCGACCATGAGTATAGACACGGGCTGACACTTATCGCCCCTCGCACTATCCCAGAGTTGTAAATGAAGAGAAGACGTAAAGGATATAAGTCGAAGAAAAACATAGCGCGTCACCCTTACCTTGAATAAACTATGAACAACCAATATAGTAATAAGAATTACCCCATAATAATAATAATAAAAATAATATTAATAATAATAATAATAATAATAATAATAATAATAATAATAATAATCCCGTGTCGGGTTGCTGGTCCCGCATCGGGCGCCTCCCCAGGTGGCGGATAGGGGGATGCCTTCCAGACATGGATGGTACCGAAATACTCGGGGTGGACCAAAATCAGCCTACACATACAGATACACAAGATACAACACACACGCACGAACACGTCCGAGTGGCACACCGGTGATGCGAATGACCAGGGGCCCAATAAATGGGACACCCTGAAAAGCGAATGGTCGGGGTCCCCTATAAACGGGGTCCACCCGAAAACGAATGCGCGGGGGCTCTATAAACGGGCTGCCCCAGTGCGAATGAACCAGCGAACGCCACAATAGCGGACACTCAGAAACACGAGCACTAAACACTACCTCAGGGGCCGTGCAATGTTCCGGCCCGGTACGGGAGGTCGCGACCCCGAGAGACCCGTAGCATTCAGGAACAACAACGATGAGATGCACAAGCAAAAACAGGAATTACCTCAGGTGGTACCCCCTACGCAGGGGCAATCCACCCTGGGTTCCGATCGGGTGAAAGCCCCGGTGGCCCATGGCAGCGGCACGGATTCTGAGGGCCGCAAATTGTGCACTGAGTCGACAACGACCTCGAAGACGACAAAAACGGACAAGAAGTACGATATAGTTGGCTGGGCCCTCCAGGGTCGGCCGAGACGGGACAGGATGACGAGTGCCTCGAGCGCAGGAAGCGTATCAAGCCTCGCCTCCGTCAATGACAGTGACGACAGACAGACGAACTTAAAGACGGGACAGACACAACATACAAAAACGCACGCCACGATACTGCAACGGGACGAGTGTGACTTGACGGAACTGCTCGAGCTAATACAGACGACAGCGACGAAAATGGCCGAGGCAGCGACCGTACAGAAGAACATAAACATGACGATTAAGACGGGAATAAAGACGATTCTGGAAGCCGCCGACGTCGCGCTGAGCAAGCGCGCCACGGCTGTCCCAGAAAGACGGACAATTGGCGATGACACAACGGAAACAGAAACGGAGACTAACAAACTGGTAACGCCACGAACGAAAAGAAAACGGGAGGCGACCGGAACCACTCCGGAGTCCTCACAAAAGAGAGCTCCGGGAGCGGCGACGGAGGCCTCCTGGAAGACGGTGACAAACAAGAAGACGAAATCGAAGGGACAGAAAAAGACGAACGCGACGAACGAAAGCACCCGGGCGGACGGGCACAGAGCGGCCCCCAAACAACGGGGACTGGCTGTCCTGGTCAGGCCGGGAAAAGACAAGACATATTCCGACATAGTGCGGAAAATACGAGCGACGGTAGACCCGACGAAGAACAATATACAGGTGAAGACTGTTAGAAAGACAAAGGACGGACTGTGCCTAATAAAGATGCAGTCAAACACAGACGGACGTGATGACTTCCGACGCGCGCTCCAGGACGCGGTCGGCAACGACGGCAGCGTCAAATCCATGATCTCCCGGGTTCAAGTGGAGATCATGGACCTGGATTGCGTCGTGACGAAAGACGACGTGACACAGGCACTGAGACGAGAGACAGGACGGGACGGGGACTTCGGCGTCCATATCTTCGGCCCGAACCGGGCCGAGCAGTACATGGCGGTCTGCGACCTCGAATCGCAGGAGGCCGACGCGCTGCTCGGACGGGCTCGGATCGGGATCGGATGGGTCCACTGCCGCGTCCGAAAGAGACTGACGGTAACGAAGTGTCACAAGTGCCTAGGGTACGGACACACTAAGGCAAATTGTGAAGGAACCGACAGGACCAAAAGCTGCAGGAAATGCGGCGAGACTGGACACTACGCGACGGACTGCAAAAACAGACCGGCCTGTCCTCTGTGCACCGAGGCGGGGCACGCGGACGCAGCGCACCTACCGGGATCCGGGAAGTGCGCGGTGTTTCGGGCTGCGCTGGAGGAGTGCAAGAGGCAGACCGGACGACGGACAGCGTAATTCAGGGAAACCTGAACCGCAGCAGGACAGCTGACATGCTACTGCCCCAGATAGCAGACGAACACGACGCCAACATACTGATACTGTGCGAACCATACAGAAAACGAACGACACAGACGTGGATCACGAACGACGCTGAGACGGTCGCTATCTGGGTGAGGGGCGCTGCCCGATCTCGGATAACCGATCGCGGCGTGGGGGAGGACTACGTCTGGGTCAGAGTGGGCCCTGTCACTTATGTCAGTGTCTACCTGTCCCCGAACTGCGCCGTAGCGGAGTTCGAGAGAAAGGTCGCGACCCTCGAGGACGGGATAAGGGAGCTGCCCGGGGACGTTGTGGTTGCGGGGGACCTCAACGCGAGAGCGGTCGACTGGGGCATGACAGTGACGAACAAACGGGGACGGCTGCTGCTGGAGATGGCCGCAAGGCTAGACTTAGTGGTAGCAAATACAGGAAATACGCCGACGTACAGACGACCGGGATACGGAGACTCCATTCCAGATGTAACGATGACCTCGGACAGACTATTTCCGCAGGTGGGTCGGTGGCGGGTGGTCGAAGACTATACGGCCAGCGACCACCAGTACATCGCCTTCGAGATTGCGGGACAGACAGTAACGACACGGAATAGGACTCGACACCGCCCGCGGTGGAACACGAACAAACTCGACGTACGAAGGTTCTCGGAAGAACTGGCGCTAGCGCCGGCTCCAATTACCAACGTTCCCCCAGGGCTGACTGTCCGGCCCCGGGCGGAAAGACTAGCGGACGAGACGGCCAAGCTGACGGAGCGGCTGTGCAACAGCACAATGCCGAAAAAACACTACAGACGCGACAGACCGTCACAATACTGGTGGACCGACGAGATAGCCGAACTGCGGAAAGGATGCCTCGCAACACGAAGACGAATGACAAGGGCCAGAGGCAGACCCGAAAGGGAAGCCCTACAGGCCATATACACTACGGAACGAAAGCGACTGACGAACGCAATACGGGACAGCAAGGCGAAGTGCTGGACGACGCTCTGCGAGGAGGTGGACCACGACCCCTGGGGTACCGGCTACAAGATTGTAACCGGTAAACTAGGGGCCCGCGTATCGCCGGAACTCAAAGATGCGGAAACCACGCGACGCATTGTGGACGGACTTTTTCCGACACACACGACGCGAACGGACGCAACAGACGCCGACGGGACGGAGGCAATAACCCCCTTCACTGCGGAGGAACTCACCAGAGCAGCCAACGCGGTGAAGGCTGGCAAAGCGCCAGGGCCCGACGGGGTACCGGGAGAGGTTATCCGGCTGATGGTCAAACTGAGGCCGGACATACTCCTCGACCTGTACAACGCGTGCCTACAGACAGGGACTTTCAGCGATCGGTGGAAAGAGGCGAGGCTGGTCCTTATCCCCAAGGGTAAGGGCGACCCCAGCACGCCTTCGGCCTACCGGCCGCTGAGCTTACTGGATACGACAGGTAAACTGTACGAACAACTACTCAGACCGAGACTGACAGACGCGATAGTGACTGGAGGAGGCCTCTCGAACCAGCAGTTCGGTTTCAGGAAGGGCCGATCGACGATCGGAGCAATCCAGAAAGTCGTCGACACCTTTCGGGACACAGACAGATTCTGCCACGCAGCGCGACCTATCGTATTGCTGGCGACATTAGACGTCAGGAATGCCTTCAATTCGGCCAGGTGTGTGGATATCCTGTGGGCGCTCAGAAACGCCTTCGGGGTCCCACCCTACTTGCTCCGGGTGGTGGAGGATTACCTGCGTAACCGACGACTGACGTACGAGACAACGGAAGGACAGGTTACAAAACAGATCACCGCGGGGGTGGCCCAAGGATCCATCCTTGGGCCAGACTTTTGGAATGGAGTCTATGACAGCCTGCTCAGACTGGAACTTCCCCTCGGCGTTTCCCTCGTCGCATACGCCGACGACGTGGCGGCGGCGATCGTCGAGCGGACTCCAGAACAGGCGCAGTTAAAGCTGAACCAGACTATGAGACGAGTAGGACGTTGGATGACAGACCACGGACTGCAACTCGCTACAGAAAAGACAGAACTGCTCTTCCTCACAAGGAAACGCATTCAGACGAGACTGCTCATGAGGGTTGGGACGGAAGACATCGAGACCAAGGGGGAAGTCAAGTACCTGGGGGTGACCCTAGACACGAAGATGACCTTCTGGCCTCACATACAAAAGACGGCTCAGAAGGCGGCCGAAAGGATAACATCCCTAAGCCGCCTGATGGCAAACACGAACGGACCGAAACCGGGAAAACGGAGACTGTTGATGTCGACCGCTCACTCGATCCTCCTTTACGGAGCGGAGGTGTGGGCAGATTCCCTTACGACGAAAAAATACTGCCACGCGATGATGACGGTACAGAGACAGAGCGCGCTGAGGATCGCCTGCTCCTACCGGACGGTCTCCGCGCAGGCTGTGCTGGTGGTAGCGGGCGTGATCCCCATAGATCTTCTTGCATTCGAGCGCAAGAGGATCTACGGAAGAAGTGCCGACATCGGACGACAGGATGCGGCAACGACAGAGCGAGACAGGACGATGCGCACATGGCAACAGCGCTGGACGGAAGACACCACAAACGGAAACTGGACAAGACGCCTAATAAAGGACGTGAGACCGTGGACCGACCGGGAGTTTGGAGACGTGAATTTTTACGTCACCCAATTCCTGACAGGACACGGATACTTTAGACAGTACCTGTACAGAATGAACAAAGTACGGACACCGGACTGCACATACTGTGGACACGAACGAGACGACGTGGAACATACGTTTTTCGTATGCGACCAATGGACAGATCTCAGACAGAGACTAGAAACGACCGTCGGAGCTATCACTCCTGATAATATCGTGGATGTGATGCTCCGCGGAAGCGACCGGTGGCTACAAGTAGCCACATACGTAGAGACGATACTGAGACGGAAAAACGCGGACGGCTGCCTGACATGACGGACGCGATGTAAAATACACGAAAACACGGACAGAAACCCCCAGTTCAGAAGTAATACTAACGTAGTCCCTGACTGGGGGGTGACGCGAAGGACAACGCGGACAGAAGTGGTTTTCCCACACCTGATCAAAAATTTACCTGTTTTATTTTTGGCCAGGGGCGGGGGGGTTTAGCTGGTAGGCTTCTTGTGGAAAACGGTGTCGAGTGGGAGGTACAACCCCTCGCTCGACCCAACGAAGCGAGATGAGAGTCCAGCACACGGGCGTGGACGTTCCTCCCGGTGTTAAGGGGCAACCTCTAACTCCGGGCGTAGCGAAGACGCCTAGGTCTATAAAAGATTCGCCCTATCCTTTTACCACGATAAAAAAAAAAAAAATAATAATAATAATAATAATAAATAATAATAATAATAATAAAAACAAAAAACAAAAAAAAAACACACAAAACAAAGAAAAAGAGAAAAAAAAATGATAACCATAGAGGATAATCTTATTGCTTAACAAGTTATTAGACTAGGATAAGAAAACAAAGGAAAAAAAAAAAAACAAACTTTAAATAGATGAAGCAAGGATAACCCTAGGAAACTAACATATCAAGTAAGGAAGGAAAAAGGACGGAGGAAGTACGTATCGAACACCAACTACGTTTCGTAATAAACTCCCTAACGCACAAAAATGCAGACTATATGCTGAGAGATTTGCCGCACTCTCAGGGTCATTTTCATCAGCTATATGCATGGAAACCCCTAATAAAGGCTTGAATAATGCTTTTCCCCTGTATAAAGAAAAGAGAGGAAGGAGGAGAAATAGACTAACATTAAAAGGAAAATGAAAAAAAAAACAATAAAAAAAAAAAACACAAAAAAAACTCTAATCATACATCAGCATTAATATTATCAATTATCTGTATGTGTTAGTATCACCAACATGTCTCGATGCACGTGTAGGAATGGAAGGCAATACGATAATTTGGGAGTAAGTACAAGGCCCGCCAACTCTGACGAAATTCTTCCCATCGAAGTAGGAAGGAAGAAACCAGTATGCCTTGTCCCCGGAGCCACCAGGCTCTATTGTTATTGGAAGTTGGCAATACGAATTGATATCGCGAAAAAGGACATCATTCGGTACGTCCCACCAGAGTGGAGGGCTTTAACTCCCTACCGATTGGAGGATTGGGTCAATCAACTACGCGATCGACCTTTCGAAGACATCGTACTGGGAAGAGTTCAATATTTCTGGACCATCGATGTACTTCTGCCTGCACGTCAAGACTATCGGACGGTCCCGATCCACGGCAGAAATGGGTGGCCAAATTTCTTCGAGCCTACACCTGTATGGAACAAACCTCGGCTAACCTACGAAACCGAACACCTATCCATCACGGTGAATCGCAACCCCATTCCGCCCTGTCTGGGCATGGAAAACGTGGTGTGTTATTGGCGCATGCGATTGCCACGGACAGTACAACCACGACGGTACGTCTGGGTACCCCCCGAGTGGAGAAAGCTCACCGACAAGACTCGATCCTTGTGGTCGCGCAGATTAGGCGCAGACCCCGAACAACCTATCGAACTAGGGGGAACACACTATTATTGGGACCGTGATACCATAATTCCTTATGGCCAGAATCCCCATTCAATAGAATACGTGGGGTACGGGAGATATAAGCATCTTGACAACCAGGGGGAGGATGACACCCCACCTCGTAGGTTAATCATCAGGTTTCCATCACCACCCCCCATTTGTTCAGAGCAAGGTGATAAAAAGAGCAGCCGTTTGAAGGATAACATCGCTCAACGGGATCTCCCACTCCCAAGAGAGGGAACGGGACCATTTCCAAACCTAACACAAGGATACCTGGAGCCTTTCGACCGACTAACAGAGAACGTATACATGACTCCTTACTCTCTACTCGAGACCGCGGTTTGAGAAAGAGATAGAGAAAGAACGTAAGGAAAAGAAAGGAAACCATCTGAATAAACCTTTAAAAAAAAAAAAAAAAAAAAAAAAAAACAAAGAAAAAAAAACTACCTCATAATATTAAATAAAAAAAAAAGAGAGAGAGAGAAAAAAAAAGGAAAGAAAATCCAGAAATGATATGTATACACATATATATATATCGAGAAAAAAAAAGAGAAAGAGAGAGGAAATAATTTTATACACCTATAATAAGGACGTCATACGAGTAATCATCATTAACAAGCTGTGAGATTATTTCCATCTATAAATCCACAGGAGATGGTCCAATACAAGCTAATCATGACGGTCGACAACTCGTACAAAACCCATATCAGATTGTACTACTGGAGCCCCATCCCTGGAATCTACGTACCTCCCGAATGGAAAGATGTGCCTATCAGCATCTTAGAAGAATGGATCGAATTGATACCGGAGGAATCGGAAGCAGCAGTCATCGGAGGGACAACTTACGTTTTACAATGGGACCTACTACTACCTCTCGGCCAGGATTCCCATTACATCATGACCGAGGACGACGCACGAGCTAAACAAGCTAACGACGAACTATTATACGCACAGGAAATGATACCGGAGCGGCTTCGAAGAAATCCGTCAGTCCGCGAACGGTTGAACTTCAACCTACTCCCTCTATAACCCCACCCGACCGCGAGGACCATCGTTAAAGTTGAGACCTATATTTATAGGAACACATAATCATTAGGATAAGGGAAACGGGAGGAAAAATAACGAGTATAATAATTTTTCTTCCTCGCCTCATAAGCGCATAATTATGTATACCTTTGCGAATATAACTTCACGAAATAACGATAAAGGGGAAAAGGAAATGTCTTACTTTACATATATATTCGAAAATAATGATAAAAGAAAAGAAAATAAAAATAAATATACAATAAAAATATAAACACATCTCTAAGGATAAACATAGAGCCAAGGGAAATCAGTCGTAATCCATTAGCATTAGACAAATTCTCAGCTTCACCCTACGCCGCGGAGGCGATTATTAGGCTTCTCCTAATAATCGTCTTAAGAGGGGGAGGTGTTACGTCCAGCGTAACGCTCTATTTTTTTCTCTTGCCACCACTAATAAACATCGCCACTCAAACTTTAAGAAAATGGGAAAGGAAGAAAATCGGGTGAAAACCCCGCTCTACCAATATTTATTTTACCTACTGCTAGATCAAAATCAAATTAGCCTAAATTCTAACAAACATTAGGTCCTACCTTAACGAGTCGACACCGACCGATCTAGATAAAGCAGATCCGGGCCCCACAAGCGGAGGCCGAGAAAGGCGGTCTCTGACCCCTCCTCCGAGCACTCTCCTATAGTCCCAAAAAGAAACTAAAAGAAAGTGTGCCCACTAATGGTTACCGTAGGGATCTGCTATTATCCATATCGACTACTGTCGCGTGGATCCTCAACTCAATGAACCTACTTTACCGTAGCTAAGACATTTTGAGAGGGATCTACGGCCAGCCGGTCTGAACTTTCGGTTCCTAGAGATACAGGCGGGTCGACAAATTATCTTCGTTAAAGGTGACAATTTAAAGATGATGTTCTAGTTGAGCCAAACTCCACCAGTTAAAATAAAAGAGAGGGGGCTTTCGATTGTGATCTCAGCAAAGGGAAAAATGATTATTCTTTAATAAAAACACAAACCCCGACTATTAGTAACAAACATTTAAAAGAATAATAGTTGCTGTTTTTCTACAATCAAAATGAATAACGGCAAATAGAGAAGTGAGGCTGAGAATGGATTTCGTTAAGAAAGATAATAAAAGATACAATAAATATACAGGATTTGCTCTCTTGAACGCCTGTGTTTATTCTTACAGTGTTCATGAAACACGCATCGTTAATTAATAATAAGGAGAGCAATGGCACCGTAAAAGCAAAAAGGGCCTTGCTTCATTGAAACTGTACGAAATAATCTCCGCTCGACAGCCTCTGGTGCAGAGAACCCGGGTAACGAAAAGGGGCCCTCTTTGTTTCAGGTAGAAGAACGGGCCATGCGCTCTCCAACCATAATTGTCATATTTCACATTCGATATTAGATCAGTATAGTTTAACCCTTGAGAAATTCTTGGCAGTAATTAATTTAGATGCCATTTGTCTAAACAAAATAATTACAGGCATAAACTGTAAGGAATTTGCCGAGGAAGTTCATTCCCGCGACACGCCACTAGGTGAATTTAAACGCGGAAAAGAAATTAAATTAAGAGTAAAATTAAATGTTTTTATTTTCACATTTATACTCGCATAAACCAGAGCAAACGAGTGCAGCTAGTCAAAAGTCGAATAATGAGTTCACGTTAAAACACGGCTCATGGCAAAATTCATTTTTTTCAAAAGGTTAAATGAGACTCGGGTAGGAAATCACTTTAAGAAGACACCATTTTTTCTTACATAACACCTAAAACTCAGTAGACATAGGAGAGCGTATTTCCATTCGACGATACCGGTTTTCTTTGTCTAGACACCGATGAGATTCGTTTAATAGTCGGATTGGAACACCACTCTTGTGATTTCTTGCATATAAAGTATTTACCTATAAAGCGGCAATGAGACACCAAAAGGCTCTCTGGTAATGACTTCCGGGAAACCGGAAACAAGAAGAGAGGGGACCGATGCCTACGTGATCTCGTCCGCGCCCTTTTTCTTTTCGATACCCCACCCCGTCACCTACGGCGCGGGCCTGATAAACGAAATTATGCCTGAAAGAAGAACTTAAGATCACGGGCCAATCACGGAAGAGATCCGAAGTATCACCTCATCTTCTCGTTACTGTACCAAAATTCTATACGGAATAGATATAAAAAGACACTCCTATAACAAAATCCCCTCTATTTTGTCACCAAGCAAATGGTATAAAAACCCCGGAAATTGTGCGCTCGGGACCATATACCCTATAACCAGATACCAGTTACTTAGAGTCTCTCCGTAATACCATTTAAAATCACCAACGTTAGAGATATTCATTTCAAAGTATCATTTTAAAGAAATCGATTTAGACTATATAAAACGACGAGAAAAAACCACCGAGGTTAATTTTGAAGTTTCGATAAAAATCAGGAACTTCGTACAGTACAATTTTCATTGAACCTTTTATCAATTGTATCACCCAAATAATTTTTTTCGGCATTAAAAACCAGTGTTAATTTTCCTCGTATTTTCGTGAAACATTTTATTCACCTTTTCTACTCATTTACGTACTCAAACCATGAGAACAAAGTCAACAAGCACCTGCAACTCATCGTTTACAACCGTAAGTACATTTCTACCAAATTATTAATCACGCATGATTTTATTTCCGTTCTCGTGACTCAGTAATTTATAAAGTTTCTTCGAGATTTTCCTTTTACTGTACCCCGCGTTCCGACACCTGGCCAGAAGCCGGCAGGTAGCCGCCGTCCCACTGAAGATTTCCGCTCTATCTCTCTCTTTGTCACAAAGACGCCGAAACCACTACTAATTAGTTGACACCCTAAGACACAGATACGACAAGCATTCTTAAGGGCTCCATCCCAAGCAATTTTCCGCAAGGTTAGGCTTTAAAAAGGAGCAACGTTGTTCTCTTTATCGACACCGGGAGTGGGAAAGGTCGGTTCAACACCCTCCTGACCAGCGCGTGCGATAGTAACAAGAGGCAACTGTTACAACGCAAACTAGCATAATTAAAAGATCGCTAGTTTGGACGTAACACCAGTTACATTAATTATATTAACGGGAAAGGGGTCATCAAACATCATTTCGTAAAAAAAAAAAAAAAAAAAAAAACCCTTTGCAAAAAAAAAAAATATATATATAAAAAAAAAAAAGAGGAAACATTTTTCTCAAATTCGATGCCTAAAACAGTTAGTTCGCGCAAACAAATTAAAACACCAGTTGAAACAAGAATTATAAAAACCCAACGACTCCAGGGAAACGAGGAAAACATTTTAGCCGCGAGGAATTTCTCGAGAGCCAAAGACCCTGCCATAAAATATAATACGGAGACGCACAACTGCTCCTGTGGTCCTTCCACGGTAAAGACTTTAAACTCTGAATCCCTACGCGGACTATACCACCAAGTAAAAAGGAAATATACACCTTCAGGAGAAACTGGCGAAAGGGCAGGGAAATTAATTCAAATCATCGAACTCAACGACGAAGATCAACTTGAAATTTTTGAAATCCAAATACACCAAAGAATGCACTAATAAAAAAAAAGGGGGGGGGGGGGGGGAAGGAGAGTAGACGAATACATAATACGAGGGAATAAAAATTGTAATGTCACATTACTGGATCGTATTAATTTTCATAATCTTATTGAGCCGGTACAATAATAAAGGAACTAAGAAATACGTATATAAGAAAAACGGTAATAAATCCAAGAAAGACAAACACATTTATCCCAGGAGTCGCAAACCACTCGTACACCGTCATTAAATTTGTCCTGTACTGGCAGTTAATGCAATTACTTTTGAGATCAATATTCCATAGGGTCATAACGGAACAAGTATAAAAAAAAAAAATATATAAAAAAATCGACAAGGAAAACGTAAATTCCGTTACTTTCAATATCCCCAGAAAAATAGATTTTTGTAAAAACAAAGGAATATAGAGGAATAAAAACATATATAACTACGGTAATAAGAACAAGGAACGGGTTAAGAAGCGGCGAATTCAAAATAATGAAAATAGTCGCGAAATAAATGCCGGCGACTCGGTCTCAATTAAAAATCAAAGGCGACGATGTTCTCAGGGAATACCCAGACGAACGAAAGAAAAGGACAAAGCCGAAAGCAGAAATTAAGAAAGTGAGTGAGCCACAGGAAATTAGCGAACCCCGTACTGAATCAATTGAAAGATTAAATTTCGACAAACGAAATCCTCTCGTACATTACCACTCGTGTCCTGCGTTAATAAAATTCGATGTAGTAAAGTTAGAGTCCAACTGGGAGTATAGTAAGGAAGCAAAAGTCCATTACGGGTCGTCCCCCGCGTTGATAAGTTCCGAGATAACGAAATCACCTTCTCCCATAACATTCGATACCGACCCTAATATCGAGGCAAAGATCCGCGAACTCGAGGAAAAATTTAACGTAAAGATCACCAAAGTACAAGCGGTTTCGAACAAAGATATCAAGGAATTACAGGATAAAGCGGAACATATTTTTATCGAACTCGAAACAATAGAAGTAAATATCCTTCGTGCTGCCGACGAAGTAGCTCAACTAACGGAGGCGGAGGAAAAAACAAGTGAATTTCCTGTCATAGTCAAAATCGCTGCAACAACCGAACAAGTTCCGACACCTGTAGCAAAATCTCCCGAAACCTCTCCTGTAAAGGTTCCTTTGAAAACCCCTGTCGATTTTCCAGCAATATCCCCTCGCAAAAAGATCATATTTTCACCTAAATATACGCCAAAAACTTCCCCCGGTGGGATCTCAAATACAGGAACTATTATTATCTCGCCGAAAGTAAGTCCGAAAAATTCGCCGGTATCAATTTTGAACGCAGAAACCGTAACGCCGTCGAAGAAAAGCCCATCGGCAATCCTCGAACAAATCAATCAGGTAGAGAAAGACACTGACCCGACGGAAGAATTTAAAGAAACCCTCGAAGAGTGCGCAGAGAATAAAGAAACAATAAAAATCACCAAGACACCTATAGGATCTCCGCACGGTTCCAACAAATCAGACGTTTCTAGTATCGAGTCTGAAATATCAAGAGGCGCGGTAGCGCCTCGACGCCAAGTATTGAAAAAACAGTACAAGGCGTGCCGCTACTGAGTAACCTACGCCAATATACCGGAAGTGTATAGTGCGTTCAACTTTCGATCGATATATCTTCGCAATAATACAACGAATCGAATTTTCATGGACACTTTTATAATGTAATTTTGGGTCAATCTTTCGAAAGAGCCTAGTTACCATTCAATTGGTTTAGCCTATTTTGAGATCTCGAGGTCGGGAATTTCACAGGGTCCAAACGATTATAAAGTGTCCCCTATATATATGTCTGCGTCTACATCAGTTCATCGAAAAATGTGCGTGGTGGCGCGCTCGTCGCCACAGCCGGCGTAGCTGTCAGCTGTTGTCGGTGGGACGTATTTTCATGGTGTGAACATTTTTTTGAGTGTTTCCGAAAATAATAATTATGTATGGCGTATCGTGGTTTAGTGTCTCGACGCGAAGTAAAAAAGAAAAATTTCGAATTACGTGTTATACGTGTGATTTTATAACGATTATAACTTTTCTTTGCGATCTCGAACAACATAACCGGTAATCATGACGTGGAATATGTGACGTGCCGTTCGCCCGGTTTTGCATATAAAATTAATTTTGATCGATCTAAATTATCCGATCCTTCGAAATTAGTTTTATAGGTAAAATTACAAATGTTAGCTTTTCAAAAAGGAGTGAAATTTATAAAAATATTTTTTTCAAAAAAAAGGTACGCCAAGTACTGAAAAATCCGATTTGCAAATGTTATTAAAACAAAAAATGAACCAAATTTTATAAGCCAAGCATAACAGAAAAAAAGGATTCTATATAACAAAAAATATTGTTTTTTTTGGAAAAAAATTGCTGTAAAAAATTGGCGTTCCAATGCAAAGAGTGGTTTATTGTGACGCTTGCAAACACCGGAACGCCAATTTTTTACAGCAATTTTTTACCAAAAAAAACAATATTTTTTGTTATATAGAATCCTTTTTTTCTGTTATGCTTGGCTTATAAAATTTGGTTCATTTTTTGTTTTAATAATATTTGCAAATCGGATTTTTCAGTACTTGGCGTACCTTTTTTTTGAAAAAAATATTTTTATAAATATTCTACACCGCAGGGAACGATTTTTGATCAGCCCGCGGAAAACAATCGCTCTTTGAGACGCAAATTATTCGTAACTTTAAGAACGACACGGGGAAAACGCATTAAAAACATTAACTTAGAAGAGAGTAAAGCGATAACACGCAAAATTGTAAAAATTACTTCGTCAGGATTAAACAGAAAAAAAGGCATATTAAGTCTCTTCAAGACAAAGGAGGAAAATTTTGATAAAAAGGTTCTAATCAACGGTGCGAGAGATAGTGATGAAAATTCGGCTACAACCAAAATTGTTAATTTAACCCCGATAAAAAACGTCGAAGAAAATACACCTGGTAAAGATAGTAAAAAGCCTCTCGACAATAAGGCTATTTCTACAACCATGGTCAACCACAGTCAAGTCGTATCCCTTCGAGACGCGCTCGCGGTAATACCAGAGTACGATGGGAAAACCACGTCACTCAGCGCGTTTATACAAGGATGTGAGGAGGCAGCCGAAATGTTAGAACCCGAGAACGAGAAAAATCTAGTAAAAGCGCTCAGAGTAAAAATTAAAGGCGAACCTCGACGAACAATTCATCTAAACACCTTCGAAACGGTCGAAGAATTAACAGACTTTTTGAAAAGCATTTACTCTCCCGCTCGCAATATTTATCAATTACAAGGAGAACTAGGAGCTATTTACCAGAAACCAAACGAAACGGTGATTACTTTTTCGAATCGACTACGCGATATTGGTTACCAAATATTAGACGCGTATGAATTCGGGAAAAACAGCGCTGCTGACGAGATTTTTAAGAAAAATACTACCGAGAGCCTTCCGCCGTGTTTTATAAACGGATTAAAACCCGAAATCGAACAAAGAATGAAACCATGCGACACGATCGACGAAGCCGTTAAAATGGCAGTAAAAACCACGCATTGCTTCGGACTTGGAGAAAAAAAAAAAAATAAATTTCGCAAAGTCCATATTTGACGCGCATTGCATCGGACTTGGCGAAAATGAAAAATATATTTCTCGCAAAGTCCATATTTGACGCGCATTGCTTCGGACTTGGAGAAAAAAAAAAAAAAATTCGCAAAGTCCATATTTGACGCGCATTGCATCGGACTTGGCG
>CAKOHB010000035.1:175000-242500 GCA_934046635.1 Buathra laborator
TCCCCCCACTCGATCGTCACCCGGCGGTCATCAAAGTAACTCTGATGCACTTTGTAGACATTTGCCGGGCAATCCCTAATTCGAAGACTCCTAAATACCATGGGCCACCAGACATTGTCAAAAGCCCTGGCGATGTCGAAGAGCAGGGCGACGGTTTAAGTCGCCGCTGAGCCGCGGATCATATTGCGTAGCTCAACGATCGCATCTTCCGTGGACTTACCGGGCATGAAGCCGAATTGCCGATCGGAGATGCCGCCGTCATCCATCGTCTCGGAGAGACGTTTGCGGATGAGTTTCTCGAATAATTTCCCTACAACGGAAAGAAGACATATTGGCCTATACGATTTCGGGTCCATCTCGTCCTTATCCTCGCCCTTTAGGAGTACACAAAGGTTTCCCTCCTTCCAGGCAGATGGAAAGACGCCCCACTGAAGGCACCCGTTGAAAAGTTTTACCAGCTGACCGGGGATTGTCATGACTGCTCTTTTGAGGACCTCAACCTCGATGAGGTCGGGGCCCGGAGCTTTACCGTTCTTCAAAGTTCTGCACGCCTTTCTCACCTCAAATTCGGTGAATACTTCAGCGTCTTCCGTGTCAGGCGGCGTCTGCGCTTTTTCGCGCTGTCGCCTGTGCCACGGGGTGTCATCCTCCTCTCGGTCGTCAGGGACATGCGTGTCCAAAAGGCCGCTGGCGGTTTCTCTCATATCCATAGTGGAACATCCATCAAGCCGGATCGTGCTTAGCACTTTCTCAATTCGAAGTTTGTCTGCCTGGTGCTTATAAACGAAGCCCCAGGGCTCCGAATTCCCGTACGACGTGACAAATTTCCTCCAGCTTTCACGCTTTGCCTTCTTCACCTCACGGCTGTACTTTCGCAAAGAAGTGCGGTACTCTTGCAGTTTAACGAGGCGTTCGGGCTGCGCTCGTACCCTTTGGTATGCACGCATGAGCCGGTATACGCTCTTCTTCATTTTTGTAAGATCTGTCGTCCACCACGGGTTGGACTTCCTAAAACGCTTTTTACGTGGCATAGACTGGATACAGGCGTCCGTGAGGACTCCCGTTAGAGTCGTGGCCATAACTTCAACATTCTGCGATGAATCGACTACAAATCCCTCCAACCTGGCTCGTGAAAGAGCTGTCAGGATTTCCGCAAACCGATCTCAATCGGCCTTGCGAGTGTTAAAACGACTAACGCGAAATACACGATTCTCTACTGCGGCTTCTGGCACTTGAAGCCTTATGTCGATTGGTCTGTGGTCACTAGTTGACCAACTCGAGCGGACCTTCCACTCCCCGACGAATTGGGACATGGACGGAGTTGCCAGAGTGATGTCGATATACGACTCACCTCTCGGAGTCCAGAAAGTCGGCGGCTGCTCTGCATCATTGGCCACCTGCAAATCGAAATCCTGTATGAGGCGCTCGAGACGAGCGCCTCGATCGTTTGTCTCCTGTGGACCCCACAACGAGGACCTGGCGTTTGAATCTAACGCGACGAGAATTCTCTTCCCCCTCAGCGAATGAAGCACCATCCCGAGGTGTCTGAGGTGCTGCTCGATGTCATCTCGGAACTGAAAATAATGGGAAACGACGTAGAACGAGAAGCCGGGGGCTTGCACTTCCGCACAAACACAGTGCGCGTTACTAAGCTGCGAGATGAAAATCATCTTAAACGCGGGATTACAGACCGCTACGGAAGCCCAAGGATTTCCTCGGCGTACGGCTGCAACCTGCACCGAAGTCCCTAATCCGAAAAAGGTGTGCCTTTCGTCCGGCTTCTGGACATATGGTTCCTGCAAGAGCAGGATGTCGAGTCGCTTTTGACGAATGAGGGTACGCACCTCGCCTGTGACTACCTCTGAACGTCTCATGTTCAGCTGTAGAATTCTAATTCCCGTGGTACTAATGGGGTTTGTGTTCGCTGGGACGAAGTTATCAACTGGGGTTTCTATCGCGGTTCTATCCTGTTCGTTTACGCGGTCTACCCGATTGCCTACGTTAATTTCGCGTTCAACCACAAGAGGTTGGCTTACATTTTCATCGGACCTACTAACTGTAACGGCACGAATGCCGAGAGCCTCACACTGACTCCTGATGCTACTAGGGCCAGCGCTGCTCGTGGGCAGGCAAATGCGTGGTATCGAGATGCGAGGCACGGGCTGAGAAGCCAACGGTCTTGCTGCCGAGCGTGTGCGCGGCTTCGCAACAGGGTCAGCAACTCCCACTTGGCGCGCCACGTCTGGTTGCCTAGACTCGGCCAGACGAGCACTCCTCCTCACATGCATACTGACACATTCACACAAAGTTTTGAGCTGTTTCATTTTTGTTCCCACGAGTTCGGTCGGAAGTAAAAACCACACAACGAGATAGAGCCGCCATATCCCGTCCGGGCGAATTGAATACAGCTTCGGAGGCCGCCAACCGTCCTAACCGCTACGCTTGAGACAGGACCCACCCCTCCTGCCATGAGGCCCTCACCACGTAAGTCAAGATTGGCCTAGGGGAACCGTGAATCTCGTCAGAGGGTTCACCTGAAACTAAAATTGTATATTAGTAGGCGTACCTGAAACTTAGGTAATATAGCGGTTAGTGTCTCCCCGGTTCCGTCGCCACCGAAGCCCAAGAACTTCGATAACGCAGGGCCCGGTCGGAGTTTGTTAAGCGGTCCTCGTCGCCTTTTCGTATCCCATGGGACGCGAGAGGACGACGGCGAGACCGCTATAGACCTGAAACGGTAAGTGTCATGATTAGTTAAACATCCGGCCGGTAGCCCGCAGGCCCCAGCACGTGATGGAGCGCTTCGTTTCGTCCCTAACGGGACATGGCGGAGTCCAGAGTTTGAGACTCTGGCTCCATTATCGCCTCACCCGGCCGGTAGCCCGTAGGCTCCAGCGCGTGGTGAAACTTTTCGTTCGAAGTCTCTCGCGAGACGCGTGATTCTAGGTGCCTAGGGTGCCGCTTCGTCCGGCCGGTAGTCCGTAGACCCCGGCTCGAGACGGTGCAGATCTCCCGAAGTCCCTAACGAGCCTTGCGGACCCTATAGTCGTACGACTATGGGTCCGCATTAGCTTTAAATCACATTTTTCGCTTCACCCGTCCGGTAGCCCGTAAGCCCCGGCGCGTGGTGAAACTTTTCGTTCGAAGTCTCTCGCGAGACGCGTGATTCTAGGTGCCTAGGGTGCCGCTTCGTCCGGCCGGTAGTCCGTAGACTCCAGCTCGAGACGGTGCAGACCTCCCGAAGTCCCTGACGAGCCTTGCGAACCCGATAGTCGTACGACTATGGGTCCGCATTAGCTTTAAATCACATTTTTCGCTTCACCCGTCCGGTAGCCCGTAAGCCCCGGCGCGTGGTGAAACTTTTCGTTCGAAGTCTCTCGCGAGACGCGTGATTCTAGGTGCCTAGGGTGCCGCTTCGTCCGGCCGGTAGTCCGTAGACCCCAGCTCGAGACGGTGCAGACCTCCCGAAGTCCCTAACGAGCCTTGCGGACCCTATAGTCGTACGACTATGGGTCCGCATTAGCTTTAAATCACATTTTCGCTTCACCCGGCCGGCAGCCCGTAGGCCCCAGCGCATGGTAAAACTTTTCATTCGAAGTCTCTCGCGAGACGCGTGATTTTAGGTGCCAAGGGTGCCGCTTCGTCCGGCCGGTAGTCCGTAGACCCCAGCTCGAGACGGTGCAGACCTCCCGAAGTCCCTAACGAGCCTTGCGGACCCTATAGTCGTACGACTATGGGTCCGCATTAGCTTTAAATCACATTTTCGCTTCACCCGGCCAGCAGCCCGTAGGCCCCAGCGCATGGTAAAACTTTTCATTCGAAGTCTCTCGCGAGACGCATGATTTTAGGTGCCAAGGGTGCCGCTTCGTCCGGCCGGTAGTCCGTAGACCCCACCTCGAGACGGTGCAGACCTCCCGAAGTCCCTAACGAGCCTTGCGGACCCTATAGTCGTACGACTATGCTCCGCATTAGCTTTAAATCACATTTTTCGCTTCACCCGGCCGGCAGCCCGTAAGCCCCGGCGCGTGGTGAAACTTTTCGTTCGATGTCTCTCGCGAGACGCGTGATTCTAGGTGCCTAGGGTGCCGCTTCGTCCGGCCAGTAGTCCGTAGACCCCAGCTCGAGACGGTGCAGACCTCCCGAAGTCCCTAACGAGCCTTGCGGACCCTATAGTCGTACGACTATGGGTCCGCATTAGCTTTAAATCACATTTTCGCTTCACCCGGCCGGCAGCCCGTAGGCCCCAGCGCATGGTAAAACTTTTCGTTCGAAGTCTCTCGCGAGACGCGTGATTTTAGGTGCCAAGGGTGCCGCTTCGTCCGGCCGGTAGTCCGTAGACCCCAGCTCGAGACGGTGCAGACCTCCCGAAGTCCCTAACGAGCCTTGCGGACCCTATAGTCGTACGACTATGCTCCGCATTAGCTTTAAATCACATTTTTCGCTTCACCCGGCCGGCAGCCCGTAGGCCCCAGCACGTGGTGAAACTTTTCGTTCGAAGTCTCTCGCGAGACGCGTGATTCTAGGTGCCAAGGGTGCCGCTTCGTCCGGCCGGTAGTCCGTAGACCCCAGCTCGAGACGGTGCAGACCTCCCGAAGTCCCTAACGAGCCTTGCGGACCCTATAGTCGTACGACTATGGGTCCGCATTAGCTTTAAATCACATTTTCGCTTCACCGGGCCGGCAGCCCGTAGGCCCCAGCGCATGGTAAAACTTTTCGTTCGAAGTCTCTCGCGAGACGCGTGATTCTAGGTGCCTAGGGTGCCGCTTCGTCCGGCCGGTAGTCCGTAGACTCCAGCTCGAGACGGTGCGGACCTCCCGAAGTCCCTAACGAGCCTTGCGGACCCTATCGTCGTACGACTATGGGTTCGCATTAGCTTTAAATCACATTTTTCGCTTCACCCGGCCGGTAGCCCGTAGGCCCCAGCGCATGGTAAAACTTTTCGTTCGAAGTCTCTAACGAGACATAGCGGAGCACGGAGTCCGTAGTCTCCAGCTTCGCTATTTGGGCTGCTGCACTACCACTCGATGCCCAGCGCACCGGCGGCAGGTAGCCCAGACCACTTTACCCAGTCGGTAGCCCGTAGGCCCCAACATATGGTGAGCGGTTATTTATCGAGAACGCTTTCCCAAGGCGTCTCAGCGTGGGACACAACACGCTTGGTGTGGCATCTTGTGCCAACATCACATAGCGAATCAGCTTGTGTTTGCTATTCGTCACTAATGACATGACGAGGCATTTGTAACCAATTTGTGATATCTCTGACGAGATAAAACTGAGCATGGAGTCCTGGGACTCCAGCTCCGTATTCGTTTATGAGAACGCTTTCCCAAGGCGTCTCAGCGTGGGACACGGCACGCTTGATGTGGCACCTTGTGCCAACATCATTTAGCTAAACATCTTGTGTTTGCTATACGTCACTAGTAAGATGACGAGGCATTTGCAACCAAATTGTTTGGACCCGGTGGAGCACGAGGTTCTGGGACCTCGCTTCCACCGTCGTCGACGAGCCGCCGCGTCGCCAGCCGATGCCTCGAAACCTCAGCGGCAGAACACGGTCAGCTCACGCGATAGCGGAGCTGTCCAAACCTTTTGGCATGGACTGGCTCCAGCTTTTTCCAGTCAGTGTCCTAGCTCCTCTTTCCCCCCCCCCCCCCCCGTGGGAAAGCTATTCTACTGACGGTATCGTTCAAACAGGTCTTCTCAGTCACTTCACCTGAGACCTTAATCCAGTGAAGCTAGTGCTTGTCACCCTTGCACAGGAACCCAATTTATTTCCTCCCGTCCGGCTTGGGCGACCATGGGGAGTCCTCTATTTGATCCGCAGAGGATGCGCGGGTCTTTGTGTTCACTGCCACCTGAGACCTGAGCCAGTGGAGCTAGTGCTTGTTACCCTTGCACAGGAACCCAATTTGGCTACTTCCCGTCCGGCTTGGGCAACCATGGGGAGTCCTCTTATGATCCGCAGAGGAAGCGCGGGTCTTTATGTTCACTACCACCTGAGACCTCATCCAGTGGAGCTAGTGCTTGTTACCCTTGCACAGGAGCCCAATTTGCTTCCTCCCGTCCGGCTTGGGCAGCCATGGGGAGACCTCTATTTGATCCGCAGAGGATGCGCAGGCTTCTGAGTTCGCCACCACCTGAGCCCAGTCCAGTGGGGCTAGTACTTTCACCCGGTACCGGGCCTCTTATTTAATGCGCAGAGTATCCGCAATGACGTTTATGACCCACGTCACAGGGAGGGGGACCCAATTCTTTTACTCCCCCCGCCGGGATGGGCAACCGTCGGGGATAACAGAGCGCAAAGTCTTGAGACTCAGGCTCCGCGGACGTTCGACAGCTGTTGCACGCCTCACAATGTCCAGGGACATTGGTGGCAGTGCGATCAGCCGAGACTACTTCATCCAACCAGTGGCTCCTGAGCCCCAGCATGGAGAAGCAATCAAAAGTGTCCCAACAGACCCAGCTGTTGCACGCCTCACCACGTCCAAAGACATCGGAGGCAGTGCGATCAGCGAAGACTACTCCATCCAGCCGATAGCCCGTGGGCCCAGAATGTGATGGAGCAGTCAGTCTGTTGAGGCACAGATTTCGAACGTTCGACAGCTGTTGCACGCCTCACAGTGTCCAGGGACATCGGTGGCAGTGCGATCAGCCGAGATTACCTCATCCAACCAGTGGCTCGTAAGCCCCAGCATGGAGAAGCAATCAAGTGTCCCAACAGACCCAGCTGTTGCACGCCTCACCACGTCCAAAGACATCAGAGGCAGTGCGATCAGCGAAGACTACTCCATCCAGCTGATAGCCCGTAGGCCCCGCATGTGATGGAGCAGTCAGTCTGTTGAGGCACAGATTTTGAACGTTCGACAGCTGTTGCACGCCTCGCAATGTCCAGGGACATCGGTGGCAGTGCGATCAGCCGAGATTACTTCATCCAACCAGTGGCTCGTAAGCCCCAGCATGGCGAAGCAATCAAAAGTGTCCCAACAGACCCAGCTGTTGCACGCCTCACCACGTCCAAAGACATCAGAGGCAGTGCGATCAGCGAAGACTACTCCATCCAGCTGATAGCCCGTAGGCCCAGCATGTGATGGAGCAGTCAGTCTGTTGAGGCACAGATTTTGAGCGTTCGACAGCTGTTGCACGCCTCACAATGCCCAGGGACATCGGTGGCAGTGCGATCAGCCGAGATTACTTCATCCGACCAGTGGCTCGTAAGCCCCAGCGTGGAGAAGCAATCAAAAGTGTCCCGACAGACCCAGCTGTTGCACGCTTCACCATGTCCAAAGACATCGGAGGCAGTGCGATCAGCGAAGACTATTTCATCCAGCCGGTAGCCCGCGGGCCCCAGCATGTGATGAAACAGTCAGTCCGTCGAGACGTAGCCACAGAGGCACTTCTTGGTTTCCCATCCAGCATAGACCAGATAGTACTTATGGCAGGAACCACTGAGAGGTGAATGCTTGCTAACTAAAACTCCCTTTAAGAGAGTTATAGTCACTCCCGCCAGTAGATAGGGACATTGTTTTCCTAGTGTGTATTTAACGTGCCGTCTCCGCCTTACGGCATACGACACGGCACCCATGTGCGCGGGGCCGGGGTAACGCCCGGCCAACGCACCGCCCCGACTCGCGACACGCACATGAGGCGCTGCGACGAGCCGGAGCGGCTACCAATTCCCCACCCGGTGCTTAGCCCGGGCAGGCCCCTTGGTGAGGGGGGGAGCACTTTCCAAACTCCCTACGGCCTAAGCAGGACCGCACCCGAGTTGAGATGTCGCGCAACTCACACGCATAACCACCACTGCCCCCGCGAGTCCAACCCAATGGCCGGGCGGTGACGGGGTGAGCCGCCACCGGGCTTCCCGGCCCCCGCGGTACCAGTATTCGCCACTGGTCGGACGTTCATGGGTCAATTTGGCCCACTACCGGTTAAGGCTCTAAGCCACCTTGGCACCGGTCAGCCAGCTCGGGTACGCGGGTTCGCCAAACCCGAAAGGGCCGGGGCCTTCGGCCTCCTGCACCCTCCCCTGCGACACGACGAATTTACTCGGCCCGCTCGGCCTGGGCCCTCATATCGAAGGCCCAGCCCGCAAACCGCCTAAGAGCCTGGAACCCCCCGGGGGAGTTGACTACCCCGGTCAGGTTCCAGGCCCCGTTCTCCTCGCGTAGGACGCCCAACGCCTCCACGTCTCTTCGCTCGGCATACAACCCGCATTCCATCAGTACATGAGGGGAAGTCTCCTCAGCCTCACCGCACCGGCACAGCGGTGTCGCCGAAAGCGCTCTCCGATGGAGGAACGCATTCAGCGACCCGTGTCCTGTCAGGATATAGCCGGTGGGCAGGCCGAAGCAACTCCCCCTCAATAACTCCGCGGGGACCGCCGGATCGGGAATGTACAGGCGGGTAGTCCCGCCATTGTCGCAACCCCGCCAGCGATCCACCCACTCTTCCCACAGCACACTGCGCGCCCGGACCAGCGTCCCGGCTACCCCCTCACCATCGGCATGAGGAAGCCCCCACGGGACAGGCAACCTCTTACGGAGAAAGTACGCCGCTTCGGCGTACTTAGCCTGTAAGTCCCACGGGAGCTCCCCCATGAGCACCGTCAGCGCCTCTGTCGACACAGTCCGGCAAACCGACAGTGCGGCGAGGAGGACCAGGCGCTGTGCCCTGTTGAGCTGGACACGCGCCGTCACCCTAGCCCGCACGAAGCCCCCCCAGACCGAAGCGCCGTACATGGCGCACGGGACGAAGAGTCCCCGGTACCAGGACCCAATGGTCCTACGCCGAAGACCCCAGTCCCGCCGTATAACCCGTCGCAACTGACAAACAAGGGAGGAGGTCTTTTCTCGGATCGCCTGCAGGTGGGGCCCAAAATTGAGCCGCTCACCTACAAGGATGCCGAGGTATCGGACCTCCTTCCTGTACGGGACGGCAACCCGGTCCAGGAGGACCCTGGGGCGCCTGGTGTTCGCGAATTTACCGCGAAGCACCATGCAGACGGTCTTGTCCCGAGAGACCTCGACCGCCGCACCGGCGCCCCACTCACTCACCATCCCGAGGGACTCAGCGGCCCGAGTCTCAATCTCAAGCCTCGAGACCCCCGAAGTGATGAGGAGCGTGTCATCCGCATAGGCGACGACCTCGACTGCAGCATCGCGGAGCCGCCGCAATAGGGGGTCCAAGGCCAGATTCCAGAAAATCGGGCCGGACATGGACCCCTGCGGGCAGCCCCGCTGCACGTCCAGCTCAACACGACCATACCGAGAAACCATAAACGCCCGACGATCGCTGAAAAAGCTCCGCCAGATGCCGAGTTCAGGGCATCCGGCGGCACCTAGGATCCCGAGGATGGTGTCCCAGCTCAGGTGATCGAAGGCCCCCTTAAAGTCCACAAAAGTGCCAAGCACATATTTGTGGGGGGACTCCTCGACGACCCTCATTGCCAGGTGCCACGCATCTTCGGTGCCCCTGCCAGCCCTGAATCCAAACTGCCGGTCAGAGAGAGCGTGTACCTCCCTCGCCTCCAACCTCCTCACGAGAACCTTCTCCAGCAGTTTGCCCAGGACCGACAGGAGGCTGATCGGTCGGTACGACCCAGCCTCGTCGGGCGGCTTCCCGGGGCCCTTTAGAATGGCCACGACGCGGGCGCTCTTCCACTGGGGCGGAAAGACCCCAGCTTCCAAGCAGCCGTTGTACATGGCCAGGGCCAGATCGGGCACAACCGCGACCAGCGCCCGCAGCATGCTGACGCCGATCCCGTCAGGACCGGGCGCGCTACCCGTCTTCATTTTCCGGAGGGCGTCCTTCAGCTCATCGAGTACGATGGGGGGCGGGGGATCGGGCGCTGCGCGGCCCTCCTCCTCACGTTGCTCCCGTTCGGGAAGCCGAGGGAAGAACCGCTCAAGCAGCGCCCTGGCGCTCGCCTCCCAAGAGGTAGCAAGCGCCTCCCCAACCCTCACACCGCCGATGTCAACCGGGCCCCGCCGACCCCGGAGGATCCGATACACGTCTCCCCAAGGGTCAGCGTTGCCCATTTCGCCTACGAACGCCCTCCAGTCATCCTCTTTCCTTTGGAGGACCAGGCGGTGATAGCTCCGGTACATATCACGATATGTGGTCCGGAGCCCCGCCCGGACCTCCTCAGGCTCCTCGCGTCTTCGGGCCCGCTGTAGGGCCACCCGAGCCCGCCTCGCAAGTCTCCTTGCCGAGGTGAGCTCCCGGCAGTCGTTGACGCCCTGCAGTAGGGACGCAACTGCCCCGGCCAAGGCGACGGGCCCGGCTCCCACCAACGCGTCGCGATCCAGGTCATCCGCAGCCTGCACCAGGGCGGCACCATACTCCGTCCAATCCACGCCGACGGTCCGCCACCTGAGTACAGGCAGCGGAAGATCGGCCTCTCCATCCCTTCGGAGAAGGGTGACGCATATTGCGTTATGATCCGAGTGCAGCAGGTCGGGCAGAATCTCCCACCCGACCCGATACACCCGTTCAACACCCCTCCTCAAAGTTACATCGATATCCGATCTACCCGTGGGTCCGTCGAACGTGAAATGCCGGGATGGCTCGTTCAAGACCTCCAAGTCACACGCGACTATGAAGGCCTCGAACTCACCACCCCTCACGGCATTCTGGTGCCCCCTGAACCGGTTCTTGGAGTGCCACAGGCGGGACACGGCGTTTGCATCCATGCCCGCCACCACAGGGGTCCCCGGTAGCTGGGTAAATACCCACTCCAAATATTGGATATAGCCACCGAGGGGCTCCCCGTGACGGCAGTACACGGAGCTGAGGTAAATTTTACCAAAGCCGCCGCGCACCGACACCGTGGCACCCCCGTCCCCGCCTGGCACTGAGACGACCGTAGCATCAAGCGACGCATCGGACAGGACGACGGCAGATTTGCCGTCGCCGCTCGGGAAAACCCGCATCCAAGCCGGAAGCCCAGCCACGACACCGCCCGCCCTCAGGTATGGCTGCGCGTATGCTACGGCGCCCCTGTAGCAGCGCGGCGCCGTAGCAGCCCTCGACAAGGGTCTGGCCAAGTTCGGCCATCACCCCCCGAGACCTCTGGCAGTTTACCTGGAGGACCCGAAGCCCAACCGGCTCCAGGCCCTCCAGCCCACCAGCAGCACGAGTTGGGTGAGGCCGCCTAGCCATTCTTGGCTCCGGAGGCGGGACTTACCGGGGCCCCATGACGGGCCCGCTCCTCCGCGGCCACCGTTCTCCGGCCCGCGAGCGCGGCTCGAAAGAGCGGGCACACACCGTCCAAAGCCCGATGGGCGGCCCCCAGACCAGCCTCCCTACAGTTCGTGCAGCAGGGAGGCTGCCCCCTCGCCGGACACGCCGAGGCGGTGTGCCCGTCCCCGGCACACCAGCCACACGTCTGCGACCGCTTTCGGCAAGTCGCAGACGAGTGGCCGAAACCGAGGCACCGGAAGCACCGGTCCGCCTCGACGTAGTCCCGCACGACGCAGGAATGCCAGCCAAGGAGGACTCGCCCCCTTGCCACCAGGGCGGCCGCCACCCCCGGCGCGGCCTCCAGAATGTAGTGAGCCGCGCCAAGGGCTCCCCTGCTCCCATCGAACTTCCGCCCAACTCTCACGGCCGCCCGGAAATCCTCCTCAGAGGATTCGGGGACCCCCTGGGATCGGAGGGCAGTAAATACCTCGCCCTCCGATACCTCACTAGGGACCCCGAAGACCCCCACCTTCCGCCTCGGCGGCTCGGGCGCCGCGACAGCGAGTCCACCCTGGCGGATGGCCTTGCTGGAGCGGAAAAATTCGAGATCCGTCTCCGAGCCAGTCTCTACAAGGACCCCGCCCGGGACGGACCTCACGCCCAGGACGCAAACCGAGGCCGCGCCGGGGTTAACGAGTGCCTTCAGCTTCGTTTTAACCTCTGCCGGCGTCAACGACCCCTCAGCCGCCTTAACAAAGACGGCGTGTTGGGGCCCAGGCCTCGGCCGGCGTACGGGAGGAGCGGGAGCGTTTGCCACGACCGCCGCCCCCTGGGGCGCCCCACCCGCAGCCTCCGCGAACGACCTCGGTCGACCGGTCGAAGGGGGAGCGGCAGGGCGCGCCGCCACGACGGGCCCCACTGCAGCAGTCGTCGGTCTCACCGCGAGCTGGCGGACGACGAGCTCATGTGCGGAACGCAGTCCCGCACACTGACCCGTCAGGCCCTCCACCTTGCCCGCCAACGCAACGAGGAGAGACATCACTCCGGCGAGTCTCCCCTCGATGCCCGCAGCAACGCCCCTCCCCACCTTATTTTCCGGGCTGAGGATCCCCTCGCGGATCTCCCCAGCCAGGAACTCCGCCCGAGCGACCAACTCGGCCAGCTCCACCCGCCTCGGGGGTCCCTCTCCGCCGAAGGCGGTAGCCGGCACGACCAGCCCCAGGGCCGGCGGAGCCAAGCCCACGGGGCCGGCGGAACCAGCCACCTGCGCAGTCGACGGCGCCACAGAGGCACCCGCCGAACTGGCCTTCTTCTTCTTCTTTTTCTTCCTGCCCTTAGGGATCCCCCCAGGGGCAGGAACCTCCGAGCCAGCTGGCACAGCAGCAGGCGCCGCGGGAGCTCGATCGGCAGCCCCTTTGCCAGGGACTACCGGCACCACCACCGCAGCCTCCGCCCCCGATGCCGAGTTCGTGGGGGGGAGTGCCCGGTCCTGGGGACGGACCTCTCCACCCACCACCGAGGGTGAACCCTTCGGGCCCTTACCGCCCAACCGCTTGAAGCTTTTGGGCCCCGGACGCGCATCAGGCCCCGAAGGTTCCACCCCCGACTCCGCCGCCGACTCATCAGCCGAGGCTGACGAGGCGGCCACCTCCATCTCGGCATCCGATCGAGGGGATTTCTCCCTCCGTTCGGCTGCCCTCCTCTTCACTCTCGGCCTCCTCGGCTTCGCCTCAGCGCGCACCGCCGACACGGATGACTCCGCTGACGACGATATGCCCGCCGAGTCGGTCGCCGAACAGGGCGCACGCCTCTTCGATGCTGGCGACGCGGGAGGGCCCATAAGGGCACCCCCGTCCGCCCGCACTGCGAGCTCCACGTTGGGCGCGTACGACGCACTCCCAGCGCCGAGTCTCACCCCTCCGGGTAGTTGTTGGGCCGCGGGAGACCCACTGTCCTTAGACACCTTTTTAACCATAAGAAAATCGGACATATTTTCATCAGGTGGGGCTTTTTTAACGAGAATCCCCGACTCGATCCACCCAAACACCCCATACCCCCCCACAAACCCACCCCATAACCCCAACCCTAACCCGAGCCCCAAACCCCTCAACCAGCAAAACCCAGACCGTAACTCCCCCCCCCCCCCCCGCACCCTCGGCTTACTGCGACGTGGCCCCGGCGGAGACAACACTCGGCCCCCCCACAGGTCCGCACCCCGGTGCTACCGGGCCCTGCGGGGGCAACACGAGCTTTTTACACGCGTTGCTACGGGGCAGCCCACCCGGGTAGCGACTCCCGAGTCGGGCCCCGGTACGACCGCGCGGCCCCTGGGCGTGTCAACCCTCCATCCGAGAGGGCCTCCCAGGTTTCCCGCTGTACCCTCGCCGCATTCGCCAAAGGCACAAAAGGGGGACGGTCCAGGCGCACCAGAAGAGGTACCCAGAGGACATCGGGGTGTGCTGCTCTTAGCTGGAACCTCACCGCCGACCCGGAAGCGGACACGCCGCTCGGCCCGACGGATCATCGGAACACGGAGCCCCCCCGCCACGACAAGGCGGCAGCACACGGGGGAGAGTAGATAGGGACAGTTTATACTTATGAATTATGTTTTGGTAGCATTTATCGGGAAAGGGCCTGTACCTCGGGTATTACCCCACACCAGGACACCTTTCCCGGCTACTGTCGTCCGTTGGTCGGCGACTGTTTCGAATCTGATCTACCCTGTCGAAAACCACCACCCGGCAGAGACCAACCCAAGTAGGGCGACGTGACGTGCACGGGGCTTGGTCCGCCCTCCCTGCCTACCGATGACTGAATTTCTTCTGCCGGGTCCTCGGTATGACTCGAATTGGGCAAAGCGGGGTCACAACTCCCCGACAGGCATGATGGTTTATTCCACCGTTATACATGACGGCCGCCCGAACTCGATGCTCCTTCGCCGCGGGTTCCCTTGGTAATCCCCCGGGAGGCATCCCAGCAACGACCGCCCACCCGCGCTTGCTTACCAGAGGGTACTTAGCCTACGCGACATTATTGCCGCGCGTTTCCCGGCTCTCACCACGCGGAGGTGTACCCTGGATTTCGAGAGCCAGTAGATAGGGACAGTTTATAGTTATGAATTATGTTTTGGTAGCATTTTTCGGGAAAGGGCCTGTACCTCGGGTATTACCCCACACCAGGACACCTTTCCCGGCTACTGTCGTCCGTTGGTCGGCGACTGTTTCGAATCTGATCTACCCTGTCGAAAACCACCACCCGGCAGAGACCAACCCAAGTAGGGCGACGTGACGTGCACGGGGCTTGGTCCGCCCTCCCTGCCTACCGATGACTGAATTTCTTCTGCCGGGTCCTCGGTATGACTCGAATTGGGCAAAGCGGGGTCACAACTCCCCGACAGGCATGATGGTTTATTCCACCGTTATACATGACGGCCGCCCGAACTCGATGCTCCTTCGCCGCGGGTTCCCTTGGTAATCCCCCGGGAGGCATCCCAGCAACGACCGCCCACCCGCGCTTGCTTACCAGAGGGTACTTAGCCTACGCGACATTATTGCCGCGCGTTTCCCGGCTCTCACCACGCGGAGGTGTACCCTGGATTTCGAGAGCCAGTAGATAGGGACAACTAGTGTGCGTCTTCAGAGGGCAGACACTCGCGTGCCTCCGGCGCCGTACCTCGGGTTATTCTACCCATACCGGCTTGACGATTCGATGTTAACTGCCACAATCCGTCCACCACTGACAAGGGAACGACTGCAGCCGGGTGTTCGTGTACAGTGGCTTGGAAAAACCCTGCCCTCGCCATTAAGGTTCATTGGACAAGTTGGACCTACCCCGAAGGGAGACGACCCACTTAGCCGGCAGCGAGTTATGCAGGAGCATCTAGACCCCCCTGAATCCCTGGAAGCCGTTTCCAGCGGAGGCCACGAGGAGGCGGAGTCGTCAGCCGCTCGGCACCAGCCGAACGGCGCTGGCCGCTCGGTTGGGCTCCGCAACTCGATCCCGTGCAGGACAACCCAATCAACTGTCAGGTTATTATCATGTGGGGGCTCGAACCCCTGGTGGCTGCCACGACAAATCGAATGTGACATTCGACCCCTGCTTGGTAATGCGCAGCCCATCCGCTGTCAGCGGTCGAACCGTTGAAAAATTAATGTTGATTTCTGTCTCTTGCTTCTTTCTGTACGAGTGCTGCTCTCGCAAACTTTGCGAAGTCTCTGAACATCTCCTTAGTACTCACCAGTTGGTTCTTATTTACTGGCCATTGTAAACCAATTTGTGCTGCTTTCTCCCTGAGTTGACGTCGTTGCTCCTCGTATTCGTCGCACTCGTATATTACGTGGCTCGATGTTTCCTCGTACTGCTCTTCTGCACAGTCGCAATACACGTGTAGCGCAAGCGCGAAACCATGTAGTTTCGCTCTAAAGTTGCCATGGCCCGTCAGTAACTGCGTTGTATAGTAGTCCAAGTACACCCATTTGGCGTCACATCGTTGACGCACATCGGGAAAGTACTCGTACGTTTCTCTTCCTTTGCTTGAGGCATCCCAGCGGGCTTGCCACTCTGTCGTCAAACTTCTAGCAATCTCTGTTTCTGCTGCTTTTTGCTCTTGCCGTCCACCTCCTTCGGGAAAGTGATGGTCGTTGATCGCCAATGCAATTCCTTTTCGGATCTTGTATCGATACGTGCTCCTCTTGACAGCCAGATCAGCCGGCAGCACCCCAGCGATGACCGGGAGTGCGTCTGTCGACACTGTTCTGTACGCTTTGGTTGTTCTCAAGAGAACCTGTCTCTGTCCTTTGAGTAGCTCGGTAGCTACACACTTGTTGATCCGATCGCTCCATCCTGCTGCTGCGTAGGTCGTTATCGGTAGATATAGACCATTATACAGCGTCTTTAATGCCCAGTGCCTGAGACCCCAATTCGCTTTCGCAACTCTCCCAAGGGAGCTGAATAGTTGCTTGCACTTTGCGTTTATATACTTTACGTGAGGTATTATGGCCAAGCGTTGGCCGAAGTGTACACCTAGGTATCTCACTACGGCTTTCATCGGGATTTGTCTGTTGTCGATCCTAATCGATGGTGGACGATTGATGTCTAGAATTCCCTTGAACAGTATTATTTCGCTCTTCGTTTTCGACAGCTCGAGCTTGGCGTTCTTGCACCAAGTGTCCACTGCCGTTGCAATGGCTTGCCCCTTAAGCTCAATTGCTCTTCTGCTGTTTCCAGTCACGATTGCGATCAAGTCGTCGGCGTATGCTATTGCATGACATGGAGCTTCTTCGAGTGTTCGAAGCACTCCGTCGAATATGAGATTCCAAAAGAACGGTCCAAGGACCGATCCTTGCGGGCATCCTTTTGTCACGTCTTTGGAAACTTCCGAGTAGTTCCCAACAATTCTCACGATGCGGTCGGTGAAATAACTCTTTACGAGAACATACATGTTTCTCGAGCATCCGCGGTCTCTTAGACCCTTAAGAATTAAAGGCCACCAGGCGTTATCGAAGGCGCCAGAGATGTCGAATAGCATCCCCAGTACATATTGCTCGTTTTGTTCAGCGATTGTTTCACGCACTCTCACGATAGCGTCCTCGGTCGATCGTTTCGGACGAAAACCGTACTGTTTGTCCGAGCTGAGTTCTGGATGCAGAAAAATCAAACCCAGACGACTGGCCATCAATTTTTCGAGCACTTTTCCTAGTACCGATAAAAGACATATCGGCCTGTATGATTTCGGATCCGTAGCATCTTTGTCGTCACTCTTGAGAAGTACCCGTATGGAGCCCTCTTTCCATTTTCTGGGGAATATCCCCCACTTTAGGCATCCATTATACAGCTTAGTGAGCTTACCGACAATAAGTCGAGTTGTCACTTTGACTACCTCCACTTCGAGCCCATCTAGGCCCGGAGCTTTGTTATTTTTAAGACTTTTGACAGCCTTTTCCACTTCGGCGTCCGTGAACGGCCGGGTATCCTCGGCATCTGGGATGGTGTTGATCCCTTGTCTGATCTCCATGTGCTCTGGAGTATCGCTTCTATCGTCGTCATCCGGCACAAGCGTTCGAAGAAGCGCATTGGCCGCTTCCTCCCAACTGTTGGTCTGGCGACCGTCAACTCTTATCGCGCTTAGCCCTGTGTCTGAGTGCACTCGCTTTGAGAGAACTCGATATACCTTCCCCCAGGGGTTGGTATTTCCCTCACATGTGACAAAATCGCGCCATGCTTTCGTCTTTGCGTTGTTGACTATCGCGTGATAACTTTTCAGTTCGGCTCTGTATGCGGCTTTCTGCCGATCCCGTTCTTCCTCGTCAACGGCTTGTTGGACGCATCTACGTAACCTGTACACTACTCTCTTTTGCCTTGTGAGCTCGTCTGTCCACCAAGGAACCGACACCGGGTAAGCTCTCTTACGTGGAATAGCATTTTCGCAAGCTTTGGTAATCGAGCCGCTGATGTGCTCGAGGTACTCTTCAACTTCTTCAGCACTTTCCAATTCCGATTCAAGCCTCGTGGCGATCTCCAGGCCGAGATCACGAGCGAATTTATCCCAGTTTGCTTTGCGTACATTGAATCGCGGATTACGTATGGTGTGTCTTGTGGGCATTCTCATTCCCCCAATTCGTATCTCAATCGGTTGGTGATCACCGGTCGTCCATTCCTCTTGGACTTTCCAATAAGAGACCCTCTCAGTGAGATTGCCTGTTGCAACGGTAACGTCTATGTTTGACTCACCGTGTGTTGTTCGATACGTTGGTGCGTTACCAGGTTCGTTGAGAACCTGTAACCCACACTCTATGAGGACTTCCTCAAGCTGCTCTCCTCGGCTGTCTAATTGACCCGAGTGCCACATCGGCGACTTTGCGTTAGTATCAATCGCGAATAGAATTCGCCGCCCTCTCAGGGTAGTTGCTATTGTTCGAAGTTGCTCTAGGTGCGGTACAATGTCTTCCGAAAATTGGAAATACATCGAGACAACTACTATTTGTCCCACAGGCGTAGTGAGCTCAGCGCAAACGCAATGCGAATTGCTTAGGTGCGGCATCTTAAGGATCGATACTTCCTTATTTATCACGACAATCGCAGACCAAGGTGTCTCCCCTGGCTGGTTTCCCGTTATGACCGAGGATGGTCCCATTCCGACTATCTTGCATTCAATGTTATACGGCTCCTGGAGAAGTAGCAAATCTACTCTCTCATCATGACATAGTTGCCTGAGCTCGTCTGTGACGGCTCGTGCGCGTCCTGCATTAAGTTGAACTATTTTATATTCACTTGGCTCATTGAGGGCCATAGTCAGTTTGTTCTGCTTGGCGGGTTAGTGCCAGTCTATATGCTGGACACTCTTTACTGTACACTTGATGTGCACTTGGCTTGTTTACACGCTTGCATGTCGAGCACACCGCTGGCCCGGTTTTGGCAGGACAGTCAGCGACTTTGTGGCCAGTTTCCGCACAGTGGGCGCATGTCGACTCTTTTACGCGGCAATGCTTTGCTACATGGTTAAATCCTTGGCACTTAAAGCACCTGGTCAATCCGAGGAAGTCTTCGACTTTGTGAGACCTCCAGCCCATAAAGACTCGTTTTGCCCTGAGAAGAGCTGTTCGCACGGCTGCGGATGTTTCCACAACCAAGTTTGTGGCGTCGGGCCTTCGCTTTCCCACGCGAAACTTGATCTTCAAGTTCGCCCCAAATTCCTCGCGAGTCATGCCTCCGGTGTAATCCGGATTTTGCTCGTAGAGCGCATCTACAATTTCGTCCTCTTGCATGTCCGTTGAGACGTCATAAAGTATGAGTCTCGGACCTCTCTTGCCGAGCTCACCAATGGTGAGACCTCCTTCTTTTATCTCGTTACTCGCGAGTATTTTTGCCAAATCCTCTTTGGACTGTGCCTCGACAATGACAGAGTTGTCTCGGGCCTTTCGGACGTTCTTTATCCTGACTTTGTGCTCCCTCGGATTGAAGGCCTCCATTAGGAGCTGCTTCGTTTTATCGCTTGAACTTGAGTCGTCAGTGACTGTCGGCTGTACGACCGCCACGTGTGTTGCCTTTTTCATCGCCCTTTTCTGTATTGCTTTTGGCGTGCTTACGACAGCGTCGGGCTTCGCCGACGCTTGAGCTGCGACTTGCGCATACGATTTACTGCCCGAAGCCTGCGGTCTCGGGACCGATTGCGGTCTTACTCTATTTTCGGCTAGAGCGCCCTCCAGGTAGGAGACTCGTGTAACAAGTTTCCTAACTACCTTTCCGATTCCTGCGAATTTGCCGAGTATGAACCCGGCATCCGCCTTGCTGACTGAGCTTTTCTCATCGAGAATGTACGCCTTTATGTCCTCTTCGATTGACGAGAACGCTGCTTCATAGAAGCCTGCTTGAACTAATGGCCCCTGCTTAGGTGTAGGTGGGGCCACAAACTCGTGTGCTGCCGGTTCTGTGTTCCGTGCTCTTTGCGTCAGTGGAGATTTCATTTGCACGGTTAAAATTGTCGCTCCGCTCGGTGATGCCGCAGCAGAGGACGTTGCACTCTTCACCGAGGTGAAGCTGAGTTTTCTCTTACTCAGCGGAGTGACGCTACCCTCGTCGTCTCCGCGTTTTCTCCTGCCCTGATGGGCTTCAGTACTCGTGATATCTGTGATATCCGAGTCCGAGTCAGAGCTTATCGCTGCACGCTTTTCTTGAGGTCGACTGGCTCTGAGATCCGCACTGATTTTCTCTTTGTTGTTGCCGGTTGTTACGCCTTTTTGTTTTTGTTTTTGTGTTTTATTCTTTTGATTTTGATCCATTTTGTTCCCACGAGTATGGTCGGAAATACTAATCACACGGGGGTCCAGAGCCGCCTTGTCCCCCCCGGGCGAATTGGATACGGTTTCGGGGGCCGCCAACCGCCCTAGCCGCCACGCTTGAGACAGGACAAATTTATTAATCCCTTTCCTGCCATGAGACCATCGCCACGTAGGTACAACTTAATCGAGGGATGCGACCGTGGAGGAGTAAACTCCTGCCACGGACCAGAGGGTAACTTGGCCTACGCGGCATTGCTGCCGCGCGTTTCCCGGCTCTCACCACGAGGAGGTGTACCTTGGCTTTCGAGAGCCAGTAGATAGGGACAGTTTAGTTATGAATTATGTTTTGGTAGCATTTATCGGGAAAGGGCCTGTACCTCGGGTATTACCCCACACCAGGACACCTTTCCCGGCTACTGTCGTCCGTTGGTCGGCGACTGTTTCGAATCTGATCTACCCTGTCGAAAACCACCACCCGGCAGAGACCAACCCAAGTAGGGCGACGTGACGTGCACGGGGCTTGGTCCGCCCTCCCTGCCTACCGATGACTGAATTTCTTCTGCCGGGTCCTCGGTATGACTCGAATTGGGCAAAGCGGGGTCACAACTCCCCGACAGGCATGATGGTTTATTCCACCGTTATACATGACGGCCGCCCGAACTCGATGCTCCTTCGCCGCGGGTTCCCTTGGTAATCCCCCGGGAGGCATCCCAGCAACGACCGCCCACCCGCGCTTGCTTACCAGAGGGTACTTCGCCTACGCGACATTATTGCCGCGCGTTTCCCGGCTCTCACCACGCGGAGGTGTACCCTGGATTTCGAGAGCCAGTAGATAGGGACATTGTTTCCTAGTGTGTATTTAACGTGCCGTCTCCGCCTTACGGCATACGACACGGCACCCATGTGCGCGGGGCCGGGGTCACGCCCGGCCAACGCACCGCCCCGACTCGCGACACGCACATGAGGCGCTGCGACGAGCCGGAGCGGCTACCAATTCCGCACCCGGTGCTTAGCCCGGGCAGGCCCCTTGGTGAGGGGGGGAGCACTTTCCAAACTCCCTACGGCCTAAGCAGGACCGCACCCGAGTTGAGATGTCGCGCAACTCACACGCATAACCACCACTGCCCCCGCGAGTCCAACCCAATGGCCGGGCGGTGACGGGGTGAGCCGCCACCGGGCTTCCCGGCCCCCGCGGTACCAGTATTCGCCACTGGTCGGACGTTCGTGGGTCAATTTGGCCCACTACCGGTTAAGGCTCTAAGCCACCTTGGCACCGGTCGGCCAGCTCGGGTACGCGGGTTCGCCAAACCCGAAAGGGCCGGGGCCTTCGGCCTCCTGCACCCTCCCCTGCGACACGTCGAAATTACTCGGCCCGCTCGGCCTGGGCCCTCATATCGAAGGCCCAGCCCGCAAACCGCCTAAGAGCCTGGAACCCCCCGGGGGAGTTGACTACCCCGGTCAGGTTCCAGGCCCCGTTCTCCTCGCGTAGGACGCCCAACGCCTCCACGTCTCTCCGCTCGGCATACAGCCCGCATTCCATCAGTACATGAGGGGAAGTCTCCTCAGCCTCACCGCACCGGCACAGCGGTGTCGCCGAAAGCGCTCTCCGATGGAGGAACGCATTCAGCGACCCGTGTCCTGTCAGGATATAGCCGGTGGGCAGGCCGAAGCAACTCCCCCTCAATAACTCCGCGGGGACCGCCGGCTCGGGAATGTACAGGCGGGTAGTCCCGCCATTGTCGCGGGACAGGCAACTCCTTACGGAGAAAGTACGCCGCTTCGGCGTACTTAGCCTGTAAGTCCCACGGGAGCTCCCCCATGAGCACCGTCAGTGCCTCTGTCGACACAGTCCGGCAAACCGACAGTGCGGCGAGGAGGACCAGGCGCTGTGCCCTGTTGAGCTGGACACGCGCCGTCACCCTAGCCCGCACGAAGCCCCCCCAGAGCGAAGCGCCGTACATGGCGCACGGGACGAAGAGTCCCCGGTACCAGGACCCAATGGTCCTACGCCGAAGACCCCAGTCCCGCCGCATAACCCGTCGCAACTGACAAACAAGGGAGGAGGTCTTTTCTCGGATCGCCTGCAGGTGGGGCCCAAAATTGAGCCGCTCACCTACAAGGATGCCGAGGTATCGGACCTCCTCCCTGTACGGGACGGCAACCCGGTCCAGGAGGACCCTGGGGCGCCTGGTGTTCGCGAACTTGCCGCGAAGCACCATGCAGACGGTCTTGTCCCGAGAGACCTCGACCGCCGCACCGGCGCCCCACTCACTCACCATCCCGAGGGACTCAGCGGCCCGAGTCTCAATCTCAAGCCTCGAGACCCCCGAAGTGATGAGGAGCGTGTCATCCGCATAGGCGACGACCTCGACTGCAGCATCGCGGAGCCGCCGCAACAGGGGGTCCAAGGCCAGATTCCAGAAAATCGGGCCGGACATGGACCCCTGCGGGCAGCCCCGCTGCACGTCCAGCTCAACACGACCATACCGAGAAACCATAAACGCCCGACGATCGCTGAAAAAGCTCCGCCAGATGCCCAGTTCAGGGCATCCGGCGGCACCTAGGATCCCGAGGATGGTGTCCCAGCTCAGGTGATCGAAGGCCCCCTTAAAGTCCACAAAAGTGCCAAGCACATATTTGTGGGGGGACTCCTCGACCACCCTCATTGCCAGGTGCCACGCATCCTCGGTGCCCCTGCCAGCCCTGAATCCAAACTGCCGGTCAGAGAGAGCGTGTTCCTCCCTCGCCTCCAACCTCCTCACGAGAACCTTCTCCAGCAGTTTGCCCAGGACCGACAGGAGGCTGATCGGTCGGTACGACCCAGCCTCGTCGGGCGGCTTCCCGGGGCCCTTTAGAATGGCCACGACGCGGGCGCTCTTCCACTGGGGCGGAAAGACCCCAGCTTCCAAGCAGCCGTTGTACATGGCCAGGGCCAGATCGGGCACAAACGCGACCAGCGCCCGCAGCATGCTGACGCCGATCCCGTCAGGACCGGGCGCGCTACCCGTCTTCATTTTCCGGAGGGCGTCCTTCAGCTCATCGAGTACGATGGGGGCCGGGGGATCGGGCGCTGCGCGGCCCTCCTCCTCACGTTGCTCCCGTTCGGGAAGCCGAGGGAAGAACCGCTCAAGCAGCGCCCTAGCGCTCGCCTCCCAAGAGGTAGCAAGCGCCTCCCCAACCCTCACACCGCCGATGTCAACCGGGCCCCGCCGACCCCGGAGGATCCGATGCACGTCTCCCCAAGGGTCGGCGTTGCCCATTTCGCCTACGAACGCCCTCCAGTCATCCTCTTTCCTTTGGAGGACCAGGCGGTGATAGCTCCGGTACATATCGCGATATGTGGCCCGGAGCCCCGCCCGGACCTCCTCAGGCTCCTCGCGTCTTCGGGCCCGCTGTAAAGCCACCCGAGCCCGCCTCGCAAGTCTCCTTGCCGAGGTGAGCTCCCGGCTCCACCAACGGGATTTCCTCCGCGGTACCGCGCCCGCCCTCCCCAACCGAGAGTCGTTGACGCCCTGTAGTAGGGACGCAACTGCCCCGGCCAAGGCGACGGGCCCAGCTCCCACCAACGCGTCGCGATCCAGGTCGTCCGCAGCCTGCACCAGGGCGGCACCATACTCCGTCCAATCCACGCCGACGGTCCGCCACCTGAGTACAGGCAGCGGAAGATCGGTCTCTCCATCCCTTCGGAGAAGGGTGACGCATATTGCGTTATGATCCGAGTGCAGCAGGTCGGGCAGAATCTCCCACCCGACCCGATACACCCGTTCAACACCCCTCCCCAAAGTTACATCGATATCCGATCTACCCGTGGGTCCGTCGAACGTGAAATGCCGGGATGGCTCGTTCAAGACCTCCAAGTCACACGCGACTATGAAGGCCTCGAACTCACCACCCCTCACGGCATTCTGGTGCCCCCTGAACCGGTTCTTGGAGTGCCACAGGCGGGACACGGCGTTTGCATCCATGCCCGCCACCACAGGGGTCCCCGGTAGCTGGGTAAATACCCACTCCAAATATTGGATATAGCCACCGAGGGGCTCCCCGTGACGGCAGTACACGGAGCTGAGGTAAATTTTACCAAAGCCGCCGCGCACCCACACCGTGGCACCCCCGTCCCCGCCTGGCACTGAGACGACCGTAGCATCAAGCGACGCATCGGACAGGACGACGGCAGATTTGCCGTCGCCGCTCGGGAACACCCGCATCCAAGCCGGAAGCCCCGCCACGACACCGCCCGCCCTCAGGTATGGCTCCTGCAGCAGCGCGGCGCCGTAGCAGCCCTCGACAAGGGTCTGGCCAAGTTCGGCCATCACCCCCCGAGACCTCTGGCAGTTTACCTGGAGGACCCGAAGCCCAGCCGGCTCCAGGCCCTCCAGCCCACCAGCAGCATGAGTTGGGTGAGGCCGCCTAGCCATTCTTGGCTCCGGAGGCGGGACTTACCGGGGTCCCATGACGGGCCCGCTCCTCCGCGGCCACCGTTCTCCGGCCCGCGAGCGCGGCTCGAAAGAGCGGGCACACACCGTCCAAAGCCCGATGGGCGGCCCCCAGACCAGCCTCCCTACAGTTCGTGCAGCAGGGAGGCTGCCCCCTCGCCGGACACGCCGAGGCGGTGTGCCCGTCCCCGGCACACCAGCCACACGTCTGCGACCGCTTTCGGCAAGTCGCAGACGAGTGGCCGAAACCGAGGCACCGGAAGCACCGGTCCGCCTCGACGTAGTCCCGCACGACGCAGGAATGCCAGCCCAGGAGGACTCGCCCCCTTGCCACCAGGGCGGCCGCCACCCCCGGCGCGGCCTCCAGAATGTAGTGAGCCGCGCCGCGGGCTCCCCTGCTCCCATCGAACTTCCGCCCGACTATCACGGCCGCCCGGAAATCCTCCTCAGAGGATTCGGGGACCCCCTGGGATCGGAGGGCAGTAAATACCTCGCCCTCCGATACCTCACTAGGGACCCCGAAGACCCCCACCTTCCGCCTCGGCGGCTCGGGCGCCGCGACAGCGAGTCCACCCTGGCGGATGGCCTCGCTGGAGCGGAAAAATTCGAGATCCGTCTCCGAGCCAGTCTCTACAAGGACCCTGCCCGGGACGGACCTCACGCCCAGGACGCAAACCGAGGCCGCGCCGGGGTTAACGAGTGCCTTCAGCTTCGTTTTAACCTCTGCCGGCGTCAACGACCCCTCAGCCGCCTTAACAAAGACGGCGTGTTGGGGCCCAGGCCTCGGCCGGCGTACGGGAGGAGCGGGAGCGTTTGCCACGACCGCCGCCCCCTGGGGCGCCCCACCCGCAGCCTCCGCGAACGACCTCGGACGACCGGTCGAAGGGGGAGCGGCAGGGCGCGCCGCCACGACGGGCCCCACTGCAGCAGTCGTCGGTCTCACCGCGAGCTGGCGGACGACGAGCTCATGTGCGGAACGCAGTCCCGCACACTGACCCGTCAGGCCCTCCACCTTGCCCGCCAACGCAACGAGGAGAGACATCACTCCGGCGAGTCTCCCCTCGATGCCCGCAGCAACGCCCCTCCCCACCTTATTTTCCGGGCTGAGGATCCCCTCGCGGATCTCCCCAGCCAGGAACTCCGCCCGAGCGACCAACTCGGCCAGCTCCACCCGCCTCGGGGGTCCCTCTCCGCCGAAGGCGGTAGCCGGCACGACCAGCCCCAGGGCCGGCGGAGCCAAGCCCACGGGGCCGGCGGAACCAACCACCTGCGCAGTCGACGGCGCCACAGAGGCACCCGCCGAACTGGCCTTCTTCTTCTTCTTTTTCTTCCTGCCCTTAGGGATCCCCCCAGGGGCAGGAACCTCCGAGCCAGCTGGCACAGCAGCAGGGGCCGCGGGGGCTCGATCGGCAGCCCCTTTGCCAGGGACTACCGGCACCACCACCGCAGCCTCCGCCCCCGATGCCGAGTCCGTGGGGGGGAGTGCCCGGTCCTGGGGACGGACCTCTCCACCCACCACCGAGGGTGAACCCTTCGGGCCCTTACCGCCCAACCGCTTGAAGCTTTTGGGCCCCGGACGCGCATCAGGCCCCGAAGGTTCCACCCCCGACTCCGCCGCCGACTCATCAGCCGAGGCTGACGAGGCGGCCACCTCCATCTCGGCATCCGATCGAGGGGACTTCTCCCTCCGTTCGGCTGCCCTTCTCTTCACTCTCGGCCTCCTCGGCTTCGACGCAGCGCGCACCGCCGACACGGATGACTCCGCTGACGACGATACACCCACCGAGTCGGTCGCCGAGCAAGGCGCACGCCTCTTCGATGCTGGCGACGCGGGAGGGCCCATAAGGGCACCCCCGTCCGCCCGCACTGCGAGCTCCACGTTGGGCGCGTACGACGCACTCCCAGCGCCGAGTCTCACCCCTCCGGGTAGTTGTTGGGCCGCGGGAGACCCACTGTCCTTAGACACCTTTTTAACCATAAGAAAATCGGACATATTTTCATCAGGTGGGGCTTTTTTAACGAGAATCCCCGACTCGATCCACCCAAACACCCCATACCCCCCCACAAACCCACCCCATAACCCCAACCCTAACCCGAGCCCCAGACCCCTCAACCAGCAAAACCCAGACCGTAACTCCCCCCCCCGCACCATCGGCTTACTGCGACGTGGCCCCGGCGGAGACAACACTCGGCCCCCCCACAGGTCCGCACCCCGGTGCTACCGGGCCCTGCGGGGGCAACACGAGCTTTTTACACGCGTTGCTACGGGGCAGCCCACCCGGGTAGCGACTCCCGAGTCGGGCCCCGGTACGACCGCGCGGCCCCTGGGCGTGTCAACCCTCCATCCGAGAGGGCCTCCCAGGTTTCCCGCTGTACCCTCGCCGCATTCGCCAAAGGCACAAATGGGGGACGGTCCAGGCGCACCAGAAGAGGTACCCAGGACATCGGGGTGTGCTGCTCTTAGCTGGAACCTCACCGCCGACCCGGAAGCGGACACGCCGCTCGGCCCGACGGATCATCGGAACACGGAGCCCCCCCGCCACGACAAGGCGGCAGCACACGGGGGAGAGTAGATAGGGACAGTGGGAATCTCGTTAATCCATTCATGCGCGTCACTAATTAGATGACGAGGCATTTGGCTATATATAATTTATTCTCCATGTTATACTGCACAGATACAGTTGTGTTTACAAGAATTAATACAAGGGGGGGGGGGTAGGTAATACGGGCAACGTGACTCTATACAATGCTACGAGCCGCTGCTCGTTCTCCTGTTCGCACATTGCTTGCCGACGCGCTATCACGAAACCCCTACGCGACAGTTTTTTTTTTTTTTTTTTTTTTATAGGTGAGGGGGCTCCGCCAGCACGGCGGCACACGCTGTGGGATTAGCTGTACAGAAGTCGTACCCGTACTCCGAGATATGCTGCGTTCATTGATCGTTCTGCACGCTGTAGTGTTACATCCCCGTAACTCCACCAAAGCGCCTAGTATCTAGCAACCCTCAAAACAACATTGTATTTCGTGAAGATAAGGCCCTACTCCGATGGTTAAGGGAAGGGGACGTCTAGGCCCTCACACATAGTCTACAGATAACAATTCCTTCCAATTCGTTCAAAACATAGGAAGTGGGAGACGGCGAGTTTGAGCCAATAAGCTACAAGAAACTTGCCCTTTCCTACCCTTATTCAAAAACAAAGATAGATATACCACTAGTATATAAGACCACATTTTGTACAGAAAATTGTTCAGTTCAGTTCAGTTCAGTTCAGTTCAGTCAGTCAGTCAGTTCTCGTCAGTTCTTGTAAATATTTCAACCTCTTCGGATCGAGCTGGAACTTGTACCGCTCGTCCATTTTTCAAGTAAAATAGTTAAATGGAATCTTCGATTTATTTCCGAGCTGCGCGGACCACCGCGAGCTCATCATCATAACCTTCGAATCCAAATGAGTTGCGCGGACCACCGCGAACTCATAATAAAATCTTCAAGACGATTTCCAGTTGCGCGGTCCACCGCGAGCTATGGAATCGTTTTCCAAAATCTACCGAGCTGCGCGGTCCACCGCGAGCAATACAATCATTTTCCTAAATCCACCGAGCTGCGCGGCCCACCGCGAGCTCACTGGATGTCCTATATTCAACCTATAGCAGAAGTTGCGCGGACCACCGCGAATTTCTATTTCCTTTAAACTCAACAACTCCTTATTATTCCAAATAATCACTAAAATATCCAAAATTATTATCCAACAAAATTCCATTACAACCAAATCACCAAGCCCGTATCCCGGACTAATTAGCCTTTGCTAAGGTCTAAAACAGGACGAATTCTTAATGTTACTCGGACGTAACATACTTTTTGGTGACAGCGGTGGGATGCAAAACGGTAATTTGGTTGTATCATTTCATAAAGCAAAAAAATATATATCGTGAGAGAAAATAATTTAAGAATTCAAATTAAAAAGCAAATTAAAATTTTGAAAACAAATTCATATTCAAGAATCTTAATGAAATTCAAATTCTAAAAAAAACTCAAATTCAAATTCTTAGAATAAAAACGTTTTTAACCAATTCAAATTCCAAGTAAAGATCAAATTCAAATTTTGGAATCTAAAATCAAGTACGCGATCACATTGTAGAAGCGTATAAAACCTCCATTTAGCAGGAGTATGTAAAAAGTTTTCTCAACGGTCTTGAACCGGAAATAAAAATACAAATGAAAAATCCGATACGCGACGCTGAACGAAACCGAAACGCACGCTATGACGATAGACAAACAAACAGCGAAAAAGGCACACCGGGAATGCAGCGCGTAGATAAGGCATTGCCGGGCCGAGAACGCGTAATCTCTACAGTTAAGGCTGTAGTGATGGACCAAATATGCATCCGCATGGGTCATTCAGTTAGCGTGTTGATTTAGGATCTGTCGCGCCAAATCCTCTAGAGATAGGAAAGGCCGCCAGCCAAAGAAATACACGCATAATAAGAAACAACCTCCTCAGTTCCAATATAAAAATATATATAAAGAATTCATAAAAAAAAAAATCAATAAAACGTGAGAGTCTTAGTGAAATTATCATTCTGAAGCAATGCAGATAAAATCCTTTTTTTCATAAAGTGTTCAGAAACTTGATACATCGGTCAAACCGGGAGCCATAGTAGATAATATAGAAGTTTGGTATAGTATAGAATAATGACGCAACGAGTGAAACCTTAGGGTCATTTACAGTGGATATCTTAGGATGTTTAGTCAAGTTCTATAAAATTTACCACAATTTCGCTATCGAACAGGTTAAAAATCTGGGAAACGATTAGATAAAGTTTCTAAACACTCTAGAATCTAAAACGCATTGCATGACTATCACGTTAAATATTAAAAAAAAAAAACACATCGAAGGAATCATTAAATGTGTTCATTGTAAATGCATTAAATTTACAAAATCTTCTAAATCGACAATATTGTCAAAATCATCTAAATCGACAATATTGTCAAAATCTTCTAAATCAACAATATTGTGTTACGTCCGGGTAACATTAAGAATTCGCCCTGTTTTGGACCTTAGCAAAGGCTAATTAGTCCGGGATACGGGCTTGGTGATTTGGTTGTAATGGAATTTTGTTGGATAATAATTTTGGATATTTTAGTGATTATTTGGAATAATAAGGAGTTGTTGAGATTAAAGGAAATAGAAATTCGCGGTGGTCCGCGCAACTTCTGCTATTGGTTAAATATAGGACATCCAGTGAGCTCGCGGTGGGCCGCGCAGCTCGGTGGATTTAGGAAAATGATTGTATTGCTCGCGGTGGACCGCGCAGCTCGGTGGATTCTGGAAAACGATTCCATAGCTCGCGGTGGACCGCGCAACTGGAAATCGTCTTGAAGATTTTGTTATAAGTTCGCGGTGGTCCGCGCAACTCATTTGGATTCGAAGGTTATGATGATGAGCTCGCGGTGGTCCGCGCAGCTCGGAAATAAATCGAAGATTCCATTTAAACTATTTTACTTGAAAAATGGACGAGCGGTACAAGTTCCAGCTCGATCCGAAGAAGTTGAAATATTTACAAGAACTGACGAGAACTGACTGACTGACTGACTGAACAATTTTCTGTACAAAATGTGGTCTTATATACTAGTGGTATATCTATCTTTGTTTTTGAATAAGGGTAGGAAAGGGCAAGTTTCTTGTAGCTTATTGGCTCAAACTCGCCGTCTCCCACTTCCTATGTTTTGAACGAATTGGAAGGAATTGTTATCTGTAGACTATGTGTGAGGGCCTAGACGTCCCCTTCCCTTAACTATTGGAGTAGGGCCTTATCTTCAGGAAATACAATGCTGTTTTGAGGGTTGCTAGATACTAGGCGCTTTGGTGGAGTTACGGGGATGTAACACCTCCCCTCTGAGATCAAATGTCGGCTAGAGATTTTTAAGTGACATTTGATTATGGGTAGATTTGAATGAGATTTGAAGAATTTAATCCTTTAATTCTCTCTTCGCGTAATAAAATTAATTTTTGCGCTGATATATTTTGATGTATAAATTTTAACATTTAAATTATGATTAGAGCCTATCGGTTTAGTTTGATGTTTGTCATTTTTATTTTAACTTAGTAAAAGGATAACTTTGGATTTAATTAAATTTATGGAATTACCGATTTTCTTGCTTAAATTTTCGAATACTCGTTATGAGTGCAAATTAATCTAAACCAATCAATTTCTATCAGGATCGTGTTAACTTGACTCGTTGTTGAAGATTTCTTGAAGTTGACTGATGAGCCTCCCGAAGATGATTTAGTTGTATTTTCTTCTTCTTTTGTTGATTCTGCAGTATCTGATTCTTCGTCCTTTGGACCCGATGTATGGATAAATTGAAGTATTTGCAATTCATTTCGTTTGATATGATTTGACGAAAATGATGCGTTATTGAATCTTGTATGGCTTCGATTCAGTATGAGAGACCATTTATAGACGGTAAGAAGTTCGTAGCTGCGCCTTAAGGCGTCCTCGATGCGTAAGATTGCTCAATTTCGAAGATTTCGATTTTGTCAATTTCGTATATTTTATCAAATTCGAAGATTTCGACGATTCCAGAGATTTAGAAGATTTTGATGATTCTTGTGAAGAACATGAAACTCGTGGTCTATCCTGTACAGAGTCGACAGGATGATTTTTTTAAATTTGTCTATTCCCAGAAGAAGTGAAGGTCCCGACATATATGTAAGGTTTATTGGCTTCTCTTCTAAGTACATGATGGAGTTTCCGAGTTTTCCACGATCTTGTTGGCCGTTACGTAGATGGAACTCATCGTCGATGCTACTGATTTTTATTTCCACTTCTGGTTCGTTATTTTGAGTATAATTGGAGCAATCTCCAAACTGGTCCAGTTAGAAGTTTGTACCGGCATCTCCCAGCGGATACGTTTTAGTTGATGATAACGCCATCTACGTTATCGAATTTTAGGTCGTCTTCAATGCATTTGATTATATGCAAATTTGTGAGGAGACTTTGTTGATATGATGAAAATATTCTCGAAGGCTTGCTGTTCATCGTTCGATCGTTGTGTCAACACGTCGCGATATAATTGATTGATCTGATTTTTTTTTTTAATACGTTTTTCATAAGCACAAATTTTATAACTTTTGGTTCACGAAATAGATTTTTGGTCATTTTAGATTTTCTAGAACTATAATTATTCAAAATAGTATAAAGGTTTTAAATTTAGATTTTTAAAGGATGTTCTGTGCGTATCAACGAATAATCAATTGACGATTTCTTTTATTGCGTCGATTAATTATATATAGATATTAATTTGTATAAAATGCTATCAAGTAGTTTTTCTTCCTTTTTTTTTTATGATTGAAAAGACTTGTTGACTTTGAAGATTTATAAGTTAATAGGCACGTCGTTCCTGCTATTCGATTAATTAAATTTGATTAAACGTCGCCTATTATTTAATGAAATTTTTCTTTCTGATATCCGTTCTACTTCTTGAATTTGATAATGAGTAATTGTCTTAATTTTTTTTTACTCATACGTCTTGAGATTTTCATTAAAAACATTTTATCACGCGTATATCTATGAATAGTTGTGATAGATAGATCGCATGATCGAGTTTGATGAATTTCTTGAATTGAAAGAATTGAACCTAGTATTAATACGCTGTTAGAATATTGACACAATAGTAACTGATAAATCTAAATGTACTGATTATTGTTTGGAAAATATTCTTCAATTATTTTACGACTCGTTTTTCTTGACAAATAATATTTCTTTTTTTTTTCCTTATTGAATAAATCGCTGTTGTGGTTATTTCTTTGTTGTCTCATGAGAGTAAGTAATTTGAGGTATTCATGTAGACAATAAAGATTTTTGTTTTATGCTTATTTGAATTTTTTTTATTTTTCTTTCCTGGGAATCTTTTTAAGAATTGATGCGGATGGCATTGTGAAAATCTACTTTCCCAGGTTTATATACTTTAAATTAGAATTGGAAATTATGAATTTTGAGCTTTCATATAATGCTCTGTTGGTTTTCTTTTTGAATTATTTCCCGTTGCGTCTCAGAGGTCTAAAACTTGTACGATCCGTCTCAGAGGTCGAAAACTTGTACGATGCGTCTCAGAGGTTATATTGTACTTGTACGCCATGTCTCAGAGGTTTTTATTTGACTTGTACGTTATGTCTCAGAGGTTTTTTATTTAACTTGTACGAACGAGATTATTGCATTTTCGTAAGATTTTTTTTTTTCGGAATGAAAAGGTCAGAGAGCTCATTGATTTCGAAGATATTCAAAATATGGTTAATTTAGACGATTTTGACAATGTTATTGATTTAGAATATTTTGACAATTTGCCGATTTAGAAGTTTTTGACAATGTTGTTGATTTAGAAGATTTTGACATTGTTGTCGATTTAGAAGATTTTGACAATGTTGTCGTTTTAGAAGATTTTGACAATGTTGTCGATTTAGAAGATTTCGACAATATTGTTGATTTAGAAGATTTTGACAATATTGTTGATTTAAATGATTTTGACAATATTGTCGATTTAGAAGATTTTGACAATATTGTCGATTTAGATGATTTTGTAAATTTAATGCATTTACAATGAACACATTTAATGATTCATTCGATGTGTTTTTTTTATATTTAACGTGATAGTCATGCAATGCGTTTTAGATTCTAGAGTGTTTAGAAACTTTATTTAATCGTTTCCCAGATTTTTAACCTGTTCGATAGGGAAATCGTGGTAAATTTTATGAACATGACTAAACATCCTAAGATATCCACTGTAAATGACCCTAAGGTTTCACTCGTTGCGTCATTATTCTATATTATACCAAATTTCTATATTATCTACTATGGCTCCCGGTTTGACCGATTTATCAAGTTTTTAAACAGTTTATGAAAAAGGATTTTGTCTGCATTGTTTCAGAATGATAATTTTTTTCCAAGACTGACACGTTTTTTTTTTGATGATTTTTTTTTTATGAATTCTTTATATATATTTTTCTTGAATATCTGAATTTAGAAGGTTTCTTATTATTCGTGCTTCTTTGGCGGGCGGCCTTTCCTATCTCTAGAGAATTTGGCGCGACAGACCCTAAATCAACACGGTAACTGAATGACCCATGCGGATGCATATTTGGTCCATCACTACAGCCTTAACTGTAGAGATTACGCGTTCTCGGCCCGGCAATGCCTTATCTACGCGCTGCATTTCCCGGTGTGCGTTTTTTGCTGTTTGTTTGTCTATCGTCATAGCGTGCGTTTCGGTTTCGTTCAGCGTCGCGTATCGGATTTTTCATTTGTATTTTTATTTCCGGTTCAAGACCGTTGAGAAAACTTTTAACATACTCCTGCTAAATGGAGGTTTTATACGCTTCTACAATGTGATCGCGTACTTGATTTTAGATTCCAAAATTTGAATTTGATCTTTACTTGGAATTTGAATTGGTTAAAAACGTTTTTATTCTAAGAATTTGAATTTGAGTTTTTTTTAGAATTTGAATTTCATTAAGATTCTTGAATATGAATTTGTTTTCAAAATTTTAATTTGCTTTTTAATTTGAATTCTTAAATTATTTTCTCTCACGATATATATTTTTTTGCTTTATGAAATGATACAACCAAATTACCGTTTTGTATCCCACCGCTGTCACCAAAAAGTATGTTACGTCCGGGTAACATTAAGAATTCGCCCTGTTTTGGACCTTAGCAAAGGCTAATTAGTCCGGGATACGGGCTTGGTGATTTGGTTGTAATGGAATTTTGTTGGATAATAATTTTGGATATTTTAGTGATTATTTGGAATAATAAGGAGTTGTTGAGATTAAAGGAAATAGAAATTCGCGGTGGTCCGCGCAACTTCTGCTATTGGTTAAATATAGGACATCCAGTGAGCTCGCGGTGGGCCGCGCAGCTCGGTGGATTTAGGAAAATGATTGTATTGCTCGCGGTGGACCGCGCAGCTCGGTGGATTCTGGAAAACGATTCCATAGCTCGCGGTGGACCGCGCAACTGGAAATCGTCTTGAAGATTTTGTTATAAGTTCGCGGTGGTCCGCGCAACTCATTTGGATTCGAAGGTTATGATGATGAGCTCGCGGTGGTCCGCGCAGCTCGGAAATAAATCGAAGATTCCATTTAAACTATTTTACTTGAAAAATGGACGAGCGGTACAAGTTCCAGCTCGATCCGAAGAAGTTGAAATATTTACAAGAACTGACGAGAACTGACTGACTGACTGACTGAACAATTTTCTGTACAAAATGTGGTCTTATATACTAGTGGTATATCTATCTTTGTTTTTGAATAAGGGTAGGAAAGGGCAAGTTTCTTGTAGCTTATTGGCTCAAACTCGCCGTCTCCCACTTCCTATGTTTTGAACGAATTGGAAGGAATTGTTATCTGTAGACTATGTGTGAGGGCCTAGACGTCCCCTTCCCTTAACTATTGGAGTAGGGCCTTATCTTCAGGAAATACAATGCTGTTTTGAGGGTTGCTAGATACTAGGCGCTTTGGTGGAGTTACGGGGATGTAACAATTGTCAAAATCTTCTAAATCGACAACATTGTCAAAATCATCTACATCAACAATATTGTCAAAAACTTCTAAATCGGCAAATTGTCAAAATATTCTAAATCAATAACATTGTCAAAATCGTCTAAATTGACAATATTTTGAATATCTTCGGAATCAATGAGCTCTCTGACCTTTTCATTCCGAAGAAAAAAAAAATTTACGAAAATTCAATAATCTCGTTCGTACAAGTTAAATCAAAAACCTCTGAGACATAACGTACAAGTCAAATAAAAACCTCTGAGACATGGCGTACAAGTACAACATAACCTCTGAGACGCATCGTACAAGTTTTAGACCTCTGAGACGGATCGTACAAGTTTTAGACCTCTGAGACGCAACGGGAAATAATTTAAAAAGAAAACCAATAGAGCATTATATGAAAGCTCAAAATTCATAATTTCCAATTCTAATTTAAAGTATATATACCTGGGAAAGTAGATTTTCACAATGCCATCCGCATCAATACTTAAAAAGATTCCCAGGAAAGAAAAAAAAATTCAAATAAACATAAAACAAAAATCTTTATTGTCTACATGAATACCTCAAATTACTTACTCTCATGAGACAACAAAGAAATAACCACAACAGCGATTTATTCAATAAGAAAAAAAAAGAAATATTATGTTGTCAAGAAAAACGAGTCGTAAAATAATTGAAGAATATTTTCCAAACAATAATCAGTCCGTTTAGATTTATCAGTTACTATTGTGTCAATATTCTAACAGCGTATTAATACTAGGTTCAATTCTTTCAATTCAACAAATTCATCAAAATCGATCATGCGATCTATCTATCACAACTATTCATAGATATACGCGTGATAAAATGTTTTTAATGAAAATTTCAAGACGTATGAGTAAAGAAAAATTAAGAAAATTACTCATTATCAAATTCAAGAAGTAGAACGGATATCAGAAAAAAAAAGTTTCATTAAATAATAGGCGACGTTAAATCAAATTTAATTAATCGAATAGCAGGAACGACGTGCCTATTAACTAATAAATCGTCAAAGTCAACAAGTCTTTTCAATCATAAGAAAAAAAAAGAAAAAAAAACTACTTGATAGCATTTTATACAAATTAATATCTATATATAATTAATCGACGCAATTAGAAAAAAATCGTCAATTGATTATTCGTTGATACGCACAGAACATCCTTTGAAAATCTAAATTTAAAACCTTTACACTATTTTGAATAATTATAGTTCTAGAAAATCTAAAATGACCAAAAATCTATTTCGTGAACCAAAGGTTATAAAATTTGTGCTTATGAAAAACGTATTAAAAAAAAATCCGATCAATCAATTATATCGCGACGTGTTGACACAACGATCGAACGATGAACAGCCAGCCTTCAAGAATATTTTCATCATATCAACAAAGTCTCCTCACAAATTTGCATATAATCAAATGCATTGAAGACGACCTAAAATTCGATAACGTAGATGGCGTTATCATCAACTAAAACGTATCCGCTGGGAGATGCCGGTACAAACTTCTAACTGGGCCAGTTTGGAGATTGCTCCAATTATACTCAAAATAACGAACCAGAAGTGGAAATAAAAATCAGTATCATCGATGATGAGTTGCATCTACGTAACGGCCAACAAGATCGTGGAAAACTCGGAAACTCCATCATGTACTTAGAAGAGAAGCCAATAAACCTTACATATATGTCGGGACCTTCACTTCTTCTGGGAATAGACAAATTTTAAAAAATCATCCTGTCGACTCTGTACAGGATAGACCACGAGTTTCATGTTCTTCACAAGAATCATCTAAATCTTCTAAATCTCTGGAATCGTCGAAATCTTCGAATTCGATAAAATATACGAAATTGACAAAATCAAAATCTTCGAAATCGAGCAATCTTACGCATCGAGGACGCCTTAAGGCGCAGCTACGAACTTCTTACCGTCTATAAATGGTCTCTCATACTGAATCGAAGCCATACGAGATTCAATAACGCATCATTTTCGTCAAATCATATCAAACGAAATGAATTGCAAATACTTCAATTTATCCATACATCGCGTCCAAAGGACGAAGAATCAGATGCTGCAGAATCAACAAAAGAAGAAGAAAATACAACTAAATCATCTTCGGGAGGCTCATCAGTCAACTTCAAGAAATCTTCAACAACAAGTCAAGTTAACACGATCCTGATAGAAATTGATTGGTTTAGATTAATTTGCACTCATAACTTGTATTCGAAAATTTAAGCAAGAAAATCGGTAATTCCATAAATTTAATTAAATCCAAAGTAATCCTTTTACTAAGTTAAAATAAAAATGACAAACATCAAACTAAACCGATAGGCTCTAATCATAATTTAAATGTTAAAATTTATAGATCAAAATATATCAGCGCAGAAATTAATTTTATTACGCGAAGAGAGAATTAAAAGATTAACTTCTTCAAATCTCATTCAAATCTACCGATAATCAAATGTCACTTAAAAATCTCTAGCCAACATTTGATCTCAGAGGGGAGGTGTTACATCCCCGTAACTCCACCAAAGCGCCTAGTATCTAGCAACCCTCAAAACAACATTGTATTTCGTGAAGATAAGGCCCTACTCCGATGGTTAAGGGAAGGGGACGTCTAGGCCCTCACACATAGTCTACAGATAACAATTCCTTCCAATTCGTTCAAAACATAGGAAGTGGGAGACGGCGAGTTTGAGCCAATAAGCTACAAGAAACTTGCCCTTTCCTACCCTTATTCAAAAACAAAGATAGATATACCACTAGTATATAAGACCACATTTTGTACAGAAAATTGTTCAGTTCAGTTCAGTTCAGTTCAGTTCAGTCAGTCAGTCAGTTCTCGTCAGTTCTTGTAAATATTTCAACCTCTTCGGATCGAGCTGGAACTTGTACCGCTCGTCCATTTTTCAAGTAAAATAGTTAAATGGAATCTTCGATTTATTTCCGAGCTGCGCGGACCACCGCGAGCTCATCATCATAACCTTCGAATCCAAATGAGTTGCGCGGACCACCGCGAACTCATAATAAAATCTTCAAGACGATTTCCAGTTGCGCGGTCCACCGCGAGCTATGGAATCGTTTTCCAAAATCTACCGAGCTGCGCGGTCCACCGCGAGCAATACAATCATTTTCCTAAATCCACCGAGCTGCGCGGCCCACCGCGAGCTCACTGGATGTCCTATATTCAACCTATAGCAGAAGTTGCGCGGACCACCGCGAATTTCTATTTCCTTTAAACTCAACAACTCCTTATTATTCCAAATAATCACTAAAATATCCAAAATTATTATCCAACAAAATTCCATTACAACCAAATCACCAAGCCCGTATCCCGGACTAATTAGCCTTTGCTAAGGTCTAAAACAGGGCGAATTCTTAATGTTACTCGGACGTAACAGTAGTCCATTTTTGATACCTTACACTTCCACTTATTTTCCACAGCCGGTCATTGTCCACTATCCTACGTTGGTTGCTACCGCACAATATACTAGTAGCGCATCGACGAGTGGTATGCCGGAAGCGCACCGACGGATGGTATGCCGATACTTTACCGATCGCTGCTACGTCGGCAGGGTACCGACGGGTGGTTTGCTGGCAAGTTACCGACAGATGTCATGCCGGCTACTCACCGATAGATGCAATGTTAGCCTGTTGCAGCCGAGTGGTGTACTTTGCCGGCAAATGTTATGCCGGCACGGTACCTCCGGATGATAGCTTACAGCCTAATCGGTGGCGCGATCTTCCTGGTACATAATATATTCAACTCCACGCTCTCCCACATAACCCGTCCCATCCTCGGCAGCCACATGGCCCATTTTTCCCTTAGCCCGCTAGACGCTCGCATACCACAGCACTCATCGCACTTGTCTCCTACATATACCACATAACCCATTTTACGTTAAACAGTTTGGTGCAGAATGGTTCAATGATTCCACGATCGAGACTCATGACTTACACCACCTTTTACAAAATCACCATTGTTTCGCTAACTCCGAGTTTTACATGATTTTTCGTGACAAACTTTAGTGCAGAATGGTTCAATGATTCTACGATCGAGACATCTTTTGAACCTATCTTCGATACTTAATAAGTTACAGGACCTGTAACAAGGTCACAATTATTTCGGAAACTACGCATTCTATAGAATTTTACCTTACATATATTAGTGCAGAATGGTTCAATGATTCTACGATCGAGACATCTTTTGCACCTATCGTTGATATTTTATGAGTTACGGCACCTTTTACAAAATCACCATTATTTCGAAGACTACGAGTTTTACATGATTTTTCCTGACATATTTTGGTGCAGAATGGTTCAATGATTCTACGATCGAGACATCTTTTGAACCTATCTTCGATACTTTATAAGTTACAGGACCTGTTACAACGTCACAATTATTTCGGAAACTACGCGTTCTATAGAATTTTTCCTTACATATATTAGTGCAGAATGGTTCAATGATTCTACGATCGAGACATCTTTTGCACCTATCGTTGATATTTTATGAGTTACGGCACCTTTTACAAAATCACCATTATTTCGAAGACTACGATTACATGATTTTTCCTGACATATTTTGGTGCAGAATGGTTCAATGATTCTACGATCGAGACATCTTTTGAACCTATCTTCGATACTTTATGAGTTACAGGACCTGTTACAAAGTCACAATTATTTTGGAAACTACGCGTTCTATAAAATTTTTCCTTACATATATTAGTGCAGAATGGTTCAATGATTCTACAATCGAGACATCTTTTGCACCTATCGTTGATATTTTATGAGTTACGGCACCTTTTACAAAATCACCATTATTTCGAAGACTACGAGTTTTACATGATTTTTCCTGACATATTTTGGTGCAGAATGGTTCAATGATTCTACGATCGAGACATCTTTTGAACCTATCTTCGATACTTTATAAGTTACAGGACCTGTTACAAAGTCACAATTATTTCGGAAACTACGCGTTCTATAGAATTTTTCCTTACATAAATTAGTGCAGAATGGTTCAATGATTCTACGATCGAGACATCTTTTGTACCCATCGTTGATATTTGATGAGTTACGGCACCTTTTACAAAATCACCATTATTTCGAAGACTACGAGTTTTACATGATTTTTCCTGACATATTTTGGTGCAGAATGGTTCAATGATTCCACGATCGAGACATCTTTTGAACCTATCTTCGATACTTTATAAGTTACAGGACCTGTTACAAAGTCACAATTATTTCGGAAACTACGCGTTCTATAGAATTTTTCCTTACATATATTAGTGCAGAATGGTTCAATGATTCTACGATCGAGACATCTTTTGCACCTATCGTTGATATTTTATGAGTTACGGCACCTTTTACAAAATCACCATTATTTCGTGGAACTACGCGTTTTACAGAATTTTTAGCTACAAGGTTTGGTGCAGAATGCTTCAATGATTCTTCGATCAAGACATCTTTTAGACCTATCGTTGACACTTTACGAATTACAGCACCTTTACCAAAATCATAATTATTTCGGCGCACTACTCTCTCACATAGCCCACTCAATGCTCGCATACCACATAACCCATCCTACTTCTCTCTCACATAACCACTATCACGTTTGGCTTTATTGCGCACCGTCACGTCCTACACTAGGGCTTCGGGATTTCACACTTGCGATTACACTTGATCACCCACAGATCACACACAGATCACACACAGCGCAGAGTTCTAGCCGATGCCCTGCCGGCCGTTGGTCATCGTTGTCATCCTGTTGAATCTCGCAAAGTTCAGATGCGAGCCTTGCAGGACCCGTGTCGTGATGCCGAGCAGTGTCGCCTTGGAGAGCCCGAGGGCTGTCAGGCAGGCATCCGATTCACGTGCCCATACGCCTCTCCATGATATCGTGATGGCCTCTACATTTACCTGAGCCATCTCCACGTGTGTGTCCACCGCGATAGCCCTCGTTAAAGCCTCGTTGTTGGCGTAGTAGGCTTTCTTGTTTCGGTACGTATCCGACAACGCTCGCGCTCCTGACACTACCTGGCAGTCGATGACATGGGTGTGGCCGTCTTTCGAGGCAATGATGTCCGGTTTCCGACGTCCCACTGGAGTGTCATAGATTTTCTCCACGGAGACACGAAACGACTTCCTTTCGAGCGCACTTCCGATAGCTCTGACGACCGCATCATGTCTCAATATACGACCTCCGTGTGTGCGATGACATCCCTGTATTATATGGGCCGTCGTTTCTTCCACTCCACATCCTGCCCGACAGAGCACATTGTGGTTGGCTCTTCTTGTACCTCGTGTTGTTCGACTCTTCGATGGTAGCGCATTGATACGTGTCCGTATATCTTCCGTCCACTCGTGCGATGGAATTCGCAGGTAGTCGTCGTAGAACCAGTCCGTTGACAGAGCCGATTTCTTGGCTTCTCTGAGCTCCCATCCATCGACCGAACCATGCAGTTTGCGGGCCCAATCCTTAGTTTTGCTCGTGGCTTGCCGGCACCATGCCATTGCAGAGCCAACAAACGCACCGTTTGCTGCTACTCTAGCTGCGTCGAACGTAGACTGCTCAAGGTTTCTCAGCCTCTTCAGCTTTATCTCCGGTATCGTGCATTCGAGGGCTGGTATGCCAAGACCGCCCTCTTTCACGGGAGCGTGGAAGAAGGCTACCGGCGTGTCCGGCGGAAGGCGAAGCCACGATCTGACAGACTTTCGCACTTGTTTGTCCAGCCTACGAAGTTCGCCGTATGTCGTGCGGCCCAGCACTGACTATGCATTGCTCTTGGTAGCAAGTAGGTTACCAGTATCCGGTATCTCTGTTGCGGCTTAAGGGGATTTGTTTTCACTCTGTCCAACATACTCCGGAAGTCAACTGCTGACATGACCAAGCCTCTGCTGTCAAAGATGACACCAAGGTATCTCCATTGGTCTAATACTTGCTGCTGGGGGATTGGATGTCCATCCACACTGAATATATTTTGTGTAACGACCTTCATCTTCTTCTCCCTTCCCGATGGGACGAGTGATAGCGCCGAACACTTCGCTGACATTAACTCCAGACCAAATGCTCTTAGCGTTGCTGCAACCGTGTCCAGTGATCGTTGGAGGCCTTCCTTCGTTGCTGCCAGTAGCACTAGATCGTCCGCGAACGCCAAGGCGTTTATGTTCACCCCGTCCAGGCTAATGCCCACGATGGGAAGGAGGCTAGCTAGTACTTCATTGATAACTAAGTTAAAGACTAGGGGTGACAGCGGATCACCTTGCCTCACGCCTCTCGTGGCGTGTATGTGTTTGGACTGCACGCCTCCAACTTCCAGTACCGTTCTCGATGTTTCGTAGACAGACCCCTGTTACGTCACGCACTTTTCGAGAACTCTTATTCGCGAACTTGCGCTGCTCTTCGATCGCACCGAGAGAAGCTGCACGCGTACACTCGCGAGGAAACGGAAAGACTGAGGAAAATAAAGGGAAAAGGGAGAGGATTGCTGTGCGTGGGAATCGCAGCCAGAGAACCGTTGACCAGAGACTATTTAATAAACTTTCGAAAGCGACTTCGTCGAGACGAAGTCGTAAAATATTTCTGTCAACGGAGAAACAAAAAAAAAAAAATCAACATCTTCAATGGGACTCGAGTTACTCGAGAATTCCAAAGGCATAACACCACGGCTCGATCACCCAAGATGAGCACGTGGGCCCCCGACAGCACGCTGTGAAGAAAAGTCACTAACACCAGCAAGAAACGCCGGCTCATGTACCTGGGCCAGCCGCCATCGAAGGGATTTGCCTGTTGCTAAGCCGGCAGGTCTCTGTTGCCGAAACCTACCAACACCACTAAGCATCGAGGCTCATAGACACAAGCGCTCGATGTAGCCGAAATACACCAACACTACGACGCAGCGAGGCTCACAGACACGAGCGCTCTATGACTCCGAAGACGACCAACACCTCGAGCGACGATACCGACAGCTTCCCTCTAACCACTATGCCTAGGGCCCAGTGGGTTAGAAAAACTTCCGATTTCCTCCAACGAGTGCAGCACCTCTCGGGCATCGTTCACAGCCACCCCCGCGAACAATTAGAGATTCCCGAAAGTCGCGAATTTGATGATTAGACAATTTCCAGTAGAATCACGCATGCATATGAATATTGGGCCAGGTCGTCATCAATATTAAAGTCTTGTAAGAACATATTTTTTATGTATTTTTCACGTATTTCCCCGGCTATACTTTATAGCTAGGGGTAGGTCAGGTATTTGCGCGTTACTCAGGTAACCATCATAAACCCTTCTGGTCTTTTCCCATCATAAAAAGTAAATCCGTAAAAATAACGAGTTAAAATATTTCTGCCTTCAGCAATATTTGTCATTGCTCAGAGACTAAACATTTAAGCGAAAATTATCTTGCAAATTGATATTGCCTCAAAGATAAACAGTTCAATTTACGATCTTTACCAGCGACGAAAGAAGAATATTGGGTTACATAGGAAATGTTTTTTTTATTACAACTACCTCCAAACAGTTTCTTCTAAACATTTGGTTGAAATAAATAAAGATAAGTGGTGCTCGTTCGAAGAAGCAATTCTATTCAGCTCGCCGATTTGTCACGGTTCCTAGAAAGAAAAAAAAGGGGAAGACTCCGTGCTGGGAGAGAACAGAGGATTGCACGTTGTTGCTATGTCGCCACGACGGAGAAAGCCTCTGTACCAGCATACTCTTTAGGTAGGATAGAAGGAGAAGCGACCACGTGAGCATGGCTGGTACGAACAAGGGAAGTCAGGAGCCACCCCAAAGGGGAGGTAGCGCTGTTGGCTAGCTCGCGGGCCAGCTACGGTACACGTGATCGTACCGAGAGAGTAGGGGAAGGGTGAGCCACCCGCGCAATGCATAGAACGTACGAGAAGGCCCACCACTCATCGATAGCCGAACTTTTCTTAACCAATAGGAAGAAAGCAATAAAAATCAAGAGACAAATGAAATTCTTAGCCAAGAGTAGGGATGAAGAAAGAGAGAATAACCAAATAATAATTATTAACAATCGTTAATAATAATCATTTTTCCATATTTTACAATAGCCAAATGTTAAAATTATCGCAAAAGTTTAACCCGAAATTTGTTAATTTGACAAATGGAAAGGTTAAACAAATTAATTAATTAAGTTAATGAATTCAACATTTTAAACTGAAAGCCGACGAAAAACCATTAAGAATGAATACCAGAACACCCTGGTAGTTATGAAATTTATATCAAATTTAAATTCAATTTAATTAGATCTGTCAAATCGATATCGATCGATATTTCACATATTATAGTAAAAACCGAATGAGAACGCATGTAATAGAGCGAAGAATGAGAGCGAAATATCAATAGAGTTCAATTTTTAATATTTTTGGATTTGATAATTAATTAATTCTTTATCAAGAAAATTTTCCCTTTTTACAAGTATTAAAATCCGTAATTTTCCACCTAAAAAGGTGATTCAAATTCGAGACACTTCCAAAATAAATAAAAAGAATAAATTGTTAATTAGCAAATCCAAAATCAATCTGGAAATAGTTAATTAGAATAATTATCAATAATTGACAGCCGATAGAAAGAGAACAAGGGGGGCGTGGAAAATCACGCCTCGACCGAAAAGTTGCCCCTTCCACCACGGTCTATGTCAAGCCTATTTAAACTGTGCCCTTTACGGAGGGCCAGTGCTCATTGCTCATTACCTCTCCGAAAATCAACGTCGTTACTCTGCTCGCGACAGTTTGTATTTTTTGAAGCTTTGTTAAAAGACTTAGAATATTTTTCAAGTCTTGTTCTCCGTTTGTGTTTGTGAAATTGTACTAAGTTTCATTTTCAATTTGCTAACTTCAGTGAAGTTAGTAAAATAAAAACCTTTGTGCTTAATTGTGTGTGTTCGTTTCTTCGTGAAAATCTTCGACCGCTCGGCAACTGTCTCGACACGCCGAGGGTATCGACCAAGGATCCATCGACAACCACCAGCAGCAACCTCTTCTTCATTTATTTTCGCCGGATACTTTTGCTCTTCGGTAAGTCCTTATTTTTTTCCTAATTTGGTGATTTTTTCCCCGTAACCCGTTCCTCTACAGTATCGCGATCAACAATGTACGGTTCCCAGATTATCATCGCCCTTCTGGCAATTATAGTAATTGTTTTAATTTTTATTCTCTTGTGCGGAATCTCCGTGAAGATTACTGTAAATATACGTGAGTCTAGAATCAACCGTGAAACCCCTATAGTACACTCGGGTGTACGAATATATCCATCGTCTGTTCCTCGCCGAGTCTGTATCAATAATCCGTCAGCTTTGTAAATTTCTTTATGTTCATTTCGCGAATGTACTCTAGCCTCTTCCCGAGCAATTTTCCGCGAGGTTAGGCTCAAAACGAGGCACCCGCGAATCGTAGCCGCTTCGATAACGTGTAAATTGATTTAGTTCATTGACCGAGATGAGGCCGGCTCCTCACGTAAATTCACGATTCGCGACGTAACAAAAATTGGGGGCTCGTCCGGGATTCAAAGGGCCATTCGCGAAATTTCGTTTTCTTTTATTGTTTCTAAAAATTAGATTCTCATTGTTCCTCCATCCTTCCCTTTATTGAGCATGTGTGTGAAAGTGTGTTTGGCATGGTAGTTAGCTCGCCCCACCAATGCGAGACCCGTACTCTAGTCCGCCACACCTATGCGGAACCGTATTTTAACTCGCCACATACTATGCGAGAAAACGTATTTTTAATCCGCCCCGTACTAGCGGAAACGTATTTTAGCTCGCCCACCAATGCGAGACGTATTCTAAAAAAGTGAAATCTTGTATTTTGTGTATTGTGTCTTTTGTATGTAAATTCCGCGTCAGTTTTCGGGTTGAATTTCAGGGTAGTCTATCTGTGAATTCCGTCAGTGTTTTTTCCGGGTTAATTTTTCAGCAGTGAATCGCGAGTGTTTTTTTTTTACCGTCATGAGAATTAGTCTCAATGTTTACCCGCTCGAAGGGGAACATTGATAAAAAAGTGTTGCACGAGTATCCGGAAGAACGGACTCGTAAGCGTAGTAAACCGGACAAGGGAAAGGAGCAGGGTGACGCGCAAACCACGCAATCGCCTCGCGCTCGCTCGTGCCCTTCCGACGGCGGTGCGGAAGCCGCAGGCTATACCGATAGGCGCGAATCAACGACAGATTCCCCGAAAAGTGAATCCTCCGACGAAGTTTTTTCTAGGGAACCGATTGATAGCTCGATAGTACCGTCGAAAAGTGTAGATAACTTAGCATCAGGGATTTTAGAATCGATAATCGAACCATTAGGGCAATTGAAATTAAATTCACCTCATCTTAAAATCAAAAATCCACAAAGTCTTAAAATCGAAAATCCGCAAAATTTTGAAACCGAGAAAGAAAGTTCATCGAAAAGTAAAGTCGAGTCTTCCGGGGGAGGTAGTGTGCCGTCGGGAAGCATTGCCTCCACTTCAACGTTCGTAACCGCGAAAAGTCAATTCACCCCTTTTAATAGTAGCTCTCGTACGCCCGGTTATTTTTCCGCGAAAAGTAACTTTTCTAATTTGAGAAGAGACATCGGTCTCAGTCCGTCGTTACGAACGCCGAGTGATCGAAAATTTGCGCCGTATCTCGCGACACCGAAATCGAGTCGGAGACGCGATATCTTAATTAAACCGAAAAATTTATTTACCGGTGAAAAACCAAAATTAACAATGCCTGACGAGGTGAGATTAGACGCCGCGAGTCTTGGCTTTTTGCGCGACGCGATTCGTTTGTTGCCCGAGTTTAACGGGGGTCGAGAACACTTGAGTAGGTATATCACGGGGCTGGAAGAGGCCCTCGCGATGGTAGGACCCGCCTGTGAGACTCACCTCTTGAGACTTGCGAAAACGAAACTGAGTTCCACCGTTTGGAATAAAATATCGAAAATAACTTTTGCAAATATTCGCGAATTTACAGATTATCTTCGCAAAACGTACGATCCACCGCGTGACGTGTTTCAGCTTACCGGTGAGCTCGGTAGTAGCTTCCAGGAAAATTCAGAAAGGGTAGATGATTACGCGGATAGGATTCGTAATCTCGCCGTGAAAATTCTAGAGGCTCACAAGCATGCCGACGGTACGCTTGACGAAAACGAAAAAAATAGAATCGAGAAAATGGCACTTAGCTGTTTCGGTAGAGGATTGAAACCGGAGATCCGTCGTGAAATGGGCGACGATCGCACCCTTAGCGACGCGATTAATCGAGCGCGAGATATCGAGCGGGAACTCGCGGATTTAGATCGACTCCGTAAAGGGAAAAATCCTACCGAAAAAACTGAAAAATCCGAAAAACCCGAAAAATCCGCGAAATCAAGTAAAACCGAGAAATCTGTGGAAATTAATTTTGTTGCAACCGATAGTAAACCAGGGAGTAAGAATCAGGCAGGAGGTAGCTCCGCCGTTCCGACTTGTCAGTATTGTGGAAAAAAGGGACACATTGCTAAGAGCTGTTGGGCTGCGCAAGCCGCGTCTGGTCAGCAGTCACCGGCCACGTGCCAAATGTGCGAGCAGAAGGGTCATACGGCGAACAATTGTCCGCTGTTGGCTCCTGCACCACAGGCACCAGCGCCGAGCAATGCTGTAACTTCTCCAGGGCAGGTAGTAATTTGTCAGTTATGCTCGAAAAGAGGGCATCCCGCTGAGAAATGCTTCTCTAGGCCGTGTACGATCTGTGGGAAAAAGGGTCATCTATCGGAGAGTTGTTTTCTAGCGCAGCGAACTGCAGGAGTGCAGGCGCCAGCGGCGAAACAAAATCATCCAACGGTCCAGGTAAGTAGTGGCCAGACTCAGCCACCCGCGATTCAGTGTTATGGATGCCAAGGATGGGGGCATCTTGCGAGAAACTGTCCCTCCCGCAATCCCAGCGGAGGTAATGTTTCGCAAAATATGCCGCAATTAGCGAGTCCGATGACTTACGCTCAGGCAGCCTCTCCTCAGTATCCTCCGAATGTGTGCCGATATTGTAAAACAGTCGGACATAAATTGGAGGAGTGTCCATCGCGAATCCGTAAATACGGTCAGATCGTCACCGCTCCGGGAAACGCGAACGGCCAGCTGGAATCGGGTGCCCAGGTGGAGGCCACCGCGGACACGCACCCGACTCTCACCCTGAAAGTAGTGTAGGACAATGCGCGCCTGAGGTCGCGACCATTTTTATGGCGCGATACGTCGACGACGTAATTGGTCCGACGATATTATTGCAAGGAAAAGAGCTATCGGAAACTATTACCTTGATGCTAGATACAGGTGCGAGCAAGAATGTTTTGAAAGAGAAATGTATAGATCGTTATTTATACATTAATCGATCGAGAGTTCTTAGACTTAGCGGAATAACAGCGAATATAGTAGAAACCCTCGGTTCGGTCGAAATCCTCACGTTAGGCAAGAACACGTCTTTTCATTTAGTACCGAATAGTTTTCCGATTAGACAATCCGGAATATTGTCATCCGAGTTTTTCCGCGATAACCTTGCAAAGATCGATTATGAAAACGATTATCTAGAAGTTAACGGATTGAGAATACCGTTCCATACGAGAGAAAGTATAGTCTTCCCGCCAGGTGCAAGAAAACTTTTTTATGTCAGAATAAAAAACCAGGAAGTAACAGAGGGATTTTTACCGATCTTAGATGCAGGTGAAGGAATAACCGTAGAGCAGGGACTTGTCAAGAATGACAACGGAAAGGCTTACGTTTATATTACGAATCACCGTAGTCAAAAGGTTGAAATCGAAGTCCCCGTCGTAAAAATGTTTCCCTGTAGGTCATTTGAAGCGATGGTTGACAACCTCAATAATAAAATCGTGAAAGAACAATCCATGAAAAATCCAAGTTTTGTAGAAAGAAATAACAGCTCAGGCTCCAATGCGAATCTAGTCGGAGAGACTCGTATTGTAAAAGAGAGAGTAATAGAGCCACCAAAAGTAGAAACCGTAAAACAAGAAATCCGTTATCTTGAGTCTGAAATAATTGAGAGAAAAATCCAGTATCCGGAATATCCAGTAGAAATCTTTGTAGCCGAAGAGAATTTTGTCGAAGAGAAAAATCCAGTCAAGAATCCGGTCGTTGAAAAATGTATAGAGAGAAAAATTATTACCGAAAATCCAGTAGACGAAATTTGTATTGTCAAGAAGTCTGAATCCAAGAACCCCGTAGAGAGTGAAAATCGTGTTATCAAGGAAAAACCTGAGAAACTTTGTATCGAAAAAAATCCTGAGAATTTTGTTGTTGAGAAAATCCCCGAGAAAAGTCCTGTAGTTGAAAGTCTTATCGAGAAAAATCCAGAGAATCATTTTATCAAGAGAAACCCTGTAGTCGAGAATTTTGTTGAGAAGAATCCCGTGAGTTTTGTTGTCGAGAACAGTGGGATCAAGAATCCAGAGATTAGAAATCCCGTGATCAAGAATCCAGAGATTAGAAATCCCGTGATCAAGAATCCAGAGATTAGAAATCCCGAGATCGAGAATCCAGAGATTAGAAATCCCGTGATCAAGAATCCAGAGATTAGAAATCCCGTGATCGAGAATCCAGAGGTTAGAAATCCGGAAATCGAGAATCCTGTGTTTGAGAGTTTTATTGAAAATTTTATCGATTCCAATTCGGAAGATCCCGTAAGGAATGTTTTGAGAAACAATAGAGCAGTAGCCGAAAATTTTGATACGAAAAGTCCAGTAGAAAATCCAGTAGTAGGAACCAGTTGTTCAGTAGGTAGATGCAAGTGTGGCAAAAATCAGGGTTTTATCGGAGATAACGATATCTCGATAATGAGAAACCGAAACGAAGATTTTATTTTTGAGAAAAATGCTAGCGGAGGTATAGTACTAGACGCTAGTGTATCCGATAGATATTTTGTAGAGAACGGTCCAGATAAAAACATTTATGTATCCGATAACCAGATTAGAAACGTGACAATAGAGAAAGATATTCCGAATCCAAGATTAGCTTTTTGTAAAAATCCGGCGGTATATACTCAGCGAAGAGCCGCGGATTATCTGCCGATATATAGTGTCGAAACTCAGTCTGAAAACAAGAATAAAGAAAAGAAAAATAGTGAAAAGGAAAAAAATTCTCAACCACGTTATGACCAGAGGTTTATTTCATTCGTTCTATATGTTTTATTGTTTCTTTTTCGTTCCGGCAATACCACAGTAAACTCTTTGAGTAGCGGAGAAAGTCGAAACATTAGTGGAGTCCGAGAGAACTCCGTGTATACCTGCGCCGAGGGTTCGAGTCTTGCGAAAAGGGCCACCTCGGCTCACGAGTACTTAGAGCCATTAATAGCTGAAAGATTTCTGGTGGATTGCGATTGTTTTTCTTTTGGAGCTACGATGTCGAATGACAATAGAAGCGAAAGAGTAATAGATTTGTTGAGACTAGAGCATTTGGATGAAATAGAAACAGATTCGATTAGAAAAATGATAGCAAAAACCGCCGATAGGTTTCATTTGCCAGGTGAGCCATTAGCCGCCACCGACGTAGTAATGCACAGAATCCATACTACAGATGAATTTCCCGTAAATTCGAAACAGTATAGATTCCCCGAAGTCCATAAAGAGGAAATTAGAAAACAAATAGATGAATTTTTAGCAGCAGGATTTATTCGTGAATCCTCATCTCCGTATAATACACCCTTATGGGTAGTACCGAAAAAACTCGATTCAAAAGGAAATAGAAAGTGGAGAGTAGTTCTCGATTTCAGAGCACTGAACGAGAAAACAATAAGCGATGCGTACCCTTTGCCGAATATAGTGGATATTTTAGATCAACTCGGAGGAGCTCGTTATTTCTCAGTGTTTGACCTGGCCTCCGGGTTCTACCAGATTAAGATGCACCCCGATGATTGTCATAAAACAGCGTTTACGACACCCTACGGACATTACGAGTACGTACGAATGCCGATGGGACTCAAAAATGCACCACCGACGTTTCAAAGAGCGATGGATTTGGTGTTATCAGGGTTGCAGGGTCGCGAAATGTTTGTATATCTCGACGATATAGTTATTTACGCGAAAACTCTCGAGGAACATAACGAAAAATGTGAAAGGTTGTTTGATCGACTAAGAAAGGCTAATATGACGTTACAACCGGATAAATGTGAATTTTTGAAACGCGAAGTAGCTTATCTTGGTCATGTTATCAGTGAAGATGGTTTGAAACTCGATCCAAAAAAGGTAGTTGCCGTAAGAGAATTTCCAAGACCAAAGAATGTAAAAGGAATTCGTCAATTTTTGGGATTAACAGGATATTATCGTAGATTCATTGAAGGTTATTCGAAGTTGGCAAAGCCATTGACTAACCTCTTAAGAGATGATGTCCCTTTTGTATGGGGAAATAGCTCAGAAGAAAGCTTTAACGAGTTAAAAGAGAGACTTTGCACAGAACCGGTTTTAATTTTTCCAGATTTTACAAAGCCATTTATAGTCACAACAGATGCGTCCGGTTACGCAATCGGAGGTATTTTGTCTCAAGGATTAATAGGAAAAGATAAACCCATAGCATACGCTTCACGTACCCTTAAGGATCCAGAAATTCGGTATGATACGTACGAAAAAGAAGCCTTAGCGATCGTATATAGCGTTTTACATTTTCGACCGTACCTTTATGGTAGAAAGTTCACTCTGGTTACTGATCATAAGCCTTTGATTTGGTTCAAGAACTGTAAGGATGGTAATGCACGCGTCCTTCGTTGGAGACTGAAATTGTCCGAATACGAATACGACGTTGTGTATAAAACAGGGAAAACAAATGTGAACGCCGACGCATTATCGAGAAATCCTGTCGAGACGCACTCTAACGAGAGCGACGAAGAGATTTTCGTGACATGCGAGGATAACAACAATTCCCTAACCACCCACGAGATATTGCGTTTACTCGAAAACACCGATATAGAAACCGATGGAGAAAGCGATGAGGAGTTTCCGTATGAAGAGGATTATGAAGAGCTATGGAGAGAGTCACTGACCCCTATACAGCTGCTCGAGGCCGACCGAAAGGACGATCCGAGTGAGTCAATGGGCCAGTCGACTGACCCTTTAGCCGAGCATGAACTCAGGTCAACGGAAGACCTTTCGTATATTATAGGAATAACAAGGAATCAAGCTAAACAGCAACAAAAGGAAATATTACAGCCTGTAGCTAATCCACCTGTGAAGGAAATTTCGAAACAGGTGGAAGAAACGCCAGCGCGTGTAATTACCCGACGTCAAGCGAAAAAACAACAAGAAGAACAATTACAAAGAGAAGGTAAGGTAGATAAACCTCCAATTGAAGAATCGCCTCCGAAGAAAAAACCAACAAAGAAGAAAAACCAATCGAAGATTTCTTCACGGAAAAAGCCTCCACGGAAGAATCAGCAACAGAAGAAAATAGATCCAATTGAATCCGAAGATTCTGTATCTGAGGAAGATGAGAATCAGGTAGGTCCAAGTCATCGAGAAGAACCAATGGAAAATTCACCAGATGAAGATTTTGAAGATTCACAAGACGAAAACTGCGAAAATCCGAGAGATAGAGATTACGATCCACGAGAAGATTTTATCACCAACGAAGATCCAAACTCCGATAACGAAGAAAATGATCAACCTGAAGAAAATATACCGCAGAGAATGGATTCCGAAGATGAAAATAATTCCGATGAAGAAATTGAAAACAATAACGATTCCGACAAAGACGACTTGCCGTTAGAAGAACGACTTCGACTGGAAAACGCAGAAAAACCACCTTCGAGAAATATCATCGAATCGCGAGATCTCTTTTTTATACGAAAAGATGCTCTCGCGTATTTCGTCAAAACCAGCGGAGCACCCTTCGACCTCGGATCTCGAAAACTCGTTGAGCGTAGAGAGTTGCCATACTTCCCTGATCTCGTACTTGGCCAAGCCAGCGCGGTGAAGCGAGGGAACAGGTACCATATAGCTCTACCTGTCAGCGACGAGTCCGGAGAGGGTCTGTCGGGAACATTAGCTCAAATTAATAGCTCGATTATTAGCCTTCGAAATACAATGGAATCTTTAAATATTCCGAGTGTCAGTATCGCCAAAACAGAGAAAGTAGGTAACGTAGTCTGGGATGAAATAGCTTCAAAATTACGATCTGGATTTAATGGGAGCGCGATAAAAGTAATAGTTTGTCATGGGATAATTCGGTATCCAAAGAAAGAAGAGAGGTACGAGATTATACGCGAGATGCATAGCTCAGCTGTGGGAGGCCACCGAGGAGTTAGCAAAACGTATAATCGCGTGCGACAACACTTCTTTTGGGAGAAAATGAAAACCGACATTCAACAATTTATTCAACAATGTTTGCCGTGTCAATTAAAAAAATGCGATAGGTTCAGAACAAAACAGCCAATGTTAATAACAGATACACCGGGAACAGCTTTTGAGAAAATAGCAATGGATATAGTCGGTCCGATACCAAAAACAAAAAAACTTAACGAATACATTCTCACGATCCAGGATCAATTCACAAAGTTTTGTATCGCGATTCCCTTGCCGAACGCAATGGCAGTAACGATAGCTGACGCGTTCGTAAAACATTTCATTTGCATTTTCGGATCTCCTAAGGCAGTACTGACAGATCAGGGCAGTAATTTTCTGAGCGGATTAATGAGACGATTAGCGAAAAGATTGCGTATCAAGAAATTGCGAACAACAGCGTTTCATCCTCAGTCCAACGGATCACTCGAGAGGTCTCACCATGCTCTAGGAGAATACCTGAAGCAATACAATGGTCGAGAGTTTGAGTGGGACGAATGGGTGGAATTGGCAATTTTTAATTACAATACCAGCGTCCACGAAGGAACTAAACATACACCATATGAACTCGTTTTCGGAAGATTAGCGAGAACACCATCAAGCGAAGAAATTCATCCTGAAGATAGATTGCAGACATATAATAATTATCTCGTAAAAATAATAACTCAAATGCATGAAATTCGAGCTATTGCACGCGAAAATTTAATAGGAGCAAAGGAGAAATCGAAACTTCTTTACGACCGAAAGATAAATCCGAAAACCTTTCAAGTTGGAGAATATGTATTTTTGAAAAAAGGCCCTAAGCCGAAGAAGCTCGAAGATAATTATACAGGGCCGCATGAGGTAGTAGAGGTGATGGGGGACCACAATGTCCGAATAAAAGTTAAAAGGAAAACACAGGTAGTGCACGTCGATCGACTACGGGTATCGCATATTACCCCCTCATAAAACGCGTTACTTACAAAGGATCTTCGATTACAGCGAAAAAAAAAAAATGGCTACCCAACAATCGTCCATCGCCGATCTCCGGGAACTTTTGAGAATGAACGAAATGGTGGCTACATATACCCTCCTCCGGGAAAAGGAGGAAGGAAGATCTAATTCCGCCTCCTACATGGTGGAGGTGGAAGATTATATGGGCATCGGTTACGGAGATACCGAGGAGGACGCGAGGGAGGCCGCCGCCAAAAATTTAATGTCGGTCATTCTGGAGATCGACAACGACGACCCGCTCCCAGTCAATATCGTTCGCCCGTGCCCCCCTAGGATAGTAGAGGAGGAGACTAGGAACGACGAGGAACCCGATGAGCTCAACCTTCGTTTCGAGCTCGACATTTCCCGCGATATTCCGGACTTTATGCAAAGACTGTATAGAAAAGCCAACGAACTGACCGCCCCGACAGAGCGCCAGGTCGAGATACTCTGCGACTATTTTGTAGATTGCGTGCGCGCGGTTGGTCACGACGTTAGCCGTGAGGTCGAGTTTACCGATGAGGGACTTCATCAAACGGAATGGCAAATAAATACCTTCCCGGTGTTTTATCTCCTGTTAGCCCACCATAACAGGACCCTAGTGGAATTAAATATGTTAATGGTGGCGATACAGTTTTTTTTAGCATCTCGGAGAGTCGAGGAATGGGACGCTGCTCAAGCCGAGGGTGACTAAAACTGTCCCCCCGGATAGCTGTCCCATTGAACAGAAATAGTTATAGGATTGTATATATATATATATATTATATTACATAGAAATAGATAGGTTAGTTGGAATTTTTCTATTATTTTCTTTTTTTTTTATATATATTCCTTTAAAGTTAAATCATATATTTTTCTTATTTTTTTTCCTATAAGCATATTATATAGTTAGAATTGTATAGTTAGAAAAAAAAAAAGGTTAATTAAAAGAATTGTTTTTTTTCAAAATTCTTAGTTCGAGTTTTATTTTAAATTTTCAGCAGCGAAAAAAAAAAAAAAAAAAAAAAAAAAAAAAAAAATATATAAAAGGAACGGCCCCATCCGGAGGAATTCCTACGGGAATATATGCAGAGGCGTAGAATAAGGCCTCATTTCGAGTATGCGTTTCTCGACCATTGGGTGTGTCAGGTGACCTGCGGGCCATACAAATCCCAAGGCAACGGGAAAACGAAGGAAGATGCCAAAGCGGTAGGGATATTCCGCATGTGGGTAAATCTACGGAGAACACTGGTGTTCCCTTGGATCCAACGGGTAAATGCTGGAATAGGAACAGAATGTAACAAGGAAAACGTTCTGGAAGTACTAAGCAATATAGCACACCAGGTGAAACGACATAGAGCCTCCTGGAGCGAGGGTTATTCATTAATTTATAGAGATGAACTTGAACGATTGTTAGATTCACAAAATATAGAGTTAACAGAACGCCAAGTGATACATAAGACACAAAGCCTCATGTATTGGGAATTAAATACCACACCCATTATCGTTCATGTAACCAGCGGTATCTTGCGAAGTGAACTTCGATATACGCTTCTCCTTTCCGTCATTGAAACGTGTAAACAACGTTTGGAGAAAGTTGGAGTATTATCAATGATAAATTAGGTATAGTTGCATGCTTATAATAATTAAGAAAAAAGCAGAGAGGAAAAATCTTAGAGAAAAAAAAAACGTTTGTTTAAAGCAAAATGGACGGAAGGAGGCAACCGGGAAAACCTCATCCTCATCCGATGGCGAGACTGCAAGAATATTTGAAAGCAAGATCGATAGAAGCGCACGTTAAGTGCTCGCGTATCTCACAAACGAGGTGGGATTGCCGCTTGACTTGCGGTCCATATCTAACGCACGGAGATGGACAGACCAGGGCAAAATCAAAATATTTTGCTGCGAAAAAAATGTTAGAATTATTAGCAGAAGTAAGAAGTTTCCCGTGGCTAGAGCAGGACATCCGTTGGGATGATAAGATAGAAGAGGAAGCAAACAGAGGTTTCCTGCGTGAAATCCTAACGCGTATAGAAAACAGAGTACGAGGGTGTCGCTATTGGTGGAATAGCTCTAGTGCCACTCTCCTTCAAGAAGAGTTGATTTGTCTCCTGCAATCGCAAGGAGCAGGAATACGTGAGAGTATCTACCCCGGTCGAAAGGAAACTTTGATCGTATGGGAAATAACCACGAAACCAAAGATAATTCAAGCAGCGTCCGGACAGACGTTTAATCGAATTAAATACGACCTGCTCCTTGAGACTATCGATAGTTTGAGAACGCGACTAAATATGATTGAGATGAGTGAATGTATAGTTATTTAAGAATTCCCTTTCTGAAATACCTCATATATTTTTTTTTATATAAAAAAAAAAAGGAAAAAAATTCTAGATGCATACGCTAATTAGTAGCGGAAAAAGAAAATTTGTAATTTATAAAATATTATTTTCTTTCTATATATTCAATAATAATAAAAAGAGTTATTTTTTATTTTTTTTTTTTTAAAAAAGAGTTTATAGTTAATAATTTTGAAAAGTTTAATCTATTTTTCCATTAAAAAAGTTATATTTTGAATAAGTTGAGAAATTTATAATAATCTATTTTTCTATTAAAAAAGTTATATTTTGAATAAGTTGAGAAATTTATATAATCTATTTTTCTATTAAGAAACCATAGTTGATAATTTTGAAATTTTTAAAGTTTATTAATTTTAAAATCATAGTATTAAAAATTAGAATATTTCGGTAGCAAACTTCCTCGTCTACGAAAAGGGTAGTTAAGGGGGGGGGCTTGCACTTAAGTATTATCTGTATGCAGGAAGAAAAGAAACAATGCAACTTCATCAGTTAACTCCATTGATATTCATGTGGATATGGATATGGAATGGACCACCGATTGTAAACAGCCTATTGGGATACGAGTGTGGAGGGATGGCATCAAACATCACCACACTATCACTCTTGGATGTGGATGAATGCGATATTCCACCGCCTATCTTGAACGTGACAACCGAACGGATCCAGTTTCTTCAAATCAACGAATACGCAACAGTACACGTGCGACAATGCAAGATCGAGGTTCGTCGAACGGTTCTTCGGTGCGGAATGCATTCGCACGTCAGCAACGTAGATGGTGGAAGAGCATCGTATATAAAGGAAATATCACGTGAAGCCTGTGAGCAAATCCAGATGTACAGTACATTTCAGATAGATCAGGTACAATTCGCTGGAGCTCGACCAAACCAGACTATATCCTTCCCCGCAACGTTAAACGGCTGGGTAGGAACCGATGGCTCGTGCGAAGGAGTTTCGTACACGGACCCTTTCGGTAGTTGGAGTTCAGTTTATGTGCTTGCGGATATAATAGTGACCCTTCGAGATTATCGTGCGCGAGTCGGACTGAAAAACAATATAGTTTATTTGAACTCAGGTATGAGATGTGAGCTAAGCAAAGGACAGTGCGCAGATATCGAAGGTGGACCAACGTTTTGGGATCCGATTCCTTTGGACAAGTGTGGAGATAAACAATATAGTGTTTTGTACGAAGGTATGGCGCAGCGAAGTATAAATCAAGACTCCGGAGTTTTGTATTCGCTGACCGCGTCGGACATTACCTTCGCGCTTACCACTCTCCCTCCGATAACAGTGTGTGGACAAGTGTTGATACGAACGGAACATCCTCGTCTCTTGATACACGAAGTGAGAGGAGAACAAGGATTCGTGAGTGCAACTCGATTGGACGTTACTAATATGGACATTTTCGCGTATGTAAATTCAAAATTCGTGTATGTGGAAAGACACATTAAAACAGAGATTCAACAACTTTACCACGACGTTATGAATCACAAGTGTAGTCTGGAGAGAGAGATGCTGAAAAATCGATTGGCGATAGCGACTCAATCTCCGGATGAATTCGCATATCAACTGATGAAAGGACCAGGATATATGGCCGTAATCTCAGGAGAGGTAGTACACGTTGTAAAATGTGTACCGGTCGAAGTTCGAGTACAACACCTGCAAGAGTGTTATACACAACTACCAGTAGCCGTCGGAAATGAAACACAATTCCTGTCACCACGAACGCACGTGTTGATGAAAAGAGGAATGCAAATAAATTGCAATCGCCTCGTGCCGACAATGTACATGATCGAAGGAGAATGGTTCGGCCTAACGCCTGGGCCAGTCCGAGTAATCCCTCCGGAAACAATGAAACCGATGACTAAACCAACATGGAGATATCGCAACACCCAGTCATTGGCCACCAGTGGGATATATACAGCCGCTGACCTCGACCAACTAAGGGATCATGTGATGTTCCCCGCCGAGCAGCCCGCCGTACTCAATACCGTGGCAAGAGGATTGTTGGGTAAACCAGTGGTTTCGCAAGGAGGATCCATTGCAAATCTTTTGAAAGGACCGGAATTTAACAAACTCATGGAATCTGCGTGGAATAAAGCATGGGCAAAGTTCGTCTCCTTTGGACACATTAGTGCGGGAGTGATCGGTGTGATAATGCTAATCCGTGGAATCAAACTTCTGATAGACACTATTATACATGGATATGCACTGCATACAGTATACGGATGGTCTCTATATCTGATAGGAGCAATATGGGACTCAGTAACAAACCTATTGTTGCATCTCAAAAGAGGTGTAGAGAAAACCCCTCTGCAGGTAGTGACAATGAACATTGCAAGTGAGACGGTACATCTGCCCATTGAACAGGTACCTCCACGACAAGACAATGAAAGACAAAATAGTGGCCCTAGTGCACCTGCGAGTTCGGTGCCAATAAACAATATGGTTCCAGCCGCAAGGGCTGACATTTCGCCCACTATTTCTCTCTATCCGAATCTCGGAAGAACGGGTTAAAAAGACAAAACCTTTTCAAAACAATAATTTTTTTTTTTTGTATCATTTTTATTTTATTTTTTTTTGTGTTGCTCGTGCAAGTGCATGTGCATGGTAATCCGTAAGGGAAACCATGAACTTTAAAATCATGAACAAAATTTTATTTTTTTTTTGTGTTGTTTTGATTCTTTTTTCAAACCTAAAAGTCAACATGGTGCCGTACGGATCCGATGTCATCACCTTGGCCATTGAATTGAACCAGTCGTGGCCGCAAGGAGCGCCAGCTGGGATAGAGGACGAGATCGAGTATTGGTACACCCCGGAAGGGTTGTACGTACCACCGGAGTGGAGACTGTTGGCCGATCACGTGGTTCGTTCGTGGGTGAGGGCCCTGAAGGAGGCCCGACACCTGAGACTTGGCGGCCATCTCTATGAGATAAAGGCGGACACCGCGGTGCCTGTAGGCCAGAGACCCGACCTAATTTTATATGAGAACGCGGACAACGAGTTCGAGCCGGAAGATGACGACGATGGGTTTGAGGATAATTAAGCCTCAACCCTTCGTTCGCATTAGCGGCGGAAAAAAAAAAAAAAAAACCATAGTATATATATATCTACATTCGTATTATTTTTCTTTAGGGCACGCCATATAAGTGCCCCTTCATACACATATATATATATATAATTTTTTATTTTATTATTACTTATTTTTCTTAAGGGCACGCTATATAAGTGCCCCTTCACATATACATATATATATTTTTATTACTTATCTTTTCTTAAGGGCACGTTATATAAGTGACCCTCTAATTTTAATTAATTATTCATTCTTTTTCTTCATATATCTAGATTTAACTATCAGAATAATACTGTAGCTCTTAAAGCAAATTATTTTGATTATTTTAAAATAAATTTCTTGCACTTTTATAAAAAAAAAAAAATATATATCTCCTCTAAATTTTATAGTAGTTTAGAAGCACGACAGATTAGCATGTTTTCAAATCAATAGAGTCAAGAACCTTTTTGTCACCTAATAATCATCCTTTTTCAAATCCTATCCAAATAAATCCTTATGATTTATCTGATCATATTTTTTTTTCCCTTCCTATAAAAAGTCATTTTTGCATCCCATAACATTATATTTTTATATTGAGTCTTTATTTGGATACTCCAGTATCCCAAATGTGAAATCATCATATCATCAAGTCCACAACAGCGAAGGAAGAAACCAAAGAAGAGGTTTTCTCAATCCATAGTCAACAGCATCTGGAAGAATCATCATTGGAGAAATCTACAATCCCAACGTCAAAGAAAGGCACGTTACCTCCGATCGATTATATTCAACAACCAAAAAAACAACAGATTGTATCTCGTTTTGTTTTATATTATTTCAGAAATCTCAAGATTTCAGCATCCAGGACGAGCTGACCCAAAAGGCATTGTATCATTTTATGGCCTCTGCCGAGGACGATCGTCGTTCTTCGAAGCGACTCTCGTTTTCCGGGGGAGGTGTTACGTCACGCACTTTTCGAGAACTCTTATTCGCGAACTTGCGCTGCTCTTCGATCGCACCGAGAGAAGCTGCACGCGTACACTCGCGAGGAAACGGAAAGACTGAGGAAAATAAAGGGAAAAGGGAGAGGATTGCTGTGCGTGGGAATCGCAGCCAGAGAACCGTTGACCAGAGACTATTTAATAAACTTTCGAAAGCGACTTCGTCGAGACGAAGTCGTAAAATATTTCTGTCAACGGAGAAACAAAAAAAAAAAAATCAACATCTTCAATGGGACTCGAGTTACTCGAGAATTCCAAAGGCATAACACCACGGCTCGATCACCCAAGATGAGCACGTGGGCCCCCGACAGCACGCTGTGAAGAAAAGTCACTAACACCAGCAAGAAACGCCGGCTCATGTACCTGGGCCAGCCGCCATCGAAGGGATTTGCCTGTTGCTAAGCCGGCAGGTCTCTGTTGCCGAAACCTACCAACACCACTAAGCATCGAGGCTCATAGACACAAGCGCTCGATGTAGCCGAAATACACCAACACTACGACGCAGCGAGGCTCACAGACACGAGCGCTCTATGACTCCGAAGACGACCAACACCTCGAGCGACGATACCGACAGCTTCCCTCTAACCACTATGCCTAGGGCCCAGTGGGTTAGAAAAACTTCCGATTTCCTCCAACGAGTGCAGCACCTCTCGGGCATCGTTCACAGCCACCCCCGCGAACAATTAGAGATTCCCGAAAGTCGCGAATTTGATGATTAGACAATTTCCAGTAGAATCACGCATGCATATGAATATTGGGCCAGGTCGTCATCAATATTAAAGTCTTGTAAGAACATATTTTTTATGTATTTTTCACGTATTTCCCCGGCTATACTTTATAGCTAGGGGTAGGTCAGGTATTTGCGCGTTACTCAGGTAACCATCATAAACCCTTCTGGTCTTTTCCCATCATAAAAAGTAAATCCGTAAAAATAACGAGTTAAAATATTTCTGCCTTCAGCAATATTTGTCATTGCTCAGAGACTAAACATTTAAGCGAAAATTATCTTGCAAATTGATATTGCCTCAAAGATAAACAGTTCAATTTACGATCTTTACCAGCGACGAAAGAAGAATATTGGGTTACATAGGAAATGTTTTTTTTATTACAACTACCTCCAAACAGTTTCTTCTAAACATTTGGTTGAAATAAATAAAGATAAGTGGTGCTCGTTCGAAGAAGCAATTCTATTCAGCTCGCCGATTTGTCACGGTTCCTAGAAAGAAAAAAAAGGGGAAGACTCCGTGCTGGGAGAGAACAGAGGATTGCACGTTGTTGCTATGTCGCCACGACGGAGAAAGCCTCTGTACCAGCATACTCTTTAGGTAGGATAGAAGGAGAAGCGACCACGTGAGCATGGCTGGTACGAACAAGGGAAGTCAGGAGCCACCCCAAAGGGGAGGTAGCGCTGTTGGCTAGCTCGCGGGCCAGCTACGGTACACGTGATCGTACCGAGAGAGTAGGGGAAGGGTGAGCCACCCGCGCAATGCATAGAACGTACGAGAAGGCCCACCACTCATCGATAGCCGAACTTTTCTTAACCAATAGGAAGAAAGCAATAAAAATCAAGAGACAAATGAAATTCTTAGCCAAGAGTAGGGATGAAGAAAGAGAGAATAACCAAATAATAATTATTAACAATCGTTAATAATAATCATTTTTCCATATTTTACAATAGCCAAATGTTAAAATTATCGCAAAAGTTTAACCCGAAATTTGTTAATTTGACAAATGGAAAGGTTAAACAAATTAATTAATTAAGTTAATGAATTCAACATTTTAAACTGAAAGCCGACGAAAAACCATTAAGAATGAATACCAGAACACCCTGGTAGTTATGAAATTTATATCAAATTTAAATTCAATTTAATTAGATCTGTCAAATCGATATCGATCGATATTTCACATATTATAGTAAAAACCGAATGAGAACGCATGTAATAGAGCGAAGAATGAGAGCGAAATATCAATAGAGTTCAATTTTTAATATTTTTGGATTTGATAATTAATTAATTCTTTATCAAGAAAATTTTCCCTTTTTACAAGTATTAAAATCCGTAATTTTCCACCTAAAAAGGTGATTCAAATTCGAGACACTTCCAAAATAAATAAAAAGAATAAATTGTTAATTAGCAAATCCAAAATCAATCTGGAAATAGTTAATTAGAATAATTATCAATAATTGACAGCCGATAGAAAGAGAACAAGGGGGGCGTGGAAAATCACGCCTCGACCGAAAAGTTGCCCCTTCCACCACGGTCTATGTCAAGCCTATTTAAACTGTGCCCTTTACGGAGGGCCAGTGCTCATTGCTCATTACCTCTCCGAAAATCAACGTCGTTACTCTGCTCGCGACAGTTTGTATTTTTTGAAGCTTTGTTAAAAGACTTAGAATATTTTTCAAGTCTTGTTCTCCGTTTGTGTTTGTGAAATTGTACTAAGTTTCATTTTCAATTTGCTAACTTCAGTGAAGTTAGTAAAATAAAAACCTTTGTGCTTAATTGTGTGTGTTCGTTTCTTCGTGAAAATCTTCGACCGCTCGGCAACTGTCTCGACACGCCGAGGGTATCGACCAAGGATCCATCGACAACCACCAGCAGCAACCTCTTCTTCATTTATTTTCGCCGGATACTTTTGCTCTTCGGTAAGTCCTTATTTTTTTCCTAATTTGGTGATTTTTTCCCCGTAACCCGTTCCTCTACAGTATCGCGATCAACAATGTACGGTTCCCAGATTATCATCGCCCTTCTGGCAATTATAGTAATTGTTTTAATTTTTATTCTCTTGTGCGGAATCTCCGTGAAGATTACTGTAAATATACGTGAGTCTAGAATCAACCGTGAAACCCCTATAGTACACTCGGGTGTACGAATATATCCATCGTCTGTTCCTCGCCGAGTCTGTATCAATAATCCGTCAGCTTTGTAAATTTCTTTATGTTCATTTCGCGAATGTACTCTAGCCTCTTCCCGAGCAATTTTCCGCGAGGTTAGGCTCAAAACGAGGCACCCGCGAATCGTAGCCGCTTCGATAACGTGTAAATTGATTTAGTTCATTGACCGAGATGAGGCCGGCTCCTCACGTAAATTCACGATTCGCGACGTAACACCCCATATAGTCGACCATGTCGTCTGGGAGGCCATTCTTTCGCAGGACGAACTTAATGCCTTTGTGATTCACCGTATCGAAAGCTTTCCTCACGTCCAACGTTGCTACATGTAGCGGTGTTAGCTTCGAACGGGCGTTGTGTATTACTGCCGACAGTACGTAGATGTTCTCCGCCGCTCCATCCGCCTCGATGAACGCCCTCTGACGTTCATCCATCAGGCCTAGTGGCATAATTCTCCTGGCCAAGACTTTATGCAGGTGTCGCAGCACGACCGACGAGATCGAGATGGGCCGGAAGAGCGACGGGTCCTGTGCTTCTGGCTTCTTGGGTATCAGTACCGTTCTAGAGTCACTCCAGATAGTCGGAACGCGGCGGCATCGAAGAATGATGTTCATAACTATTGCTTGAATCGCTGGTGGTACGGCTTCTTTCCACGCACGTACTGTAACTCGGTCGGGACCCGCCGACGTGCGTGTTGGTGGATACGATCGGCTAAGTTCGTCGGGTGAGATCGGGTACCACACCTCATTGTGGCGGTTTCTTGGGCCAGCGTTCTCGGGGTAGTCTTCGTCAACCGGGGGCCGTGTCTCGAATATTCCCCGCCAATACCTCTCTTGCACTTCCATCGGTAACTGCTGCCCGTTATCGTTGTCACCGTCGAGCACCTTACGTGCAGCTTTTGATTGGTTTTTGCGCCAAAGTGTTTGCAGAGCCTTGTACTCCGCTCTTCGCCTCATCCGATTGGACATTGCTACGGGAGCACCATTCATCCTGCGATCTCGTTGACGTTGCTCAGTGACCGGGAAGATTGCGCTCCACCACGCTACCAGCATGGTTTCGGGGTCGCCGTCGGACGTAGCCACGTCGACTGCGGCTCGCAGATGTTCAGCTCCTGGGAGATGGGGCGGAATTTCACTACTAGCTGACTTTAGCCATGCGTTCAGTCGCTCGCGCGGTAGCTGTTCTACGCCTCCCTCGTTGCCGTAACGCCCTTCTAGCGCCGGTTGATCATGTCCCTCGTTGCCGTAACGCTCCTGGTGCGCCGGTTGACCGTTTCCCACGTTGCCATCGCGCTCCCGATGCGCCGGTTGATCGACTCCCACGTTGCCGTAACGCTCGCCATGCGCCGGTTGATCAGGACGCTCGACACGGCCTTGGTTGCGCAGGTCGAGCGGCTGGAGTTCATGGCCGTGTGTTTCCCGCGCCCGCTGGTGTGATTCTACAGCTACTCCCACTCGCGCACGGGCATCCCTGTATTTCTGCTGTTTACGAATACCTTTAATCGACTCAAAGGTTCTTGACCCATTCAGGCGCGTCACCAGATAATTGTTCAGGTTAGGAACATTCGCAGGTGCCATTAGTTCTTCCCACGCCAGTAATTGCATCGCTTCTTCGGTCCATCTCGCCTTCACGCGAGACACGCCAACTCGTCGGGGAGAGGGCGCTCGTCCTCGTCCAGCACCTCCGGCTCCAGTGGCTGCAGCTCCGCCGTTGCTACAGTCGCACGCTCCACGCTTGCATTATCTCGGGGGAAAGGGGGGGGAGGTTGCTCGCTGGAGGTAGATGCAGAGGCATCTTCCCTTGCTCCAGAACCCGGTTCTACGAAGTTCCCAGCGAGTTGTGCATCGGATGATGCTGGAGCACGCAGACTCCGTCTCTGACTGTTAGTTTCGATATCGCGAAATCCGCGGCCGGATAGATGTACGGGACTCAACAGGGGCGCCACTAGTGGCTCCGGCAGGACGTCAGTCCTTGCCCCCGTCGCCCAACTATTCCTCTCTCGCCGCGACCAGACGGTGCGCGATGCACTCCCAACGTCACTATTAATTGTCGTAGTTGGTCGATCGTATCCTATTTTCCAGTTGTCGTATCATGACTGGGCATAACTCTCCATCCGTAGCCGAATGGCCAACGTCTTTATGTTTGGATACCAGGCAGTTGTAACATTTGGGTGGTCGGTCGGTGTTCTCGCACTCCTTTGAGCTGTGCTTGCCTGCACAGTGTTCACAGATATACGTCTCATTCCCGCATTCTCTCGCTATATGCCCAAAATCAAGACACTTGAAGCACTGGATTACGTGTATGTGATCGTTGAAACGACATGAGTACCACGAGAGATACACTCGTTCCTGCTCGATTAGTTTGACTCTATCCCGCGGCGAAAGCTCGACTATCCATGTGGTTGCTCTACGATTTCTGGGATTGAACTGGAAGATTCCTTTGACCTGATCGCTATCGGCAAGATGATTGTCTCGCGCTATCATATCAACGAGTTCTTCTACTTTCAAGTTCGTTGGGACGTCGTGTATCGCTATGCGCGGGTTTCGCTTCTTGCTTTCCCTTACCACCAGACCGGCCGCGACTAGTGCAGCGGAGTCCTTAAGCTTTGCCAGGTCCACGTTCTTCGCTACTATCTTGACCCCACACCCGGGCAGCCTCAGCACTTTTTCCACTCGAAGATTAAAGTCGATAGGGTTGATCGCTCTCATTGCCACAGTTTTCGTGTCATCAGCAGACTTGAACTTAGACTTCGATCCCTCCGCTGGTTCAATTACGAACGACGTGCTTTCTTCGACCGTGATCGACGGAGCACCCGGTACTTTAACTACGTCACAACCGCGCTTTTTCCTACGAACCTCCTGCCAGTCGCCCCCTGCCAGACTCGCGTATGTCGGCATATTCGTCGCTGCTGGTCCCGACTGGAGTACCTCACTCACGGCCGTTTTAACACCACGGTCCACCGCTTCGCGCATTGCTGATCTGTCGGCATCAAGTCTGTTCGCTTCGTCTCGTTGCTTCTCAGCCATTACTCGTTCGATCACGCTCTTTGTATCGGTGCGGACAATCTTGCTGACTTCCGCCAGTACGTTTTGCTCTCCAGAACGCCTATCGTCTTCTTTGCGCTTCAAAGCTGTCGCAATCGTATCTTGGATCGCATTACGAATCGTGTCATCTCGTTCGGCCATTGCCGATTCCACCGCGTCTGCTACCAAAATCTTCACTGTCTCGCTCATCGCGTCGAGCCGGTTGGTCATTTCGGCACGTACGTTATCGCGTACTTGATTGATTACAATTTCGACCGTGTCCCGCTCCCTTAACAGTTCTTTATATGCTACTACCATCTGATGAAAGGTATTGCCCACCTTCGAGATACTTTCCGCAATTATTTTTGGTTTATCGCCAATTTTTATTCCGCTCGTGACTTCCCGTAAAACATTCATGCTTGAGCTCATCTTGTCAGACAACGCATTGACTTGTGGCGATGTGAGAGGCACCTCCCGCAGGATAGAGGGTACAACGTCGGAGGGGGAAGCCCTCAACCGTTTCCTTGACTTTGTAGTCTTGGGAGTAATACTGCCCATCCGCTGTCCACTCGAATACCCCCCCGGATCGTCCGACTCGGGGTCTCCTTGGTTAGCACTTGCGGAGTGCGTCGACATGATGTTGAATTTACCGGCCGCTTTCAGCCAGAATTTTAGTTTTTCCGCGCCTTGCGCTTGATATTCGGCAAGAAACTTACGCCTACGCCCATGCCACGACAGACGCCGAGGTTCGTCCCGCTCGTCGCTATCCGGTGAGGAGTCTACGTTCCAGTCGACGGGTAGCTTCCAGCTGGCCAGTTTGATAAAACAACGCAATTGCTCTTGAGCCCGTGAGGCACCGTCAAATGCTATGCCGGCTGCTTACCGACGGGTGGTATGCCGGTAATTTACCGACGGTCGGCGTTGCAGGGATCTACTGTACCGACTGGGGTAGTGGTTGTCGATATGTGTGGTACCTACCTAACCAACCT
>CAKOHB010000035.1:252500-260000 GCA_934046635.1 Buathra laborator
ACGATGAAATTCGAATATTTTCAAAGTCTTTCGCGTGTGGCCCGATCGGACGATGGGAAACATAAATTTTACAAGTTTTTCGCCTATGGACCGATCGGACGATGAAATTCGAATATTTTCAAAGTTTTTCGCGTATGGCCCGATCGGACGATGAGAAACATAAATTTTACAAGTTTCTCGCTTATGGACCGATCGGACGATGAATTTCGAATTTTTTCAAAGTTTTTCGCGTATGGCCCGATCGGACGACGGGAAACATAAATTTTACAAGTTTCTCGCTTATGGACCGATCGGACGATGAATTTCGAATTTTTTCAAAGTCTTTCGCGTGTGGCCCGATCGGACGATGGGAAACATAAATTTTACAAGTTTTTCGCCTATGGACCGATCGGACGATGAATTTCGAATTTTTTCAAAGTTTCTCGCGTATGGCCCGATCGGACGATGGGAAACATAAATTTTACAAGTTTCTCGCGTGTGGCCCGATCGGACGATGAAATTCGAATATTTTCAAAGTTTCTCGCGTGTGGCCCGATCGGACGATGGGAAACATAAATTGTACAAGTTTTTCGCGTGTGGCCCGATCGGGCGATGAATTTCGAATTTTTTCAAAGTCCTTCGCGTGTGGCCCGATCGGACGACGGGAAACATAAATTTTACAAGTTTTTCGCGTGTGGCCCGATCGGATGATGAAATTCGAATATTTTCAAATTTTATCGCGTGTGGCCCGATCGGACGACGGGAAACATAAATTTTACAAGTTTCTCGCTTATGGACCGATCGGACAACGAATTTCGAATTTTTTCAAAGTTTTTCGCGTGTGGCCCGATCGGACGATGAAATTCGAATATTTTCAAAGTCTTTCGCGTGTGGCCCGATCGGACGATGGGAAACATAAATTTTACAAGTTTTTCGCGTGTGGCCCGATCGGGCGATGATTTTCGAATATTTTCAAAGTCCTTCGCGTGTGGCCCGATCGGACGACGGGAAACATAAATTTTACAAGTTTTTCGCGTGTGGCCCGATCGGACGATGAAATTCGAATATTTTCAAAGTCTTTCGCGTGTGGCCCGATCGGACGATGGGAAACATAAATTTTACAAGTTTTTCGCCTATGGACCGATCGGACGATGAAATTCGAATATTTTCAAAGTTTTTCGCGTATGGCCCGATCGGACGATGAGAAACATAAATTTTACAAGTTTCTCGCTTATGGACCGATCGGACGATGAATTTCGAATTTTTTCAAAGTTTTTCGCGTATGGCCCGATCGGACGACGGGAAACATAAATTTTACAAGTTTCTCGCTTATGGACCGATCGGACGATGAATTTCGAATTTTTTCAAAGTCTTTCGCGTGTGGCCCGATCGGACGATGGGAAACATAAATTTTACAAGTTTTTCGCCTATGGACCGATCGGACGATGAATTTCGAATTTTTTCAAAGTTTCTCGCGTATGGCCCGATCGGACGATGGGAAACATAAATTTTACAAGTTTCTCGCGTGTGGCCCGATCGGACGATGAAATTCGAATATTTTCAAAGTTTCTCGCGTGTGGCCCGATCGGACGATGGGAAACATAAATTGTACAAGTTTTTCGCGTGTGGCCCGATCGGGCGATGAATTTCGAATTTTTTCAAAGTTTTTCGCGTATGGCCCGATCGGACGATGGGAAACATAAATTTTACAAGTTTCTCGCTTATGGACCGATCGGACGATGAATTTCGAATTTTTTCAAAGTTTTTCGCGTGTGGCCCGATCGGACGATGAAATTCGAATATTTTCAAAGTCTTTCGCGTGTGGCCCGATCGGACGATGGGAAACATAAATTTTACAAGTTTTTCGCGTGTGGCCCGATCGGGCGATGATTTTCGAATATTTTCAAAGTCTTTCGCGTGTGGCCCGATCGGACGATGGGAAACATAAATTTTACAAGTTTTTCGCCTATGGACCGATCGGACGATGAAATTCGAATATTTTCAAAGTTTTTCGCGTATGGCCCGATCGGACGATGGGAAACATAAATTTTACAAGTTTCTCGCTTATGGACCGATCGGACGATGAATTTCGAATTTTTTCAAAGTTTTTCGCGTATGGCCCGATCGGACGACGGGAAACATAAATTTTACAAGTTTCTCGCTTATGGACCGATCGGACGATGAATTTCGAATATTTTCAAAGTTTCTCGCGTGTGGCCCGATCGGACGATGGGAAACATAAATTTTACAAGTTTCTCGCTTATGGACCGATCGGACAACGAATTTCGAATTTTTTCAAAGTTTTTCGCGTGTGGCCCGATCGGACGATGAAATTCGAATATTTTCAAAGTCTTTCGCGTGTGGCCCGATCGGACGATGGGAAACATAAATTTTACAAGTTTCTCGCGTGTGGCCCGATCGGACGATGAAATTCGAATATTTTCAAAGTCTTTCGCGTGTGGCCCGATCGGACGATGGGAAACATAAATTTTACAAGTTTTTCGCGTGTGGCCCGATCGGGCGATGATTTTCGAATATTTTCAAAGTCCTTCGCGTGTGGCCCGATCGGACGACGGGAAACATAAATTTTACAAGTTTTTCGCGTGTGGCCCGATCGGATGATGAAATTCGAATATTTTCAAATTTTATCGCGTGTGGCCCGATCGGACGACGGGAAACATAAATTTTACAAGTTTCTCGCTTATGGACCGATCGGACAACGAATTTCGAATTTTTTCAAAGTTTTTCGCGTGTGGCCCGATCGGACGATGAAATTCGAATATTTTCAAAGTCTTTCGCGTGTGGCCCGATCGGACGATGGGAAACATAAATTTTACAAGTTTTTCGCGTGTGGCCCGATCGGGCGATGATTTTCGAATATTTTCAAAGTCCTTCGCGTGTGGCCCGATCGGACGACGGGAAACATAAATTTTACAAGTTTTTCGCGTGTGGCCCGATCGGACGATGAAATTCGAATATTTTCAAAGTCTTTCGCGTGTGGCCCGATCGGACGATGGGAAACATAAATTTTACAAGTTTTTCGCGTGTGGCCCGATCGGACGATGAAATTCGAATATTTTCAAAGTTCTTCGCGTATGGCCCGATCGGACGATGGGAAACATAAATTTTACAAGTTTCTCGCTTATGGACCGATCGGACGATGAAATTCGAATATTTTCAAAGTCTTTCGCGTGTCGCCCGATCGGACGATGGGAAACATAAATTTTACAAGTTTTTCGCCTATGGACCGATCGGACGATGAAATTCGAATATTTTCAAAGTTTCTCGCGTGTGGCCCGATCGGACGATGGGAAACATAAATTTTACAAGTTTTTCGCCTATGGACCGATCGGACGATAAAATTCGAATATTTTCAAAGTTTCTCGCGTGTCGCCCGATCGGACGATGGGAAACATAAATTTTACAAGTTTCTCGCTTATGGACCGATCGGACAACGAATTTCGAATTTTTTCAAAGTTTTTCGCGTGTGGCCCGATCGGACGATGAAATTCGAATATTTTCAAAGTCTTTCGCGTGTGGCCCGATCGGACGATGGGAAACATAAATTTTACAAGTTTCTCGCGTGTGGCCCGATCGGACGATGAAATTCGAATATTTTTAAAGTCTTTCGCGTGTGGCCCGATCGGACGATGGGAAACATAAATTTTACAAGTTTTTCGCGTGTGGCCCGATCGGGCGATGATTTTCGAATATTTTCAAAGTCCTTCGCGTGTGGCCCGATCGGACGACGGGAAACATAAATTTTACAAGTTTTTCGCGTGTGGCCCGATCGGATGATGAAATTCGAATATTTTCAAATTTTATCGCGTGTGGCCCGATCGGACGACGGGAAACATAAATTTTACAAGTTTCTCGCTTATGGACCGATCGGACAACGAATTTCGAATTTTTTCAAAGTTTTTCGCGTGTGGCCCGATCGGACGATGAAATTCGAATATTTTCAAAGTCTTTCGCGTGTGGCCCGATCGGACGATGGGAAACATAAATTTTACAAGTTTTTCGCGTGTGGCCCGATCGGGCGATGATTTTCGAATATTTTCAAAGTCCTTCGCGTGTGGCCCGATCGGACGACGGGAAACATAAATTTTACAAGTTTTTCGCGTGTGGCCCGATCGGACGATGAAATTCGAATATTTTCAAAGTCTTTCGCGTGTGGCCCGATCGGACGATGGGAAACATAAATTTTACAAGTTTTTCGCGTGTGGCCCGATCGGACGATGAAATTCGAATATTTTCAAAGTTTTTCGCGTATGGCCCGATCGGACGATGGGAAACATAAATTTTACAAGTTTCTCGCTTATGGACCGATCGGACGATGAAATTCGAATATTTTCAAAGTCTTTCGCGTGTCGCCCGATCGGACGATGGGAAACATAAATTTTACAAGTTTTTCGCCTATGGACCGATCGGACGATAAAATTCGAATATTTTCAAAGTTTCTCGCGTGTGGCCCGATCGGACGATGGGAAACATAAATTTTACAAGTTTTTCGCCTATGGACCGATCGGACGATAAAATTCGAATATTTTCAAAGTTTCTCGCGTGTCGCCCGATCGGACGATGGGAAACATAAATTTTACAAGTTTCTCGCTTATGGACCGATCGGACAACGAATTTCGAATTTTTTCAAAGTTTTTCGCGTGTGGCCCGATCGGACGATGAAATTCGAATATTTTCAAAGTCTTTCGCGTGTGGCCCGATCGGACGATGGGAAACATAAATTTTACAAGTTTCTCGCGTGTGGCCCGATCGGACGATGAAATTCGAATATTTTTAAAGTCTTTCGCGTGTGGCCCGATCGGACGATGGGAAACATAAATTTTACAAGTTTTTCGCGTGTGGCCCGATCGGGCGATGATTTTCGAATATTTTCAAAGTCCTTCGCGTGTGGCCCGATCGGACGACGGGAAACATAAATTTTACAAGTTTTTCGCGTGTGGCCCGATCGGATGATGAAATTCGAATATTTTCAAATTTTATCGCGTGTGGCCCGATCGGACGACGGGAAACATAAATTTTACAAGTTTCTCGCTTATGGACCGATCGGACAACGAATTTCGAATTTTTTCAAAGTTTTTCGCGTGTGGCCCGATCGGACGATGAAATTCGAATATTTTCAAAGTCTTTCGCGTGTGGCCCGATCGGACGATGGGAAACATAAATTTTACAAGTTTTTCGCGTGTGGCCCGATCGGGCGATGATTTTCGAATATTTTCAAAGTCCTTCGCGTGTGGCCCGATCGGACGACGGGAAACATAAATTTTACAAGTTTTTCGCGTGTGGCCCGATCGGACGATGAAATTCGAATATTTTCAAAGTCTTTCGCGTGTGGCCCGATCGGACGATGGGAAACATAAATTTTACAAGTTTTTCGCGTGTGGCCCGATCGGACGATGAAATTCGAATATTTTCAAAGTTCTTCGCGTATGGCCCGATCGGACGATGGGAAACATAAATTTTACAAGTTTCTCGCTTATGGACCGATCGGACGATGAAATTCGAATATTTTCAAAGTCTTTCGCGTGTCGCCCGATCGGACGATGGGAAACATAAATTTTACAAGTTTTTCGCCTATGGACCGATCGGACGATAAAATTCGAATATTTTCAAAGTTTCTCGCGTGTGGCCCGATCGGACGATGGGAAACATAAATTTTACAAGTTTTTCGCCTATGGACCGATCGGACGATAAAATTCGAATATTTTCAAAGTTTCTCGCGTGTCGCCCGATCGGACGATGGGAAACATAAATTTTACAAGTTTCTCGCTTATGAATCGATCGGACGAAAAATTTCGAATTTTTTCAAAGTTTCTCGCGTGTCGCCCGATCGGACGATGGGAAACATAAATTTTACAAGTTTCTCGCTTATGAACCGATCGGACGAAAAATTTCGAATTTTTTCACAGTTTCATAAACATAAATTTTACAAGTTTCTCGCGTGTGGCCCGATCGGACGATGTATTTCGAATATTTTAAAATTTTTTCGCGTATGGACGTATCGGACGATGAGAAACATACATGTTACATGTTTCTCGCTCGTGAGCCGATTCGACGATGGGAAACATGAAATTTACAAGTTTCTCGCGTGTGGCTCGATCGGAAAAAGTATTTCGAATATTTTCAGAATTTTTCGCATGTGAACAGATCGGATGACGGGAAACATTAAATTGTTCATATTTATCGCGCATGGACCGATCGGGCGATGAATTTCGTAAATTTTAGAACTTTCCCGCATACGGCCCCCGCGTTACTTTAAAACTAGTGAAAGATCTTTCACCGATCGGTCCATGTGCGATAAACTTGTGAAATGTAGCTTTCCCATCATCCGTTCGGGCCATTCGCGAGAAACTTTATAAATTGTCGTAATTCTTTTTCCGATCGGTCCACTCGTGATAATCTTTTAAAATATCTTAAATCCTTCGCCCGATCGATCCACACGCGTGAAACTCGAAAAAGTCGTTGTACCTCGTTCGATCCGTCTAAACGCGAAAAACGTTGAAAATAATCGAAACCTTTCGTTCGATCGATGCGCATGGGAAAAACTTGAAAAATTTTCGTTGCCTATCGTCTTAACGGACCTTGCGTCACAAACCTGTGTAATTTACGTTTTTCATCGTACGATCGGTCCAGACGCGATTAAATTATCAAATACTACGCAACTGAACGTTCAACAGATGGAAAATCAACGAGTTTGCGTGTATTTTTTTTTTCTACTAGTACGACGAGACAGCGGAATCGGAATATAACATTAACTTGTTAATCACGTTTTTACTCTTTATATTCGCACAGTCCGAGACAATGCGCGTGAAAAATCATACTTCCGAAAGGCTTGACGACGACATGCGCGCTTCAATCTAAACCTAAATCTGTGAGACCAAATAACGTCGAAATGCTAATAGAGTTTCCCGCGGGATCGTTTAGTTCGTACCGGTCGAACATTTTTTTTTCTAAGTCCAAGGCATTGCGCATATTTGCATTGGACTTAACGAAAAAAAAAATGTTTAGTCTCTCGCCAAGTCCATATTTGACGCGCATTGCATCGGACTTGGCGAAAATGAAAAATATATTTCTCGCAAAGTCCATATTTGACGCGCATTGCTTCGGACTTGGAGAAAAAAAAAAAAAAAATCGCAAAGTCCATATTTGACGCGCATTGCATCGGACTTGGCGAAAAAGAAAAATATATTTCTCGCAAAGTCCATATTTGACGCGCATTGCTTTGGACTTGGAGAAAAAAATAATAAATTTCTCGCAAAGTCCATATTTGACGCGCATTGCATCGGACTTGGAGAAAAAAATAATAAATTTCTCGCAAAGTCCATATTTGACGCGCATTGCATCGGACTTGGAGAAAAAAATAATAAATTTCTCGCAAAGTCCATATTTGACGCGCATTGCATCGGACTTGGAGAAAAAAATAATAAATTTCTCGCAAAGTCCATATTTGACGCGCATTGCATCGGACTTGGAGAAAAAAATAATAAATTTCTCGCAAAGTCC
>CAKOHB010000035.1:265000-272500 GCA_934046635.1 Buathra laborator
GGCGTCTGCGCTTTTTCGCGCTGTCGCCTGTGCCACGGGGTGTCATCCTCCTCTCGGTCGTCAGGGACATGCGTGTCCAAAAGGCCGCTGGCGGTTTCTCTCATATCCATAGTGGAACATCCATCAAGCCGGATCGTGCTTAGCACTTTCTCAATTCGAAGTTTGTCTGCCTGGTGCTTATAAACGAAGCCCCAGGGCTCCGAATTCCCGTACGACGTGACAAATTTCCTCCAGCTTTCACGCTTTGCCTTCTTCACCTCACGGCTGTACTTTCGCAAAGAAGTGCGGTACTCTTGCAGTTTAACGAGGCGTTCGGGCTGCGCTCGTACCCTTTGGTATGCACGCATGAGCCGGTATACGCTCTTCTTCATTTTTGTAAGATCTGTCGTCCACCACGGGTTGGACTTTCTAAAACGCGTTTTACGTGGCATAGACTGGATACAGGCGTCCGTGAGGACTCCCGTTAGAGTCGTGGCCATAACTTCAACATTCTGCGATGAATCGACTACAAGTCCCTCCAACCTGGCTCGTGAAAGAGCTGTCAGGATTTCCGCAAACCGATCCCAATCGGCCTTGCGAGTGTTAAAACGACTAACGCGAAATACTCGATTCTCTACTGCGGCTTCTGGCACTTGAAGCCTTATGTCGATTGCTCTGTGGTCACTAGTTGACCAACTCGAGCGGACCTTCCACTCCCCGACGAATTGGGACATGGACGGAGTTGCCAGAGTGACGTCGATATACGACTCACCTCTCGGAGTCCAGAAAGTCGGCGGCTGCTCTGCATCATTGGCCACCTGCAAATCGAAATCCTGTATGAGGCGCTCGAGACGAGCGCCTCGATCGTTTGTCTCCTGTGGACCCCACAACGAGGACCTGGCGTTTGAATCTAACGCGACGAGAATTCTCTTCCCCCTCAGCGAATGAAGCACCATCCCGAGGTGTCTGAGGTGCTGCTCGATGTCATCTCGGAACTGGAAATAATGTGAAACGACGTAGAACGAGAAGCCGGGGGCTTGCACTTCCGCACAAACACAGTGCGCGTTACTAAGCTGCGAGATGAAAATCATCTTAAACGCGGGATTACAGACCGCTACGGAAGCCCAAGGATTTCCTCGGCGTACGGCTGCAACCTGCACCGAAGTGCCTAATCCGAAAAAGGTGTGCCTTTCGTCCGGCTTCTGGACATATGGTTCCTGCAAGAGCAGGATGTCGAGTCGCTTTTGACGAATGAGGGTACGCACCTCGCCTGTGACTACCTCTGAACGTCTCATGTTCAGCTGTAGAATTCTAATTCCCGTGGTACTAATGGGGTTTGTGTTCGCTGGGACGAAGTTATCAACTGGGGTTTCTATCGCGGTTCTATCCTGTTCGTTTACGCGGTCTACCCGATTGCCTACGTTAATTTCGCGTTCAGCCACAAGAGGCTGGCTTACATTTTCATCGGACCTACTAACTGTAACGGCACGAATGCCGAGAGCCTCACACTGACTCCTGATGCTACTAGGGCCAGCGCTGCTCGTGGGCAGGCAAATGCGTGGTATCGAGATGCGAGGCACGGGCTGAGAAGCCAACGGTCTTGCTGCCGAGCGTGTGCGCGGCTTCGCAACAGGGTCAGCAACTCCCACTTGGCGCGCCACGTCTGGTTGCCTAGACTCGGCCAGACGAGCACTCCTCCTCACATGCATACTGACACATTCACACAAAGTTTTGAGCTGTTTCATTCTTGTTCCCACGAGTTCGGTCGGAAGTAAAAACCACACAACGAGACAGAGCCGCCATATCCCGTCCGGGCGAATTGAATACAGCTTCGGAGGCCGCCAACCGTCCTAACCGCTACGCTTGAGACAGGACCCACCCCTCCTGCCATGAGGCCCTCACCACGTAAGTCAAGCTTGGCCTAGGGGAACCGTGAATCTCGTCAGAGGGTTCACCTGAAACTAAAATTGTATATTAGTAGGCGTACCTGAAACTTAGGTAATATAGCGGTTAGTGTCTCCCCGGTTCCGTCGCCACCGAAGCCCAAGAACTTCGATAACGCAGGGCCCGGTCGGAGTTTGTTAAGCGGTCCTCGTCGCCTTTTCGTATCCCATGGGACGCGAGAGGACGACGGCGAGACCGCTATAGACCTGAAACGGTAAGTGTCATGATTAGTTAAACATCCGGCCGGTAGCCCGCAGGCCCCAGCACGTGATGGAGCGCTTCGTTTCGTCCCTAACGGGACATGGCGGAGTCCAGAGTTTGAGACTCTGGCTCCATTGTCGCCTCACCCGGCCGGTAGCCCGTAGGCCCCAGCGCGTGGTGAAACTTTTCGTTCGAAGTCTCTCGCGAGACGCGTGATTCTAGGTGCCTAGGGTGCCGCTTCGTCCCGCCGGTAGTCCGTAGACCCCGGCTCGAGACGGTGCAGACCTCCCGAAGTCCCTAACGAGCCTTGCGAACCCGATAGTCGTACGACTATGGGTCCGCATTAGCTTTAAATCACATTTTTCGCTTCACCCGGCCGGTAGCCCGTAGGCCCCGGCGCGTGGTGAAACTTTTCGTTCGAAGTCTCTCGCGAGACGCGTGATTCTAGGTGCCTAGGGTGCCGCTTCGTCCGGCCGGTAGTCCGTAGACTCCAGCTCGAGACGGTGCAGACCTCCCGAAGTCCCTAACGAGCCTTGCGAACCCGATAGTCGTACGACTATGGGTCCGCATTAGCTTTAAATCACATTTTTCGCTTCACCCGGCCGGTAGCCCGTAGGCCCCGGCGCGTGGTGAAACTTTTCGTTCGAAGTCTCTCGCGAGACGCGTGATTTTTAGGTGCCTAGGGTGCCGCTTCGTCCGGCCGGTAGTCCGTAGACTCCAGCTCGAGACGGTGCGGACCTCCCGAAGCCCCTAACGAGCCTTGCGGACCCTATAGTCGTACGACTATGGGTCCGCATTAGCTTTAAATCACTTTTCCGCTTCACCCGGCCGGTAGCCCATAGGCCCCAGCGCGTGGTGAAACTTTTCGTTCGAAGTCTCTCGCGAGACGCGTGATTCTAGGTGCCTAGGGTGCCGCTTCGTCCGGCCGGTAGTCCGTAGACTCCAGCTCGAGACGGTGCAGACCTCCCGAAGTCCCTAACGAGCCTTACGGACCCTATAGTCGTACGACTATGGGTCCGCATTAGCTTTAAATCACTTTTTCGCTTCACCCGGCCGGTAGCCCGTAGGCCCCGGCGCGTGGTGAAACTTTTCGTTCGAAGTCTCTCGCGAGACGCGTGATTCTAGGTGCCTAGGGTGCCGCTTCGTCCGGCCGGTAGTCCGTAGACTCCAGCTCGAGACGGTGCAGACCTCCCGAAGTCCCTAACGAGCCTTGCGAACCCGATAGTCGTACGACTATGGGTCCGCATTAGCTTTAAATCACATTTTTCGCTTCACCCGGCCGGTAGCCCGTAGGCCCCAGCGCGTGGTGAAACTTTTCGTTCGAAGTCTCTCGCGAGACGCGTGATTCTAAGGTGCCTAGGGTGCCGCTTCGTCCGGCCGGTAGTCCGTAGACTCCAGCTCGAGACGGTGCGGACCTCCCGAAGTCCCTAACGAGCCTTGCGGACCCTATAGTCGTACGACTATGGGTCCGCATTAGCTTTAAATCACTTTTCCGCTTCACCCGGCCGGTAGCCCATAGGCCCCAGCGCGTGGTGAAACTTTTCGTTCGAAGTCTCTCGCGAGACGCGTGATTTTTAGGTGCCTAGGGTGCCGCTTCGTCCGGCCGGTAGTCCGTAGACTCCAGCTCGAGACGGTGCGGACCTCCCGAAGTCCCTAACGAGCCTTGCGGACCCTATAGTCGTACGACTATGGGTCCGCATTAGCTTTAAATCACTTTTTCGCTTCACCCAGCCGGTAGCCCATAGGCCCCAGCGCGTGGTGAAACTTTTCGTTCGAAGTCTCTCGCGAGACGCGTGATTCTTAGGTGCCTAGGGTGCCGCCTCGTCCGGCCGGTAGTCCGTAGACTCCAGCTCGAGACGGTGCAGACCTCCCGAAGTCCCTAACGAGCCTTGCGGACCCTATAGTCGTACGACTATGGGTCCGCATTAGCTTTAAATCACTTTTCCGCTTCACCCGGCCGGTAGCCCATAGGCCCCAGCGCGTGGTGAAACTTTTCGTTCGAAGTCTCTCGCGAGACGCGTGATTTTTAGGTGCCTAGGGTGCCGCCTCGTCCGGCCGGTAGTCCGTAGACTCCAGCTCGAGACGGTGCAGACCTCCCGAAGTCCCTAACGAGCCTTGCGAACCCGATAGTCGTACGACTATGGGTCCGCATTAGCTTTAAATCACATTTTCCGCTTCACCCGGCCGGTAGCCCGTAGGCCCCGGCGCGTGGTGAAACTTTTCGTTCGAAGTCTCTCGCGAGACGCGTGATTTTTAGGTGCCTAGGGTGCCGCTTCGTCCGGCCGGTAGTCCGTAGACTCCAACTCGAGACGGTGCAGACCTCCCGAAGTCCCTAACGAGCCTTGCGAACCCGATAGTCGTACGACTATGGGTCCGCATTAGCTTTAAATCACATTTTTCGCTTCACCCGGCCGGTAGCCCGTAGGCCCCGGCGCGTGGCGAAACTTTTCGTTCGAAGTCTCTCGCGAGACGCGTGATTTTTAGGTGCCTAGGGTGCCGCTTCGTCCGGCCGGTAGTCCGTAGACTCCAGCTCGAGACGGTGCGGACCTCCCGAAGTCCCTAACGAGCCTTGCGGACCCTATAGTCGTACGACTATGGGTCCGCATTAGCTTTAAATCACATTTTCGCTTCACCCGGCTGGTAGCCCGTAGGCCCCGGCGCGTGGTGAAACTTTTCGTTCGAAGTCTCTCGCAAGACGCGTGATTCTTAGGTGCCTAGGGTGCCGCTTCGTCCGGCCGGTAGTCCGTAGACTCCAGCTCGAGACGGTGCGGACCTCCCGAAGCCCCTAACGAGCCTTGCGGACCCTATAGTCGTACGACTATGGGTCCGCATTAGCTTTAAATCACTTTTTCGCTTCACCCGGCCGGTAGCCCATAGGCCCCAGCGCGTGGTGAAACTTTTCGTTCGAAGTCTCTCGCGAGACGCGTGATTCTTAGGTGCCTAGGGTGCCGCCTCGTCCGGCCGGTAGTCCGTAGACTCCAGCTCGAGACGGTGCAGACCTCCCGAAGTCCCTAACGAGCCTTGCGAACCCGATAGTCGTACGACTATGGGTCCGCATTAGCTTTAAATCACATTTTTCGCTTCACCCGGCCGGTAGCCCGTAGGCCCCGGCGCGTGGTGAAACTTTTCGTTCGAAGTCTCTCGCGAGACGCGTGATTTTTAGGTGCCTAGGGTGCCGCTTCGTCCGGCCGGTAGTCCGTAGACTCCAGCTCGAGACGGTGCAGACCTCCCGAAGTCCCTAACGAGCCTTGCGGACCCTATAGTCGTACGACTATGGGTCCGCATTAGCTTTAAATCACATTTTTCGCTTCACCCGGCCGGTAGCCCGTAGGCCCCAGCACGTGGTGAAACTTTTCGTTCGAAGTCTCTAACGAGACATAGCGGAGCACGGAGTCCGTAGTCTCCAGCTTCGCTATTTGGGCTGCTGCACTGCCACTCGATGCCCAGCGCACCGGCGGCAGGTAGCCCAGACCACTTTACCCAGTCGGTAGCCCGTAGGCCCCAGCATATGGTGAGCGGTTATTTATCGAGAACGCTTTCCCAAGGCGTCTCAGCGTGGGACACAACACGCTTGATGTGGCATCTTGTGCCAACATCACATAGCGAAACAGCTTGTGTTTGCTATTCGTCACTAATGAGATGACGAGGCATTTGTAACCAGTTTGTGATATCTCTGACGAGATAAAACTGAGCATGGAGTCCTGGGACTCCAGCTCCGTATTCGTTTATGAGAACGCTTTCCCAAGGCGTCTCAGCGTGGGACACGGCACGCTTGATGTGGCACCTTGTGCCAACATCATTTAGCTAAACATCTTGTGTTTGCTATACGTCACTAGTAAGATGACGAGGCATTTGCAACCAAATTGTTTGGACCCGGTGGAGCACGAGGTTCTGGGACCTCGCTTCCACCGTCGTCCATGAGCCGCCGCGTCGCCGGCCGATGCCTCGAAACCTCAGCGGCAGAACACGGTCAGCTCACGCGATAGCGGAGCTGTCCAAACCTTTTGGCATGGACTGGCTCCGGCTTTTTCCAGTCAGTGTCCTAGCTCCTCTTTCCCCCCCCGTGGGAAAGCTATTCTACTGACGGTATCGTTCAAACAGGTCTTCTCAGTCACTTCACCTGAGACCTTAATCCAGTGAAGCTAGTGCTTGTCACCCTTGCACAGGAACCCAATTTATTTCCTCCCGTCCGGCTTGGGCGACCATGGGGAGTCCTCTATTTGATCCGCAGAGGATGCGCGGGTCTTTGTGTTCACTGCCACCTGAGACCTGATCCAGTGGAGCTAGTGCTTGTTACCCTTGCACAGGAACCCAATTTGGCTACTTCCCGTCCGGCTTGGGCAACCATGGGGAGTCCTCTTATGATCCGCAGAGGAAGCGCAAGTCTTTATGTTCACTACCACCTGAGACCTCATCCAGTGGAGCTAGTGCTTGTTACCCTTGCACAGGAACCCAATTTGGCTACTTCCCGTCCGGCTTGGGCAACCATGGGGAGTCCTCTTATGATCCGCAGAGGAAGCGCAAGTCTTTATGTTCACTACCACCTGAGACCTCATCCAGTGGAGCTAGTGCTTGTTACCCTTGCACAGGAGCCCAATTCGATTCCTCCCGTCCGGCTTGGGCAGCCATGGGGAGACCTCTATTTGATCCGCAGAGGATGCGCAGGCTTCTGAGTTCGCCACCACCTGAGCCCAGTCCAGTGGAGCTAGTACTTTCACCCGGTACCGGGCCTCTTATTTAATGCGCAGAGTATCCGCAATGACGTTTATGACCCACGTCACAGGGAGGGGGACCCAATTCTTTTACTCCCCCCGCCGGGATGGGCAACCGTCGGGGATAACAGAGCGCAGAGTCTTGAGACTCAGGCTCCGCGGACGTTCGACAGCTGTTGCACGCCTCACAATGTCCAGGGACATTGGTGGCAGTGCGATCAGCCGAGACTACTTCATCCAACCAGTGGCTCGTGAGCCCCAGCATGGAGAAGCAGTCAAAAGTGTCCCAACAGACCCAGCTGTTGCACGCCTCACCACGTCCAAAGACATCGGAGGCAGTGCGATCAGCGAAGACTACTCCATCCAGCCGATAGCCCGTGGGCCCAGCATGTGATGGAGCAGTCAGTCTGTTGAGGCACAGATTTCGAACGTTCGACAGCTGTTGCACGCCTCACAGTGTCCAGGGACATCGGTGGCAGTGCGATCAGCCGAGATTACCTCGTCCAACCAGTGGCTCGTAAGCCCCAGCATGGAGAAGCAATCAAGTGTCCCAACAGACCCAGCTGTTGCACGCCTCACCACGTCCAAAGACATCAGAGGCAGTGCGATCAGCGAAGACTACTCCATCCAGCTGATAGCCCGTAGGCCCAGCATGTGATGGAGC
>CAKOHB010000035.1:282500-287500 GCA_934046635.1 Buathra laborator
TGGCCCGATCGGACGATGGGAAACATAAATTTTACAAGTTTTTCGCGTGTGGCCCGATCGGGCGATGATTTTCGAATATTTTCAAAGTTTTTCGCGTATGGCCCGATCGGACGATGGGAAACATAAATTTTACAAGTTTCTCGCTTATGGACCGATCGGACAACGAATTTCGAATTTTTTCAAAGTTTTTCGCGTGTGGCCCGATCGGACGATGGGAAACATAAATTTTACAAGTTTCTCGCTTATGGACCGATCGGACGATGAATTTCGAATTTTTTCAAAGTCCTTCGCGTGTGGCCCGATCGGACGACGGGAAACATAAATTTTACAAGTTTCTCGCTTATGGACCGATCGGACGATGAATTTCGAATTTTTTCAAAGTCCTTCGCGTGTGGCCCGATCGGACGACGGGAAACATAAATTTTAAAAGTTTCTCGCTTATGGACCGATCGGACAACGAATTTCGAATTTTTTCAAAGTTTTTCGCGTGTGGCCCGATCGGACGATGGGAAACATAAATTTTACAAGTTTCTCGCTTATGGACCGATCGGACGATGAATTTCGAATTTTTTCAAAGTCCTTCGCGTGTGGCCCGATCGGACGACGGGAAACATAAATTTTAAAAGTTTCTCGCTTATGGACCGATCGGACAACGAATTTCGAATTTTTTCAAAGTTTTTCGCGTATGGCCCGATCGGACGATGGGAAACATAAATTTTACAAGTTTCTCGCGTGTGGCCCGATCGGACGATGAAATTCGAATATTTTCAAAGTCTTTCGCGTGTGGCCCGATCGGACGATGGGAAACATAAATTTTACAAGTTTTTCGCGTGTGGCCCGATCGGGCGATGATTTTCGAATATTTTCAAAGTTTCTCGCGTGTGGCCCGATCGGACGATGGGAAACATAAATTTTACAAGTTTTTCGCTTATGGACCGATCGGACGATGAATTTCGAATTTTTTCAAAGTTTTTCGCGTATGGCCCGATCGGACGATGAAATTCGAATATTTTCAAAGTCTTTCGCGTGTGGCCCGATCGGACGATGGGAAACATAAATTTTACAAGTTTTTCGCGTGTTGCCCGATCGGACGATGAAATTCGAATATTTTCAAAGTCTTTCGCGTGTGGCCCGATCGGACGATGGGAAACATAAATTTTACAAGTTTTTCGCCTATGGACCGATCGGACGATGAAATTCGAATATTTTCAAAGTTTTTCGCGTATGGCCCGATCGGACGATGAGAAACATAAATTTTACAAGTTTCTCGCTTATGGACCGATCGGACGATGAATTTCGAATTTTTTCAAAGTTTTTCGCGTATGGCCCGATCGGACGACGGGAAACATAAATTTTACAAGTTTCTCGCTTATGGACCGATCGGACGATGAATTTCGAATTTTTTCAAAGTCTTTCGCGTGTGGCCCGATCGGACGATGGGAAACATAAATTTTACAAGTTTTTCGCCTATGGACCGATCGGACGATGAATTTCGAATTTTTTCAAAGTTTCTCGCGTATGGCCCGATCGGACGATGGGAAACATAAATTTTACAAGTTTCTCGCGTGTGGCCCGATCGGACGATGAAATTCGAATATTTTCAAAGTTTCTCGCGTGTGGCCCGATCGGACGATGGGAAACATAAATTGTACAAGTTTTTCGCGTGTGGCCCGATCGGGCGATGATTTTCGAATATTTTCAAAGTTTCTCGCGTGTGGCCCGATCGGACGACGGGAAACATAAATTTTACAAGTTTCTCGCTTATGGACCGATCGGACAACGAATTTCGAATTTTTTCAAAGTTTTTCGCGTGTGGCCCGATCGGACGATGAAATTCGAATATTTTCAAAGTCTTTCGCGTGTGGCCCGATCGGACGATGGGAAACATAAATTTTACAAGTTTTTCGCGTGTGGCCCGATCGGGCGATGATTTTCGAATATTTTCAAAGTCCTTCGCGTGTGGCCCGATCGGACGACGGGAAACATAAATTTTACAAGTTTTTCGCGTGTGGCCCGATCGGACGATGAAATTCGAATATTTTCAAAGTCTTTCGCGTGTGGCCCGATCGGACGATGGGAAACATAAATTTTACAAGTTTTTCGCCTATGGACCGATCGGACGATGAAATTCGAATATTTTCAAAGTTTTTCGCGTATGGCCCGATCGGACGATGAGAAACATAAATTTTACAAGTTTCTCGCTTATGGACCGATCGGACGATGAATTTCGAATTTTTTCAAAGTTTTTCGCGTATGGCCCGATCGGACGACGGGAAACATAAATTTTACAAGTTTCTCGCTTATGGACCGATCGGACGATGAATTTCGAATTTTTTCAAAGTCTTTCGCGTGTGGCCCGATCGGACGATGGGAAACATAAATTTTACAAGTTTTTCGCCTATGGACCGATCGGACGATGAATTTCGAATTTTTTCAAAGTTTCTCGCGTATGGCCCGATCGGACGATGGGAAACATAAATTTTACAAGTTTCTCGCGTGTGGCCCGATCGGACGATGAAATTCGAATATTTTCAAAGTTTCTCGCGTGTGGCCCGATCGGACGATGGGAAACATAAATTGTACAAGTTTTTCGCGTGTGGCCCGATCGGGCGATGAATTTCGAATTTTTTCAAAGTTTTTCGCGTATGGCCCGATCGGACGATGGGAAACATAAATTTTACAAGTTTCTCGCTTATGGACCGATCGGACGATGAATTTCGAATTTTTTCAAAGTTTTTCGCGTGTGGCCCGATCGGACGATGAAATTCGAATATTTTCAAAGTCTTTCGCGTGTGGCCCGATCGGACGATGGGAAACATAAATTTTACAAGTTTTTCGCGTGTGGCCCGATCGGGCGATGATTTTCGAATATTTTCAAAGTCTTTCGCGTGTGGCCCGATCGGACGATGGGAAACATAAATTTTACAAGTTTTTCGCCTATGGACCGATCGGACGATGAAATTCGAATATTTTCAAAGTTTTTCGCGTATGGCCCGATCGGACGATGGGAAACATAAATTTTACAAGTTTCTCGCTTATGGACCGATCGGACGATGAATTTCGAATTTTTTCAAAGTTTTTCGCGTATGGCCCGATCGGACGACGGGAAACATAAATTTTACAAGTTTCTCGCTTATGGACCGATCGGACGATGAATTTCGAATATTTTCAAAGTTTCTCGCGTGTGGCCCGATCGGACGATGGGAAACATAAATTTTACAAGTTTCTCGCTTATGGACCGATCGGACGACGAATTTCGAATTTTTTCAAAGTTTTTCGCGTGTGGCCCGATCGGACGATGAAATTCGAATATTTTCAAAGTCTTTCGCGTGTGGCCCGATCGGACGATGGGAAACATAAATTTTACAAGTTTCTCGCGTGTGGCCCGATCGGACGATGAAATTCGAATATTTTTAAAGTCTTTCGCGTGTGGCCCGATCGGACGATGGGAAACATAAATTTTACAAGTTTTTCGCGTGTGGCCCGATCGGGCGATGATTTTCGAATATTTTCAAAGTCCTTCGCGTGTGGCCCGATCGGACGACGGGAAACATAAATTTTACAAGTTTTTCGCGTGTGGCCCGATCGGATGATGAAATTCGAATATTTTCAAATTTTATCGCGTGTGGCCCGATCGGACGACGGGAAACATAAATTTTACAAGTTTCTCGCTTATGGACCGATCGGACAACGAATTTCGAATTTTTTCAAAGTTTTTCGCGTGTGGCCCGATCGGACGATGAAATTCGAATATTTTCAAAGTCTTTCGCGTGTGGCCCGATCGGACGATGGGAAACATAAATTTTACAAGTTTTTCGCGTGTGGCCCGATCGGGCGATGATTTTCGAATATTTTCAAAGTCCTTCGCGTGTGGCCCGATCGGACGACGGGAAACATAAATTTTACAAGTTTTTCGCGTGTGGCCCGATCGGACGATGAAATTCGAATATTTTCAAAGTCTTTCGCGTGTGGCCCGATCGGACGATGGGAAACATAAATTTTACAAGTTTTTCGCGTGTGGCCCGATCGGACGATGAAATTCGAATATTTTCAAAGTTCTTCGCGTATGGCCCGATCGGACGATGGGAAACATAAATTTTACAAGTTTCTCGCTTATGGACCGATCGGACGATGAAATTCGAATATTTTCAAAGTCTTTCGCGTGTCGCCCGATCGGACGATGGGAAACATAAATTTTACAAGTTTTTCGCCTATGGACCGATCGGACGATAAAATTCGAATATTTTCAAAGTTTCTCGCGTGTGGCCCGATCGGACGATGGGAAACATAAATTTTACAAGTTTTTCGCCTATGGACCGATCGGACGATAAAATTCGAATATTTTCAAAGTTTCTCGCGTGTCGCCCGATCGGACGATGGGAAACATAAATTTTACAAGTTTCTCGCTTATGAATCGATCGGACGAAAAATTTCGAATTTTTTCAAAGTTTCTCGCGTGTCGCCCGATCGGACGATGGGAAACATAAATTTTACAAGTTTCTCGCTTATGAACCGATCGGACGAAAAATTTCGAATTTTTTCACAGTTTCATAAACATAAATTTTACAAGTTTCTCGCGTGTGGCCCGATCGGACGATGTATTTCGAATATTTTAAAATTTTTTCGCGTATGGACGTATCGGACGATGAGAAACATACATGTTACATGTTTCTCGCTCGTGAGCCGATTCGACGATGTGAAACATGAAATTTACAAGTTTCTCGCGTGTGGCTCGATCGGAAAAAGTATTTCGAATATTTTCAGAATTTTTCGCATGTGAACAGATCGGATGACGGGAAACATTAAATTGTTCATATTTATCGCGCATGGACCGATCGGGCGATGAATTTCGTAAATTTTAGAACTTTCCCGCATACGGCCCCCGCGTTACTTTAAAACTAGTGAAAGATCTTTCACCGATCGGTCCATGTGCGATAAACTTGTGAAATGTAGCTTTCCCATCATCCGTTCGGGCCATTCGCGAGAAACTTTATAAATTG
>CAKOHB010000035.1:292500-302500 GCA_934046635.1 Buathra laborator
GACGTTTGCGGATGAGTTTCTCGAATAATTTCCCTACAACGGAAAGAAGACATATTGGCCTATACGATTTCGGGTCCATCTCGTCTTTATCCTCGCCCTTTAGGAGTACACAAAGGTTTCCCTCCTTCCAGGCAGAGGGAAAGACGCCCCACTGAAGGCACCCGTTGAAAAGTTTTACCAGCTGACCGGGGATTGTCATGACTGCTCTTTTGAGGACCTCAACCTCGATGAGGTCGGGGCCCGGAGCTTTACCGTTCTTCAAAGTTCTGCACGCCTTTCTCACCTCAAATTCGGTGAATACTTCAGCGTCTTCCGTGTCAGGCGGCGTCTGCGCTTTTTCGCGCTGTCGCCTGTGCCACGGGGTGTCATCCTCCTCTCGGTCGTCAGGGACATGCGTGTCCAAAAGGCCGCTGGCGGTTTCTCTCATATCCATAGTGGAACATCCATCAAGCCGGATCGTGCTTAGCACTTTCTCAATTCGAAGTTTGTCTGCCTGGTGCTTATAAACGAAGCCCCAGGGCTCCGAATTCCCGTACGACGTGACAAATTTCCTCCAGCTTTCACGCTTTGCCTTCTTCACCTCACGGCTGTACTTTCGCAAAGAAGTGCGGTACTCTTGCAGTTTAACGAGGCGTTCGGGCTGCGCTCGTACCCTTTGGTATGCACGCATGAGCCGGTATACGCTCTTCTTCATTTTTGTAAGATCTGTCGTCCACCACGGGTTGGACTTTCTAAAACGCGTTTTACGTGGCATAGACTGGATACAGGCGTCCGTGAGGACTCCCGTTAGAGTCGTGGCCATAACTTCAACATTCTGCGATGAATCGACTACAAGTCCCTCCAACCTGGCTCGTGAAAGAGCTGTCAGGATTTCCGCAAACCGATCCCAATCGGCCTTGCGAGTGTTAAAACGACTAACGCGAAATACTCGATTCTCTACTGCGGCTTCTGGCACTTGAAGCCTTATGTCGATTGCTCTGTGGTCACTAGTTGACCAACTCGAGCGGACCTTCCACTCCCCGACGAATTGGGACATGGACGGAGTTGCCAGAGTGACGTCGATATACGACTCACCTCTCGGAGTCCAGAAAGTCGGCGGCTGCTCTGCATCATTGGCCACCTGCAAATCGAAATCCTGTATGAGGCGCTCGAGACGAGCGCCTCGATCGTTTGTCTCCTGTGGACCCCACAACGAGGACCTGGCGTTTGAATCTAACGCGACGAGAATTCTCTTCCCCCTCAGCGAATGAAGCACCATCCCGAGGTGTCTGAGGTGCTGCTCGATGTCATCTCGGAACTGGAAATAATGTGAAACGACGTAGAACGAGAAGCCGGGGGCTTGCACTTCCGCACAAACACAGTGCGCGTTACTAAGCTGCGAGATGAAAATCATCTTAAACGCGGGATTACAGACCGCTACGGAAGCCCAAGGATTTCCTCGGCGTACGGCTGCAACCTGCACCGAAGTGCCTAATCCGAAAAAGGTGTGCCTTTCGTCCGGCTTCTGGACATATGGTTCCTGCAAGAGCAGGATGTCGAGTCGCTTTTGACGAATGAGGGTACGCACCTCGCCTGTGACTACCTCTGAACGTCTCATGTTCAGCTGTAGAATTCTAATTCCCGTGGTACTAATGGGGTTTGTGTTCGCTGGGACGAAGTTATCAACTGGGGTTTCTATCGCGGTTCTATCCTGTTCGTTTACGCGGTCTACCCGATTGCCTACGTTAATTTCGCGTTCAGCCACAAGAGGCTGGCTTACATTTTCATCGGACCTACTAACTGTAACGGCACGAATGCCGAGAGCCTCACACTGACTCCTGATGCTACTAGGGCCAGCGCTGCTCGTGGGCAGGCAAATGCGTGGTATCGAGATGCGAGGCACGGGCTGAGAAGCCAACGGTCTTGCTGCCGAGCGTGTGCGCGGCTTCGCAACAGGGTCAGCAACTCCCACTTGGCGCGCCACGTCTGGTTGCCTAGACTCGGCCAGACGAGCACTCCTCCTCACATGCATACTGACACATTCACACAAAGTTTTGAGCTGTTTCATTTTTGTTCCCACGAGTTCGGTCGGAAGTAAAAACCACACAACGAGACAGAGCCGCCATATCCCGTCCGGGCGAATTGAATACAGCTTCGGAGGCCGCCAACCGTCCTAACCGCTACGCTTGAGACAGGACCCACCCCTCCTGCCATGAGGCCCTCACCACGTAAGTCAAGCTTGGCCTAGGGGAACCGTGAATCTCGTCAGAGGGTTCACCTGAAACTAAAATTGTATATTAGTAGGCGTACCTGAAACTTAGGTAATATAGCGGTTAGTGTCTCCCCGGTTCCGTCGCCACCGAAGCCCAAGAACTTCGATAACGCAGGGCCCGGTCGGAGTTTGTTAAGCGGTCCTCGTCGCCTTTTCGTATCCCATGGGACGCGAGAGGACGACGGCGAGACCGCTATAGACCTGAAACGGTAAGTGTCATGATTAGTTAAACATCCGGCCGGTAGCCCGCAGGCCCCAGCACGTGATGGAGCGCTTCGTTTCGTCCCTAACGGGACATGGCGGAGTCCAGAGTTTGAGACTCTGGCTCCATTGTCGCCTCACCCGGCCGGTAGCCCGTAGGCCCCAGCGCGTGGTGAAACTTTTCGTTCGAAGTCTCTCGCGAGACGCGTGATTCTAGGTGCCTAGGGTGCCGCTTCGTCCGGCCGGTAGTCCGTAGACCCCGGCTCGAGACGGTGCAGACCTCCCGAAGTCCCTAACGAGCCTTGCGAACTCGATAGTCGTACGACTATGGGTCCGCATTAGCTTTAAATCACATTTTTCGCTTCACCCGGCCGGTAGCCCGTAGGCCCCGGCGCGTGGTGAAACTTTTCGTTCGAAGTCTCTCGCGAGACGCGTGATTCTAGGTGCCTAGGGTGCCGCTTCGTCCGGCCGGTAGTCCGTAGACTCCAGCTCGAGACGGTGCAGACCTCCCGAAGTCCCTAACGAGCCTTGCGAACCCGATAGTCGTACGACTATGGGTCCGCATTAGCTTTAAATCACATTTTTCGCTTCACCCGGCCGGTAGCCCGTAGGCCCCGGCGCGTGGTGAAACTTTTCGTTCGAAGTCTCTCGCGAGACGCGTGATTTTTAGGTGCCTAGGGTGCCGCTTCATCCGGCCGGTAGTCCGTAGACTCCAGCTCGAGACGGTGCGGACCTCCCGAAGTCCCTAACGAGCCTTGCGGACCCTATAGTCGTACGACTATGGGTCCGCATTAGCTTTAAATCACTTTTTCGCTTCACCCGGCCGGTAGCCCATAGGCCCCAGCGCGTGGTGAAACTTTTCGTTCGAAGTCTCTCGCGAGACGCGTGATTCTAGGTGCCTAGGGTGCCGCTTCGTCCGGCCGGTAGTCCGTAGACTCCAGCTCGAGACGGTGCAGACCTCCCGAAGTCCCTAACGAGCCTTGCGGACCCTATAGTCGTACGACTATGGGTCCGCATTAGCTTTAAATCACTTTTTCGCTTCACCCGGCCGGTAGCCCGTAGGCCCCGGCGCGTGGTGAAACTTTTCGTTCGAAGTCTCTCGCGAGACGCGTGATTCTAGGTGCCTAGGGTGCCGCTTCGTCCGGCCGGTAGTCCGTAGACTCCAGCTCGAGACGGTGCAGACCTCCCGAAGTCCCTAACGAGCCTTGCGAACCCGATAGTCGTACGACTATGGGTCCGCATTAGCTTTAAATCACATTTTTCGCTTCACCCGGCCGGTAGCCCGTAGGCCCCAGCGCGTGGTGAAACTTTTCGTTCGAAGTCTCTCGCGAGACGCGTGATTCTAAGGTGCCTAGGGTGCCGCTTCGTCCGGCCGGTAGTCCGTAGACTCCAGCTCGAGACGGTGCGGACCTCCCGAAGTCCCTAACGAGCCTTGCGGACCCTATAGTCGTACGACTATGGGTCCGCATTAGCTTTAAATCACTTTTCCGCTTCACCCGGCCGGTAGCCCATAGGCCCCAGCGCGTGGTGAAACTTTTCGTTCGAAGTCTCTCGCGAGACGCGTGATTTTTAGGTGCCTAGGGTGCCGCTTCGTCCGGCCGGTAGTCCGTAGACTCCAGCTCGAGACGGTGCGGACCTCCCGAAGTCCCTAACGAGCCTTGCGGACCCTATAGTCGTACGACTATGGGTCCGCATTAGCTTTAAATCACTTTTTCGCTTCACCCAGCCGGTAGCCCATAGGCCCCAGCGCGTGGTGAAACTTTTCGTTCGAAGTCTCTCGCGAGACGCGTGATTCTTAGGTGCCTAGGGTGCCGCCTCGTCCGGCCGGTAGTCCGTAGACTCCAGCTCGAGACGGTGCAGACCTCCCGAAGTCCCTAACGAGCCTTGCGGACCCGATAGTCGTACGACTATGGGTCCGCATTAGCTTTAAATCACTTTTCCGCTTCACCCGGCCGGTAGCCCATAGGCCCCAGCGCGTGGTGAAACTTTTCGTTCGAAGTCTCTCGCGAGACGCGTGATTTTTAGGTGCCTAGGGTGCCGCCTCGTCCGGCCGGTAGTCCGTAGACTCCAGCTCGAGACGGTGCAGACCTCCCGAAGTCCCTAACGAGCCTTGCGAACCCGATAGTCGTACGACTATGGGTCCGCATTAGCTTTAAATCACTTTTCCGCTTCACCCGGCCGGTAGCCCATAGGCCCCAGCGCGTGGTGAAACTTTTCGTTCGAAGTCTCTCGCGAGACGCGTGATTTTTAGGTGCCTAGGGTGCCGCCTCGTCCGGCCGGTAGTCCGTAGACTCCAGCTCGAGACGGTGCAGACCTCCCGAAGTCCCTAACGAGCCTTGCGAACCCGATAGTCGTACGACTATGGGTCCGCATTAGCTTTAAATCACATTTTCCGCTTCACCCGGCCGGTAGCCCGTAGGCCCCGGCGCGTGGTGAAACTTTTCGTTCGAAGTCTCTCGCGAGACGCGTGATTTTTAGGTGCCTAGGGTGCCGCTTCGTCCGGCCGGTAGTCCGTAGACTCCAACTCGAGACGGTGCAGACCTCCCGAAGTCCCTAACGAGCCTTGCGAACCCGATAGTCGTACGACTATGGGTCCGCATTAGCTTTAAATCACATTTTTCGCTTCACCCGGCCGGTAGCCCGTAGGCCCCGGCGCGTGGCGAAACTTTTCGTTCGAAGTCTCTCGCGAGACGCGTGATTTTTAGGTGCCTAGGGTGCCGCTTCGTCCGGCCGGTAGTCCGCAGACTCCAGCTCGAGACGGTGCGGACCTCCCGAAGTCCCTAACGAGCCTTGCGGACCCTATAGTCGTACGACTATGGGTCCGCATTAGCTTTAAATCACATTTTCGCTTCACCCGGCCGGTAGCCCGTAGGCCCCGGCGCGTGGTGAAACTTTTCGTTCGAAGTCTCTCGCAAGACGCGTGATTCTTAGGTGCCTACGGTGCCGCTTCGTCCGGCCGGTAGTCCGTAGACTCCAGCTCGAGACGGTGCGGACCTCCCGAAGCCCCTAACGAGCCTTGCGGACCCTATAGTCGTACGACTATGGGTCCGCATTAGCTTTAAATCACTTTTTCGCTTCACCCGGCCGGTAGCCCATAGGCCCCAGCGCGTGGTGAAACTTTTCGTTCGAAGTCTCTCGCGAGACGCGTGATTCTTAGGTGCCTAGGGTGCCGCCTCGTCCGGCCGGTAGTCCGTAGACTCCAGCTCGAGACGGTGCAGACCTCCCGAAGTCCCTAACGAGCCTTGCGAACCCGATAGTCGTACGACTATGGGTCCGCATTAGCTTTAAATCACATTTTTCGCTTCACCCGGCCGGTAGCCCGTAGGCCCCGGCGCGTGGTGAAACTTTTCGTTCGAAGTCTCTCGCGAGACGCGTGATTTTTAGGTGCCTAGGGTGCCGCTTCGTCCGGCCGGTAGTCCGTAGACTCCAGCTCGAGACGGTGCAGACCTCCCGAAGTCCCTAACGAGCCTTGCGGACCCTATAGTCGTACGACTATGGGTCCGCATTAGCTTTAAATCACATTTTTCGCTTCACCCGGCCGGTAGCCCGTAGGCCCCAGCACGTGGTGAAACTTTTCGTTCGAAGTCTCTAACGAGACATAGCGGAGCACGGAGTCCGTAGTCTCCAGCTTCGCTATTTGGGCTGCTGCACTGCCACTCGATGCCCAGCGCACCGGCGGCAGGTAGCCCAGACCACTTTACCCAGTCGGTAGCCCGTAGGCCCCAGCATATGGTGAGCGGTTATTTATCGAGAACGCTTTCCCAAGGCGTCTCAGCGTGGGACACAACACGCTTGATGTGGCATCTTGTGCCAACATCACATAGCGAAACAGCTTGTGTTTGCTATTCGTCACTAATGAGATGACGAGGCATTTGTAACCAGTTTGTGATATCTCTGACGAGATAAAACTGAGCATGGAGTCCTGGGATTCCAGCTCCGTATTCGTTTATGAGAACGCTTTCCCAAGGCGTCTCAGCGTGGGACACGGCACGCTTGATGTGGCACCTTGTGCCAACATCATTTAGCTAAACATCTTGTGTTTGCTATACGTCACTAGTAAGATGACGAGGCATTTGCAACCAAATTGTTTGGACCCGGTGGAGCACGAGGTTCTGGGACCTCGCTTCCACCGTCGTCCATGAGCCGCCGCGTCGCCGGCCGATGCCTCGAAACCTCAGCGGCAGAACACGGTCAGCTCACGCGATAGCGGAGCTGTCCAAACCTTTTGGCATGGACTGGCTCCGGCTTTTTCCAGTCAGTGTCCTAGCTCCTCTTTCCCCCCCCGTGGGAAAGCTATTCTACTGACGGTATCGTTCAAACAGGTCTTCTCGGTCACTTCACCTGAGACCTTAATCCAGTGAAGCTAGTGCTTGTCACCCTTGCACAGGAACCCAATTTATTTCCTCCCGTCCGGCTTGGGCGACCATGGGGAGTCCTCTATTTGATCCGCAGAGGATGCGCGGGTCTTTGTGTTCACTGCCACCTGAGACCTGAGCCAGTGGAGCTAGTGCTTGTTACCCTTGCACAGGAACCCAATTTGGCTACTTCCCGTCCGGCTTGGGCAACCATGGGGAGTCCTCTTATGATCCGCAGAGGAAGCGCAAGTCTTTATGTTCACTACCACCTGAGACCTCATCCAGTGGAGCTAGTGCTTGTTACCCTTGCACAGGAACCCAATTTGGCTACTTCCCGTCCGGCTTGGGCAACCATGGGGAGTCCTCTTATGATCCGCAGAGGAAGCGCAAGTCTTTATGTTCACTACCACCTGAGACCTCATCCAGTGGAGCTAGTGCTTGTTACCCTTGCACAGGAGCCCAATTCGATTCCTCCCGTCCGGCTTGGGCAGCCATGGGGAGACCTCTATTTGATCCGCAGAGGATGCGCAGGCTTCTGAGTTCGCCACCACCTGAGCCCAGTCCAGTGGAGCTAGTACTTTCACCCGGTACCGGGCCTCTTATTTAATGCGCAGAGTATCCGCAATGACGTTTATGACCCACGTCACAGGGAGGGGGACCCAATTCTTTTACTCCCCCCGCCGGGATGGGCAACCGTCGGGGATAACAGAGCGCAGAGTCTTGAGACTCAGGCTCCGCGGACGTTCGACAGCTGTTGCACGCCTCACAATGTCCAGGGACATTGGTGGCAGTGCGATCAGCCGAGACTACTTCATCCAACCAGTGGCTCGTGAGCCCCAGCATGGAGAAGCAGTCAAAAGTGTCCCAACAGACCCAGCTGTTGCACGCCTCACCACGTCCAAAGACATCGGAGGCAGTGCGATCAGCGAAGACTACTCCATCCAGCCGATAGCCCGTGGGCCCAGCATGTGATGGAGCAGTCAGTCTGTTGAGGCACAGATTTCGAACGTTCGACAGCTGTTGCACGCCTCACAGTGTCCAGGGACATCGGTGGCAGTGCGATCAGCCGAGATTACCTCGTCCAACCAGTGGCTCGTAAGCCCCAGCATGGAGAAGCAATCAAGTGTCCCAACAGACCCAGCTGTTGCACGCCTCACCACGTCCAAAGACATCAGAGGCAGTGCGATCAGCGAAGACTACTCCATCCAGCTGATAGCCCGTAGGCCCAGCATGTGATGGAGCAGTCAGTCTGTTGAGGCACAGATTTTGAACGTTCGACAGCTGTTGCACGCCTCGCAATGTCCAGGGACATCGGTGGCAGTGCGATCAGCCGAGATTACTTCATCCAACCAGTGGCTCGTAAGCCCCAGCATGGAGAAGCAATCAAAAGTGTCCCAACAGACCCAGCTGTTGCACGCCTCACCACGTCCAAAGACATCAGAGGCCGTGCGATCAGCGAAGACTACTCCATCCAGCTGATAGCCCGTAGGCCCAGCATGTGATGGAGCAGTCAGTCTGTTGAGGCACAGATTTTGAGCGTTCGACAGCTGTTGCACGCCTCACAATGTCCAGGGACATCGGTGGCAGTGCGATCAGCCGAGATTACTTCATCCGACCAGTGGCTCGTAAGCCCCAGCGTGGAGAAGCAATCAAAAGTGTCCCGACAGACCCAGCTGTTGCACGCTTCACCATGTCCAAAGACATCGGAGGCAGTGCGATCAGCGAAGACTATTTCATCCAGCCGGTAGCCCGCGGGCCCCAGCATGTGATGAAACAGTCAGTCCGTCGAGACGTAGCCACAGAGGCACTTCTTGGTTTCCCATCCAGCATAGACCAGATAGTACTTATGGCAGGAACCACTGAGAGGTGAATGCTTGCTAACTAAAACTCCCTTTAAGAGAGCTATAGTCACTCCCGCCAGTAGATAGGGACAACTAATGTGAAAGTGACAGGCCGTAAACCTGCGACTATTGCGATGACCCGAAGATCGCGCCCATGAAGAGCATGCGCAACCACCGGCACACTAGTGCCGGGCGTCTATCATTACTTCCTATTGCAGCAGGATTTCAGGCCTATTTCTCTTTTAGCCTTCCCTCCGTTGAAATTCATCACTGCCACCACGATCCCCCTTTGCTCTCATAAAGGGCAAAAATAATCATTGAAAAGGACAACACCGGCCGCAAGCGACCGGCAGAAGCCTTTTCTCATTAATGGGGGTTCCGCCCGAAGCGGACCTTCCCTAGAGTGCGTCTGCGCCGTTGGTCGAGCAATCCTGCAGTAATCACCTTGCTGACCATTGGCTCGGCACTCAAGCCCGTGGTACCTGTATGTTTCTGCGACTCGAAGGAAGCAGCGGACGTAACAGGTGGTACGCCCTTTCCAGGATTACGGTAGCAACGTTCGACAAGAAACCGTAATCCCGGTGAACCCTATTAGTAGACTCGACCTCTGGAACCCGCGGAGGGTTTGTCCCAAGAGACAGCGCTCTCGTTGGGACACCATAGCGTACATAGTCTGTCAAGCCCTATCACCACGGCAAGGTTGGGTTCGTCGATAGGGAGTAGATAGGGACAACTAATATGTTAGTGACAGACCTTACGGCCTGCGACTATTGCTCGATCCGAAGATCTCGCGCCCTGAGAGCATAAGCAACCACCGACACATTAGTGCCGATCTTCTATCTATCCTTTCTATTGCAGCAGGATTTCCGGCCTGTTTCCCCTTAGCCGTTCCTCCGTTGAATATTATACATCACTGCCACTACGTTCCCCCTTTGCCCTCATAAAGGGCAAAAATAATCATTGAAAAGGACAACACCGGCCGCAAGCGTCCGGCAGAAGCCTTTTCTCATAAATGGGGGTTCCGCCCGAAGCGGACCTTCCCAGAGTGCGTCATCGCCGCCGGTCAGTAATCACACAGATCAATTTACTGACCTTTGACTTAGCAACTCAAGCCCGTAGTACCTGTTAGTTGCCGCTCGAGAGTCTCCGTAAAGGGCGTGTACCTATAGTTTCACGTTAGGCGGTTTGCACCGATTACTTCTCTGACTCAGCGAGGCGGATGACGTTACAGGTGGCACGCCAACACTGGCGGTTACGGGCGACGTTCGAAAGGAAACCGTAACCACCAGTTGTGAACCCTATTAGTAGACTCGACCTCTGGAACCCGCGGAGGGTTTGTCCCAAGAGACAGC
>CAKOHB010000035.1:310000-330000 GCA_934046635.1 Buathra laborator
TGGGCGCCTGCGGTCCGGCGCCGGACGGTTTTTACCATGTATTCAAAGGGGGCAAACGTGCATTTCGAGGCCAAAATAAAATTCTTGCGTTGGGACTCTAACAAATTACCGAAAATTTTTCGACATTCAATAAAACTTTGTTTTCTTCGAATTAATGTTAATAATAATGACTTGTAACATTATTTCAGTGAAAATTTTTCAATAATTTTTTTTTTTTTACTTTTTTTTCGAAAATAATAAAAAAATGATGAATCGTTATTCCTTTTCATGTGACATCAACATTAATCAAATGTGACGCTAGTTTGACGAAAAATACTATTATATATTTATGTTTTTTTTTACAATATTTTTGAACTTTAACATTTTTTTTCAACTTTCGACATATGGACCGATCGGACGATAAATTTCGAATTTTTTCAAAGTTTTTCGCGTGTGGCCCGATCGGGCGATGATTTTCGAATATTTTCAAAGTTTTTCGCGTGTGGCCCGATCGGACGATGGGAAACATAAATTTTACAAGTTTTTCGGGTGTGGCCCGATCGGACGATGGGAAACATAAATTTTACAAGTTTCTCGCTTATGGACCGATCGGACGATGAATTTCGAATATTTTCAAAGTTTCTCGCGTGTGGCCCGATCGGACGATGGGAAACATAAATTTTACAAGTTTCTCGCTTATGGACCGATCGGACGATGAATTTCGAATTTTTTCAAAGTTTTTCGCGTATGGCCCGATCGGACGATGAAATTCGAATATTTTCAAAGTTTCTCGCGTATGGCCCGATCGGACGATGGGAAACATAAATTTTACAAGTTTTTCGCCTATGGACCGATCGGACGATGAATTTCGAATTTCTTCAAAGTTTTTCGCGTGTGGCCCGATCGGACGATGGGAAACATAAATTTTACAAGTTTTTCGCGTGTGGCCCGATCGGACGATGAAATTCGAATATTTTCAAAGTCTTTCGCGTGTGGCCCGATCGGACGATGGGAAACATAAATTTTACAAGTTTTTCGCGTGTGGCCCGATCGGACGATGAATTTCGAATTTTTTCAAAGTTTTTCGCGTATGGCCCGATCGGACGATGAAATTCGAATATTTTCAAAGTTTCTCGCGTATGGCCCGATCGGACGATGGGAAACATAAATTTTACAAGTTTTTCGCGTGTGGCCCGATCGGACGATGAAATTCGAATATTTTCAAAGTTTTTCGCGTGTGGCCCGATCGGACGATGGGAAACATAAATTTTACAAGTTTTTCGCGTGTGGCCCGATCGGGCGATGATTTTCGAATATTTTCAAAGTTTTTCGCGTATGGCCCGATCGGACGATGGGAAACATAAATTTTACAAGTTTTTCGCGTGTGGCCCGATCGGACGATGGGAAACATAAATTTTACAAGTTTCTCGCTTATGGACCGATCGGACGATGAATTTCGAATATTTTCAAAGTTTCTCGCGTGTGGCCCGATCGGACGATGGGAAACATAAATTTTACAAGTTTCTCGCTTATGGACCGATCGGACGATGAATTTCGAATTTTTTCAAAGTTTTTCGCGTATGGCCCGATCGGACGATGAAATTCGAATATTTTCAAAGTTTCTCGCGTATGGCCCGATCGGACGATGGGAAACATAAATTTTACAAGTTTTTCGCCTATGGACCGATCGGACGATGAATTTCGAATTTCTTCAAAGTTTTTCGCGTGTGGCCCGATCGGACGATGGGAAACATAAATTTTACAAGTTTTTCGCGTGTGGCCCGATCGGACGATGAAATTCGAATATTTTCAAAGTCTTTCGCGTGTGGCCCGATCGGACGATGGGAAACATAAATTTTACAAGTTTTTCGCGTGTGGCCCGATCGGACGATGAATTTCGAATTTTTTCAAAGTTTTTCGCGTATGGCCCGATCGGACGATGAAATTCGAATATTTTCAAAGTTTCTCGCGTATGGCCCGATCGGACGATGGGAAACATAAATTTTACAAGTTTTTCGCGTGTGGCCCGATCGGACGATGAAATTCGAATATTTTCAAAGTTTTTCGCGTGTGGCCCGATCGGACGATGGGAAACATAAATTTTACAAGTTTTTCGCGTGTGGCCCGATCGGGCGATGATTTTCGAATATTTTCAAAGTTTTTCGCGTATGGCCCGATCGGACGATGGGAAACATAAATTTTACAAGTTTTTCGCCTATGGACCGATCGGACGATGAATTTCGAATATTTTCAAAGTTTTTCGCGTATGGCCCGATCGGACGACGGGAAACATAAATTTTACAAGTTTCTCGCTTATGGACCGATCGGACGATGAATTTCGAATATTTTCAAAGTTTCTCGCGTGTGGCCCGATCGGACGATGGGAAACATAAATTTTACAAGTTTCTCGCTTATGGACCGATCGGACGATGGGAAACATAAATTTTACAAGTTTCTCGCTTATGGACCGATCGGACGATGAATTTCGAATTTTTTCAAAGTTTTTCGCGTATGGCCCGATCGGACGATGAAATTCGAATATTTTCAAAGTTTCTCGCGTATGGCCCGATCGGACGATGAAATTCGAATATTTTCAAAGTTTCTCGCGTGTGGCCCGATCGGACGATGGGAAACATAAATTTTACAAGTTTCTCGCTTATGGACCGATCGGACGATGGGAAACATAAATTTTACAAGTTTCTCGCTTATGGACCGATCGGACGATGAATTTCGAATTTTTTCAAAGTTTTTCGCGTATGGCCCGATCGGACGATGAAATTCGAATATTTTCAAAGTTTCTCGCGTATGGCCCGATCGGACGATGGGAAACATAAATTTTACAAGTTTTTCGCGTGTGGCCCGATCGGACGATGAAATTCGAATATTTTCAAAGTCTTTCGCGTGTGGCCCGATCGGACGATGGGAAACATAAATTTTACAAGTTTTTCGCCTATGGACCGATCGGACGATGAATTTCGAATATTTTCAAAGTTTTTCGCGTGTGGCCCGATCGGACGATGGGAAACATAAATTTTACAAGTTTTTCGCGTGTGGCCCGATCGGGCGATGATTTTCGAATATTTTCAAAGTTTTTCGCGTATGGCCCGATCGGACGATGGGAAACATAAATTTTACAAGTTTCTCGCTTATGGACCGATCGGACAACGAATTTCGAATTTTTTCAAAGTTTTTCGCGTGTGGCCCGATCGGACGATGGGAAACATAAATTTTACAAGTTTCTCGCTTATGGACCGATCGGACGATGAATTTCGAATTTTTTCAAAGTCCTTCGCGTGTGGCCCGATCGGACGACGGGAAACATAAATTTTACAAGTTTCTCGCTTATGGACCGATCGGACGATGAATTTCGAATTTTTTCAAAGTCCTTCGCGTGTGGCCCGATCGGACGACGGGAAACATAAATTTTAAAAGTTTCTCGCTTATGGACCGATCGGACAACGAATTTCGAATTTTTTCAAAGTTTTTCGCGTGTGGCCCGATCGGACGATGGGAAACATAAATTTTACAAGTTTCTCGCTTATGGACCGATCGGACGATGAATTTCGAATTTTTTCAAAGTCCTTCGCGTGTGGCCCGATCGGACGACGGGAAACATAAATTTTAAAAGTTTCTCGCTTATGGACCGATCGGACAACGAATTTCGAATTTTTTCAAAGTTTTTCGCGTATGGCCCGATCGGACGATGGGAAACATAAATTTTACAAGTTTCTCGCGTGTGGCCCGATCGGACGATGAAATTCGAATATTTTCAAAGTCTTTCGCGTGTGGCCCGATCGGACGATGGGAAACATAAATTTTACAAGTTTTTCGCGTGTGGCCCGATCGGGCGATGAAATTCGAATATTTTCAAAGTCTTTCGCGTGTGGCCCGATCGGACGATGGGAAACATAAATTTTACAAGTTTCTCGCGTGTGGCCCGATCGGACGATGAAATTCGAATATTTTTAAAGTCTTTCGCGTGTGGCCCGATCGGACGATGGGAAACATAAATTTTACAAGTTTTTCGCGTGTGGCCCGATCGGGCGATGATTTTCGAATATTTTCAAAGTCCTTCGCGTGTGGCCCGATCGGACGACGGGAAACATAAATTTTACAAGTTTTTCGCGTGTGGCCCGATCGGACGATGAAATTCGAATATTTTCAAAGTCTTTCGCGTGTGGCCCGATCGGACGATGGGAAACATAAATTTTACAAGTTTTTCGCCTATGGACCGATCGGACGATGAAATTCGAATATTTTCAAAGTTTTTCGCGTATGGCCCGATCGGACGATGAGAAACATAAATTTTACAAGTTTCTCGCTTATGGACCGATCGGACGATGAATTTCGAATTTTTTCAAAGTTTTTCGCGTATGGCCCGATCGGACGACGGGAAACATAAATTTTACAAGTTTCTCGCTTATGGACCGATCGGACGATGAATTTCGAATTTTTTCAAAGTCTTTCGCGTGTGGCCCGATCGGACGATGGGAAACATAAATTTTACAAGTTTTTCGCCTATGGACCGATCGGACGATGAATTTCGAATTTTTTCAAAGTTTCTCGCGTATGGCCCGATCGGACGATGGGAAACATAAATTTTACAAGTTTCTCGCGTGTGGCCCGATCGGACGATGAAATTCGAATATTTTCAAAGTTTCTCGCGTGTGGCCCGATCGGACGATGGGAAACATAAATTTTACAAGTTTTTCGCTTATGGACCGATCGGACAACGAATTTCGAATTTTTTCAAAGTTTTTCGCGTGTGGCCCGATCGGACGATGGGAAACATAAATTTTACAAGTTTCTCGCTTATGGACCGATCGGACGATGAATTTCGAATTTTTTCAAAGTCCTTCGCGTGTGGCCCGATCGGACGACGGGAAACATAAATTTTACAAGTTTCTCGCTTATGGACCGATCGGACGATGAATTTCGAATTTTTTCAAAGTCCTTCGCGTGTGGCCCGATCGGACGACGGGAAACATAAATTTTAAAAGTTTCTCGCTTATGGACCGATCGGACAACGAATTTCGAATTTTTTCAAAGTTTTTCGCGTGTGGCCCGATCGGACGATGGGAAACATAAATTTTACAAGTTTCTCGCTTATGGACCGATCGGACGATGAATTTCGAATTTTTTCAAAGTCCTTCGCGTGTGGCCCGATCGGACGACGGGAAACATAAATTTTAAAAGTTTCTCGCTTATGGACCGATCGGACAACGAATTTCGAATTTTTTCAAAGTTTTTCGCGTATGGCCCGATCGGACGATGGGAAACATAAATTTTACAAGTTTCTCGCGTGTGGCCCGATCGGACGATGAAATTCGAATATTTTCAAAGTCTTTCGCGTGTGGCCCGATCGGACGATGGGAAACATAAATTTTACAAGTTTTTCGCGTGTGGCCCGATCGGGCGATGAAATTCGAATATTTTCAAAGTCTTTCGCGTGTGGCCCGATCGGACGATGGGAAACATAAATTTTACAAGTTTCTCGCGTGTGGCCCGATCGGACGATGAAATTCGAATATTTTGAAAGTCTTTCGCGTGTGGCCCGATCGGACGATGGGAAACATAAATTTTACAAGTTTTTCGCGTGTGGCCCGATCGGGCGATGATTTTCGAATATTTTCAAAGTCCTTCGCGTGTGGCCCGATCGGACGACGGGAAACATAAATTTTACAAGTTTTTCGCGTGTGGCCCGATCGGACGATGAAATTCGAATATTTTCAAAGTCTTTCGCGTGTGGCCCGATCGGACGATGGGAAACATAAATTTTACAAGTTTTTCGCCTATGGACCGATCGGACGATGAAATTCGAATATTTTCAAAGTTTTTCGCGTATGGCCCGATCGGACGATGAGAAACATAAATTTTACAAGTTTCTCGCTTATGGACCGATCGGACGATGAATTTCGAATTTTTTCAAAGTTTTTCGCGTATGGCCCGATCGGACGACGGGAAACATAAATTTTACAAGTTTCTCGCTTATGGACCGATCGGACGATGAATTTCGAATTTTTTCAAAGTCTTTCGCGTGTGGCCCGATCGGACGATGGGAAACATAAATTTTACAAGTTTTTCGCCTATGGACCGATCGGACGATGAATTTCGAATTTTTTCAAAGTTTCTCGCGTATGGCCCGATCGGACGATGGGAAACATAAATTTTACAAGTTTCTCGCGTGTGGCCCGATCGGACGATGAAATTCGAATATTTTCAAAGTTTCTCGCGTGTGGCCCGATCGGACGATGGGAAACATAAATTTTACAAGTTTTTCGCGTGTGGCCCGATCGGGCGATGAATTTCGAATTTTTTCAAAGTTTTTCGCGTATGGCCCGATCGGACGATGGGAAACATAAATTTTACAAGTTTCTCGCTTATGGACCGATCGGACGATGAATTTCGAATTTTTTCAAAGTTTTTCGCGTGTGGCCCGATCGGACGATGAAATTCGAATATTTTCAAAGTCCTTCGCGTGTGGCCCGATCGGACGACGGGAAACATAAATTTTACAAGTTTTTCGCGTGTGGCCCGATCGGACGATGAAATTCGAATATTTTCAAAGTCTTTCGCGTGTGGCCCGATCGGACGATGGGAAACATAAATTTTACAAGTTTTTCGCCTATGGACCGATCGGACGATGAAATTCGAATATTTTCAAAGTTTTTCGCGTATGGCCCGATCGGACGATGAGAAACATAAATTTTACAAGTTTCTCGCTTATGGACCGATCGGACGATGAATTTCGAATTTTTTCAAAGTTTTTCGCGTATGGCCCGATCGGACGACGGGAAACATAAATTTTACAAGTTTCTCGCTTATGGACCGATCGGACGATGAATTTCGAATTTTTTCAAAGTCTTTCGCGTGTGGCCCGATCGGACGATGGGAAACATAAATTTTACAAGTTTTTCGCCTATGGACCGATCGGACGATGAATTTCGAATTTTTTCAAAGTTTCTCGCGTATGGCCCGATCGGACGATGGGAAACATAAATTTTACAAGTTTCTCGCGTGTGGCCCGATCGGACGATGAAATTCGAATATTTTCAAAGTTTCTCGCGTGTGGCCCGATCGGACGATGGGAAACATAAATTTTACAAGTTTTTCGCGTGTGGCCCGATCGGGCGATGAATTTCGAATTTTTTCAAAGTTTTTCGCGTATGGCCCGATCGGACGATGGGAAACATAAATTTTACAAGTTTCTCGCTTATGGACCGATCGGACGATGAATTTCGAATTTTTTCAAAGTTTTTCGCGTGTGGCCCGATCGGACGATGAAATTCGAATATTTTCAAAGTCTTTCGCGTGTGGCCCGATCGGACGATGGGAAACATAAATTTTACAAGTTTTTCGCGTGTGGCCCGATCGGACGATGAATTTCGAATTTTTTCAAAGTTTTTCGCGTATGGCCCGATCGGACGATGAAATTCGAATATTTTCAAAGTTTCTCGCGTATGGCCCGATCGGACGATGGGAAACATAAATTTTACAAGTTTTTCGCGTGTGGCCCGATCGGACGATGAAATTCGAATATTTTCAAAGTTTTTCGCGTGTGGCCCGATCGGACGATGGGAAACATAAATTTTACAAGTTTTTCGCGTGTGGCCCGATCGGGCGATGATTTTCGAATATTTTCAAAGTTTTTCGCGTATGGCCCGATCGGACGATGGGAAACATAAATTTTACAAGTTTTTCGCCTATGGACCGATCGGACGATGAATTTCGAATATTTTCAAAGTTTTTCGCGTATGGCCCGATCGGACGACGGGAAACATAAATTTTACAAGTTTCTCGCTTATGGACCGATCGGACGATGAATTTCGAATATTTTCAAAGTTTCTCGCGTGTGGCCCGATCGGACGATGGGAAACATAAATTTTACAAGTTTCTCGCTTATGGACCGATCGGACGATGGGAAACATAAATTTTACAAGTTTCTCGCTTATGGACCGATCGGACGATGAATTTCGAATTTTTTCAAAGTTTTTCGCGTATGGCCCGATCGGACGATGAAATTCGAATATTTTCAAAGTTTCTCGCGTATGGCCCGATCGGACGATGAAATTCGAATATTTTCAAAGTTTCTCGCGTGTGGCCCGATCGGACGATGGGAAACATAAATTTTACAAGTTTCTCGCTTATGGACCGATCGGACGATGGGAAACATAAATTTTACAAGTTTCTCGCTTATGGACCGATCGGACGATGAATTTCGAATTTTTTCAAAGTTTTTCGCGTATGGCCCGATCGGACGATGAAATTCGAATATTTTCAAAGTTTCTCGCGTATGGCCCGATCGGACGATGGGAAACATAAATTTTACAAGTTTTTCGCGTGTGGCCCGATCGGACGATGAAATTCGAATATTTTCAAAGTCTTTCGCGTGTGGCCCGATCGGACGATGGGAAACATAAATTTTACAAGTTTTTCGCTTATGGACCGATCGGACGATGAATTTCGAATATTTTCAAAGTTTTTCGCGTGTGGCCCGATCGGACGATGGGAAACATAAATTTTACAAGTTTTTCGCGTGTGGCCCGATCGGGCGATGATTTTCGAATATTTTCAAAGTTTTTCGCGTGTGGCCCGATCGGACGATGGGAAACATAAATTTTACAAGTTTCTCGCTTATGGACCGATCGGACAACGAATTTCGAATTTTTTCAAAGTTTTTCGCGTGTGGCCCGATCGGACGATGGGAAACATAAATTTTACAAGTTTCTCGCTTATGGACCGATCGGACGATGAATTTCGAATATTTTCAAAGTCCTTCGCGTGTGGCCCGATCGGACGATGGGAAACATAAATTTTACAAGTTTCTCGCTTATGGACCGATCGGACGATGAATTTCGAATTTTTTCAAAGTCCTTCGCGTGTGGCCCGATCGGACGACGGGAAACATAAATTTTAAAAGTTTCTCGCTTATGGACCGATCGGACAACGAATTTCGAATTTTTTCAAAGTTTTTCGCGTGTGGCCCGATCGGACGATGGGAAACATAAATTTTACAAGTTTCTCGCTTATGGACCGATCGGACGATGAATTTCGAATTTTTTCAAAGTCATTCGCGTGTGGCCCGATCGGACGAAGGGAAACATAAATTTTACAAGTTTCTCGCGTGTGGACCGATCGGACAACGAATTTCGAATTTTTTCAAAGTTTTTCGCGTATGGCCCGATCGGACGATGGGAAACATAAATTTTACAAGTTTCTCGCGTGTGGCCCGATCGGACGATGAAATTCGAATATTTTCAAAGTCTTTCGCGTGTGGCCCGATCGGACGATGGGAAACATAAATTTTACAAGTTTTTCGCGTGTGGCCCGATCGGGCGATGAAATTCGAATATTTTCAAAGTCTTTCGCGTGTGGCCCGATCGGACGATGGGAAACATAAATTTTACAAGTTTCTCGCGTGTGGCCCGATCGGACGATGAAATTCGAATATTTTTAAAGTCTTTCGCGTGTGGCCCGATCGGACGATGGGAAACATAAATTTTACAAGTTTTTCGCGTGTGGCCCGATCGGGCGATGATTTTCGAATATTTTCAAAGTCCTTCGCGTGTGGCCCGATCGGACGATGGGAAACATAAATTTTACAAGTTTTTCGCGTGTGGCCCGATCGGACGATGAAATTCGAATATTTTCAAAGTCTTTCGCGTGTGGCCCGATCGGACGATGGGAAACATACATTTTACAAGTTTTTCGCCTATGGACCGATCGGACGATGAAATTCGAATATTTTCAAAGTTTTTCGCGTATGGCCCGATCGGACGATGAGAAACATAAATTTTACAAGTTTCTCGCTTATGGACCGATCGGACGATGAATTTCGAATTTTTTCAAAGTTTTTCGCGTATGGCCCGATCGGACGACGGGAAACATAAATTTTACAAGTTTCTCGCTTATGGACCGATCGGACGATGAATTTCGAATTTTTTCAAAGTCTTTCGCGTGTGGCCCGATCGGACGATGGGAAACATAAATTTTACAAGTTTTTCGCCTATGGACCGATCGGACGATGAATTTCGAATTTTTTCAAAGTTTCTCGCGTATGGCCCGATCGGACGATGGGAAACATAAATTTTACAAGTTTCTCGCGTGTGGCCCGATCGGACGATGAAATTCGAATATTTTCAAAGTTTCTCGCGTGTGGCCCGATCGGACGATGGGAAACATAAATTTTACAAGTTTTTCGCGTGTGGCCCGATCGGGCGATGAATTTCGAATTTTTTCAAAGTTTTTCGCGTGTGGCCCGATCGGACGATGGGAAACATAAATTTTACAAGTTTCTCGCTTATGGACCGATCGGACGATGAATTTCGAATTTTTTCAAAGTTTTTCGCGTGTGGCCCGATCGGACGATGAAATTCGAATATTTTCAAAGTCCTTCGCGTGTGGCCCGATCGGACGACGGGAAACATAAATTTTACAAGTTTTTCGCGTGTGGCCCGATCGGACGATGAAATTCGAATATTTTCAAAGTCTTTCGCGTGTGGCCCGATCGGACGATGGGAAACATAAATTTTACAAGTTTTTCGCCTATGGACCGATCGGACGATGAAATTCGAATATTTTCAAAGTTTTTCGCGTATGGCCCGATCGGACGATGAGAAACATAAATTTTACAAGTTTCTCGCTTATGGACCGATCGGACGATGAATTTCGAATTTTTTCAAAGTTTTTCGCGTATGGCCCGATCGGACGACGGGAAACATAAATTTTACAAGTTTCTCGCTTATGGACCGATCGGACGATGAATTTCGAATTTTTTCAAAGTCTTTCGCGTGTGGCCCGATCGGACGATGGGAAACATAAATTTTACAAGTTTTTCGCCTATGGACCGATCGGACGATGAATTTCGAATTTTTTCAAAGTTTCTCGCGTATGGCCCGATCGGACGATGGGAAACATAAATTTTACAAGTTTCTCGCGTGTGGCCCGATCGGACGATGAAATTCGAATATTTTCAAAGTTTCTCGCGTGTGGCCCGATCGGACGATGGGAAACATAAATTTTACAAGTTTTTCGCGTGTGGCCCGATCGGGCGATGAATTTCGAATTTTTTCAAAGTTTTTCGCGTATGGCCCGATCGGACGATGGGAAACATAAATTTTACAAGTTTCTCGCTTATGGACCGATCGGACGATGAATTTCGAATTTTTTCAAAGTTTTTCGCGTGTGGCCCGATCGGACGATGAAATTCGAATATTTTCAAAGTCTTTCGCGTGTGGCCCGATCGGACGATGGGAAACATAAATTTTACAAGTTTTTCGCGTGTGGCCCGATCGGGCGATGATTTTCGAATATTTTCAAAGTTTTTCGCGTATGGCCCGATCGGACGATGGGAAACATAAATTTTACAAGTTTCTCGCGTGTGGCCCGATCGGACGATGAAATTCGAATATTTTCAAAGTTTCTCGCGTGTGGCCCGATCGGACGATGGGAAACATAAATTTTACAAGTTTTTCGCGTGTGGCCCGATCGGACGATGAAATTCGAATATTTTCAAAGTCTTTCGCGTGTGGCCCGATCGGACGATGGGAAACATAAATTTTACAAGTTTTTCGCGTGTGGCCCGATCGGACGATGAATTTCGAATTTTTTCAAAGTTTTTCGCGTATGGCCCGATCGGACGATGAAATTCGAATATTTTCAAAGTTTCTCGCGTATGGCCCGATCGGACGATGGGAAACATAAATTTTACAAGTTTTTCGCGTGTGGCCCGATCGGACGATGAAATTCGAATATTTTCAAAGTTTTTCGCGTGTGGCCCGATCGGACGATGGGAAACATAAATTTTACAAGTTTTTCGCGTGTGGCCCGATCGGGCGATGATTTTCGAATATTTTCAAAGTTTTTCGCGTATGGCCCGATCGGACGATGGGAAACATAAATTTTACAAGTTTTTCGGGTGTGGCCCGATCGGACGATGGGAAACATAAATTTTACAAGTTTCTCGCTTATGGACCGATCGGACGATGAATTTCGAATATTTTCAAAGTTTCTCGCGTGTGGCCCGATCGGACGATGGGAAACATAAATTTTACAAGTTTCTCGCTTATGGACCGATCGGACGATGAATTTCGAATTTTTTCAAAGTTTTTCGCGTATGGCCCGATCGGACGATGAAATTCGAATATTTTCAAAGTTTCTCGCGTATGGCCCGATCGGACGATGGGAAACATAAATTTTACAAGTTTTTCGCCTATGGACCGATCGGACGATGAATTTCGAATTTCTTCAAAGTTTTTCGCGTGTGGCCCGATCGGACGATGGGAAACATAAATTTTACAAGTTTTTCGCGTGTGGCCCGATCGGGCGATGAATTTCGAATTTTTTCAAAGTTTTTCGCGTATGGCCCGATCGGACGATGGGAAACATAAATTTTACAAGTTTCTCGCTTATGGACCGATCGGACGATGAATTTCGAATTTTTTCAAAGTTTTTCGCGTGTGGCCCGATCGGACGATGAAATTCGAATATTTTCAAAGTCTTTCGCGTGTGGCCCGATCGGACGATGGGAAACATAAATTTTACAAGTTTTTCGCGTGTGGCCCGATCGGGCGATGATTTTCGAATTTTTTCAAAGTTTTTCGCGTATGGCCCGATCGGACGATGGGAAACATAAATTTTACAAGTTTCTCGCGTGTGGCCCGATCGGACGATGAAATTCGAATATTTTCAAAGTTTTTCGCGTATGGCCCGATCGGACGATGGGAAACATAAATTTTACAAGTTTCTCGCGTGTGGCCCGATCGGACGATGAAATTCGAATATTTTCAAAGTTTCTCGCGTGTGGCCCGATCGGACGATGGGAAACATAAATTTTACAAGTTTCTCGCTTATGGACCGATCGGACGATGAATTTCGAATTTTTTCAAAGTCTTTCGCGTGTGGCCCGATCGGACGATGGGAAACATAAATTTTACAAGTTTTTCGCCTATGGACCGATCGGACGATGAATTTCGAATTTTTTCAAAGTTTCTCGCGTATGGCCCGATCGGACGATGGGAAACATAAATTTTACAAGTTTCTCGCGTGTGGCCCGATCGGACGATGAAATTCGAATATTTTCAAAGTTTCTCGCGTGTGGCCCGATCGGACGATGGGAAACATAAATTTTACAAGTTTTTCGCGTGTGGCCCGATCGGGCGATGAATTTCGAATTTTTTCAAAGTTTTTCGCGTATGGCCCGATCGGACGATGGGAAACATAAATTTTACAAGTTTCTCGCTTATGGACCGATCGGACGATGAATTTCGAATTTTTTCAAAGTTTTTCGCGTGTGGCCCGATCGGACGATGAAATTCGAATATTTTCAAAGTCTTTCGCGTGTGGCCCGATCGGACGATGGGAAACATAAATTTTACAAGTTTTTCGCGTGTGGCCCGATCGGGCGATGATTTTCGAATTTTTTCAAAGTTTTTCGCGTATGGCCCGATCGGACGATGGGAAACATAAATTTTACAAGTTTCTCGCGTGTGGCCCGATCGGACGATGAAATTCGAATATTTTCAAAGTTTTTCGCGTATGGCCCGATCGGACGATGGGAAACATAAATTTTACAAGTTTCTCGCTTATGGACCGATCGGACGATGAATTTCGAATTTTTTCAAAGTTTTTCGCGTATGGCCCGATCGGACGACGGGAAACATAAATTTTACAAGTTTCTCGCTTATGGACCGATCGGACGATGAATTTCGAATATTTTCAAAGTTTCTCGCGTGTGGCCCGATCGGACGATGGGAAACATAAATTTTACAAGTTTCTCGCTTATGGACCGATCGGACGATGGGAAACATAAATTTTACAAGTTTCTCGCTTATGGACCGATCGGACGATGAATTTCGAATTTTTTCAAAGTTTTTCGCGTATGGCCCGATCGGACGATGAAATTCGAATATTTTCAAAGTTTCTCGCGTATGGCCCGATCGGACGATGAAATTCGAATATTTTCAAAGTTTCTCGCGTGTGGCCCGATCGGACGATGGGAAACATAAATTTTACAAGTTTCTCGCTTATGGACCGATCGGACGATGGGAAACATAAATTTTACAAGTTTCTCGCTTATGGACCGATCGGACGATGAATTTCGAATTTTTTCAAAGTTTTTCGCGTATGGCCCGATCGGACGATGAAATTCGAATATTTTCAAAGTTTCTCGCGTATGGCCCGATCGGACGATGGGAAACATAAATTTTACAAGTTTTTCGCGTGTGGCCCGATCGGACGATGAAATTCGAATATTTTCAAAGTCTTTCGCGTGTGGCCCGATCGGACGATGGGAAACATAAATTTTACAAGTTTTTCGCCTATGGACCGATCGGACGATGAATTTCGAATATTTTCAAAGTTTTTCGCGTGTGGCCCGATCGGACGATGGGAAACATAAATTTTACAAGTTTTTCGCGTGTGGCCCGATCGGGCGATGATTTTCGAATATTTTCAAAGTTTTTCGCGTATGGCCCGATCGGACGATGGGAAACATAAATTTTACAAGTTTCTCGCTTATGGACCGATCGGACAACGAATTTCGAATTTTTTCAAAGTTTTTCGCGTGTGGCCCGATCGGACGATGGGAAACATAAATTTTACAAGTTTCTCGCTTATGGACCGATCGGACGATGAATTTCGAATTTTTTCAAAGTCCTTCGCGTTTGGCCCGATCGGACGACGGGAAACATAAATTTTACAAGTTTCTCGCTTATGGACCGATCGGACGATGAATTTCGAATTTTTTCAAAGTCCTTCGCGTGTGGCCCGATCGGACGACGGGAAACATAAATTTTAAAAGTTTCTCGCTTATGGACCGATCGGACAACGAATTTCGAATTTTTTCAAAGTTTTTCGCGTGTGGCCCGATCGGACGATGGGAAACATAAATTTTACAAGTTTCTCGCTTATGGACCGATCGGACGATGAATTTCGAATTTTTTCAAAGTAATTCGCGTGTGGCCCGATCGGACGACGGGAAACATAAATTTTAAAAGTTTCTCGCTTATGGACCGATCGGACTACGAATTTCGAATTTTTTCAAAGTTTTTCGCGTATGGCCCGATCGGACGATGGGAAACATAAATTTTACAAGTTTCTCGCGTGTGGCCCGATCGGACGATGAAATTCGAATATTTTCAAAGTCTTTCGCGTGTGGCCCGATCGGACGATGGGAAACATAAATTTTACAAGTTTTTCGCGTGTGGCCCGATCGGGCGATGAAATTCGAATATTTTCAAAGTCTTTCGCGTGTGGCCCGATCGGACGATGGGAAACATAAATTTTACAAGTTTCTCGCGTGTGGCCCGATCGGACGATGAAATTCGAATATTTTTAAAGTCTTTCGCGTGTGGCCCGATCGGACGATGGGAAACATAAATTTTACAAGTTTTTCGCGTGTGGCCCGATCGGGCGATGATTTTCGAATATTTTCAAAGTCCTTCGCGTGTGGCCCGATCGGACGACGGGAAACATAAATTTTACAAGTTTTTCGCGTGTGGCCCGATCGGACGATGAAATTCGAATATTTTCAAAGTCTTTCGCGTGTGGCCCGATCGGACGATGGGAAACATAAATTTTACAAGTTTTTCGCCTATGGACCGATCGGACGATGAAATTCGAATATTTTCAAAGTTTTTCGCGTATGGCCCGATCGGACGATGAGAAACATAAATTTTACAAGTTTCTCGCTTATGGACCGATCGGACGATGAATTTCGAATTTTTTCAAAGTTTGTCGCGTATGGCCCGATCGGACGACGGGAAACATAAATTTTACAAGTTTCTCGCTTATGGACCGATCGGACGATGAATTTCGAATTTTTTCAAAGTCTTTCGCGTGTGGCCCGATCGGACGATGGGAAACATAAATTTTACAAGTTTTTCGCCTATGGACCGATCGGACGATGAATTTCGAATTTTTTCAAAGTTTCTCGCGTATGGCCCGATCGGACGATGGGAAACATAAATTTTACAAGTTTCTCGCGTGTGGCCCGATCGGACGATGAAATTCGAATATTTTCAAAGTTTCTCGCGTGTGGCCCGATCGGACGATGGGAAACATAAATTTTACAAGTTTTTCGCGTGTGGCCCGATCGGGCGATGAATTTCGAATTTTTTCAAAGTTTTTCGCGTATGGCCCGATCGGACGATGGGAAACATAAATTTTACAAGTTTCTCGCTTATGGACCGATCGGACGATGAATTTCGAATTTTTTCAAAGTTTTTCGCGTGTGGCCCGATCGGACGATGAAATTCGAATATTTTCAAAGTCCTTCGCGTGTGGCCCGATCGGACGACGGGAAACATAAATTTTACAAGTTTTTCGCGTGTGGCCCGATCGGACGATGAAATTCGAATATTTTCAAAGTCTTTCGCGTGTGGCCCGATCGGACGATGGGAAACATAAATTTTACAAGTTTTTCGCCTATGGACCGATCGGACGATGAAATTCGAATATTTTCAAAGTTTTTCGCGTATGGCCCGATCGGACGATGAGAAACATAAATTTTACAAGTTTCTCGCTTATGGACCGATCGGACGATGAATTTCGAATTTTTTCAAAGTTTTTCGCGTATGGCCCGATCGGACGACGGGAAACATAAATTTTACAAGTTTCTCGCTTATGGACCGATCGGACGATGAATTTCGAATTTTTTCAAAGTTTTTCGCGTGTGGCCCGATCGGACGATGGGAAACATAAATTTTACAAGTTTTTCGCCTATGGACCGATCGGACGATGAATTTCGAATTTTTTCAAAGTTTCTCGCGTATGGCCCGATCGGACGATGGGAAACATAAATTTTACAAGTTTCTCGCGTGTGGCCCGATCGGACGATGAAATTCGAATATTTTCAAAGTTTCTCGCGTGTGGCCCGATCGGACGATGGGAAACATAAATTTTACAAGTTTTTCGCGTGTGGCCCGATCGGGCGATGAATTTCGAATTTTTTCAAAGTTTTTCGCGTGTGGCCCGATCGGACGATGGGAAACATAAATTTTACAAGTTTCTCGCTTATGGACCGATCGGACGATGAATTTCGAATTTTTTCAAAGTTTTTCGCGTGTGGCCCGATCGGACGATGAAATTCGAATATTTTCAAAGTCTTTCGCGTGTGGCCCGATCGGACGATGGGAAACATAAATTTTACAAGTTTTTCGCGTGTGGCCCGATCGGGCGATGATTTTCGAATTTTTTCAAAGTTTTTCGCGTATGGCCCGATCGGACGATGGGAAACATAAATTTTACAAGTTTCTCGCGTGTGGCCCGATCGGACGATGAAATTCGAATATTTTCAAAGTTTTTCGCGTATGGCCCGATCGGACGATGGGAAACATAAATTTTACAAGTTTCTCGCTTATGGACCGATCGGACGATGAATTTCGAATTTTTTCAAAGTTTTTCGCGTATGGCCCGATCGGACGACGGGAAACATAAATTTTACAAGTTTCTCGCTTATGGACCGATCGGACGATGAATTTCGAATATTTTCAAAGTTTCTCGCGTGTGGCCCGATCGGACGATGGGAAACATAAATTTTACAAGTTTCTCGCTTATGGACCGATCGGACAACGAATTTCGAATTTTTTCAAAGTTTTTCGCGTGTGGCCCGATCGGACGATGAAATTCGAATATTTTCAAAGTCTTTCGCGTGTGGCCCGATCGGACGATGGGAAACATAAATTTTACAAGTTTCTCGCGTGTGGCCCGATCGGACGATGAAATTCGAATATTTTTAAAGTCTTTCGCGTGTGGCCCGATCGGAAGATGGGAAACATAAATTTTACAAGTTTTTCGCGTGTGGCCCGATCGGGCGATGATTTTCGAATATTTTCAAAGTCCTTCGCGTGTGGCCCGATCGGACGACGGGAAACATAAATTTTACAAGTTTTTCGCGTGTGGCCCGATCGGATGATGAAATTCGAATATTTTCAAAGTTTATCGCGTGTGGCCCGATCGGACGACGGGAAACATAAATTTTACAAGTTTCTCGCTTATGGACCGATCGGACAACGAATTTCGAATTTTTTCAAAGTTTTTCGCGTGTGGCCCGATCGGACGATGAAATTCGAATATTTTCAAAGTCTTTCGCGTGTGGCCCGATCGGACGATGGGAAACATAAATTTTACAAGTTTTTCGCGTGTGGCCCGATCGGACGATGAAATTCGAATATTTTCAAAGTTCTTCGCGTATGGCCCGATCGGACGATGGGAAACATAAATTTTACAAGTTTCTCGCTTATGGACCGATCGGACGATGAATTTCGAATTTTTTCAAAGTTTTTCGCGTGTGGCCCGATCGGACGATGAAATTCGAATATTTTCAAAGTCTTTCGCGTGTGGCCCGATCGGACGATGGGAAACATAAATTTTACAAGTTTTTCGCGTGTGGCCCGATCGGACGATGAAATTCGAATATTTTCAAAGTCTTTCGCGTGTGGCCCGATCGGACGATGGGAAACATAAATTTTACAAGTTTCTCGCGTGTGGCCCGATCGGACGATGAAATTCGAATATTTTTAAAGTCTTTCGCGTGTGGCCCGATCGGACGATGGGAAACATAAATTTTACAAGTTTTTCGCGTGTGGCCCGATCGGGCGATGATTTTCGAATATTTTTAAAGTCTTTCGCGTGTGGCCCGATCGGGCGATGATTTTCGAATATTTTCAAAGTCCTTCGCGTGTGGCCCGATCGGACGATGGGAAACATAAATTTTACAAGTTTTTCGCGTGTGGCCCGATCGGACGATGAAATTCGAATATTTTCAAAGTTTTTCGCGTGTGGCCCGATCGGACGATGAAATTCGAATATTTTCAAAGTCTTTCGCGTGTGGCCCGATCGGACGATGGGAAACATAAATTTTACAAGTTTTTCGCGTGTGGCCCGATCGGACGATGAAATTCGAATATTTTCAAAGTTCTTCGCGTATGGCCCGATCGGACGATGGGAAACATAAATTTTACAAGTTTCTCGCTTATGGACCGATCGGACGATGAAATTCGAATATTTTCAAAGTCTTTCGCGTGTCGCCCGATCGGACGATGGGAAACATAAATTTTACAAGTTTTTCGCCTATGGACCGATCGGACGATAAAATTCGAATATTTTCAAAGTTTCTCGCGTGTGGCCCGATCGGACGATGGGAAACATAAATTTTACAAGTTTTTCGCCTATGGACCGATCGGACGATAAAATTCGAATATTTTCAAAGTTTCTCGCGTGTCGCCCGATCGGACGATGGGAAACATAAATTTTACAAGTTTCTCGCTTATGAACCGATCGGACGAAAAATTTCGAATTTTTTCACAGTTTCATAAACATAAATTTTACAAGTTTCTCGCGTGTGGCCCGATCGGACGATGTATTTCGAATATTTTAAAATTTTTTCGCGTATGGACGTATCGGACGATGAGAAACATACATGTTACATGTTTCTCGCTCGTGAGCCGATTCGACGATGTGAAACATGAAATTTACAAGTTTCTCGCGTGTGGCTCGATCGGAAAAAGTATTTCGAATATTTTCAGAATTTTTCGCATGTGAACAGATCGGATGACGGGAAACATTAAATTGTTCATATTTATCGCGCATGGACCGATCGGGCGATGAATTTCGTAAATTTTAGAACTTTCCCGCATACGGCCCCCGCGTTACTTTAAAACTAGTGAAAGATCTTTCACCGGTCGGTCCATGTGCGATAAACTTGTGAAATGTAGCTTTCCCATCATCCGTTCGGGCCATTCGCGAGAAACTTTATAAATTGTCGTAATTCTTTTTCCGATCGGTCCACTCGTGATAATCTTTTAAAATATCTTAAATCCTTCGCCCGATCGATCCACACGCGTGAAACTCGAAAAAGTCGTTGTACCTCGTTCGATCCGTCTAAACGCGAAAAACGTTGAAAATAATCGAAACCTTTCGTTCGATCGATGCGCATGGGAAAAACTTGAAAAATGTTCGTTGCCTATCGTCTTAACGGACCTTGCGTCACAAACCTGTGTAATTTACGTTTTTCATCGTAC
>CAKOHB010000035.1:335000-350000 GCA_934046635.1 Buathra laborator
GGGACAAAAACCCCGCGATAAAAATTCGAAAGCGTTTTAAAACGCAATCCCCATCCCGAGCCTGCCAGTTTACCTAGTTTCTTGAATAGCGACCCGACCTTGTCGCGCAAATAACTACAATGGGTCTTGACACCCATTTCCTTGTCAAAGTGGACGCCAAGATACCTGACACTGCTTTTAAACGGAATCGCGGTTTCGCCTATCTTGATAATCGGATACCTTCTTGCCAAATCTGGCTTAGTTTCGCGCCTGCGTTGGCGATCCGGACGATCGCCTCCGCGTCTACCTACTGGTGGCCTACGGACCCACACAGTTTTAAGGAGGATAGCCTCCGTTTTACGCGCGGAAAGTTCAAGTCGAGCCTTTTTGCTCCAAGCTATTATTCTATCGACGACTCGCTGACCCTCAATCTCTATCTCCCTTCGCGACTCGCCTTTAACGAGGACAAGAAGATCGTCCGCATAAGCGATGAAACGATCCGGGAACTGTTGCTCGAAGTCTCTGAGCAAAGAATCAAACATAAGGTTCCAACACGCCGGGCCAAGGACGGAACCTTGTGGACAACCCTTCGTAGCACGCTTGGTCACCTTTTCATCCCCCCACTCGATCGTCACCCGGCGGTCATCAAAGTAACTCTGAAGCACTTTGTAGACATTTGCCGGGCAATCCCTAATTCGAAGACTCCTAAATACCATGGGCCACCAGACATTGTCAAAAGCCCCGGCGATGTCGAAGAGCAGGGCGACGGTGTAAGTCGCCGCTGAGCCGCGGATCATATTGCGTAGCTCAACGATCGCATCTTCCGTGGACTTACCGGGCATGAAGCCGAATTGCCGATCGGAGATGCCGCCGTCATCCATCGTCTCGGAGAGACGTTTGCGGATGAGTTTCTCGAATAATTTCCCTACAACGGAAAGAAGACATATTGGCCTATACGATTTCGGGTCCATCTCGTCTTTATCCTCGCCCTTTAGGAGTACACAAAGGTTTCCCTCCTTCCAGGCAGAGGGAAAGACGCCCCACTGAAGGCACCCGTTGAAAAGTTTTACCAGCTGACCGGGGATTGTCATGACTGCTCTTTTGAGGACCTCAACCTCGATGAGGTCGGGGCCCGGAGCTTTACCGTTCTTCAAAGTTCTGCACGCCTTTCTCACCTCAAATTCGGTGAATACTTCAGCGTCTTCCGTGTCAGGCGGCGTCTGCGCTTTTTCGCGCTGTCGCCTGTGCCACGGGGTGTCATCCTCCTCTCGGTCGTCAGGGACATGCGTGTCCAAAAGGCCGCTGGCGGTTTCTCTCATATCCATAGTGGAACATCCATCAAGCCGGATCGTGCTTAGCACTTTCTCAATTCGAAGTTTGTCTGCCTGGTGCTTATAAACGAAGCCCCAGGGCTCCGAATTCCCGTACGACGTGACAAATTTCCTCCAGCTTTCACGCTTTGCCTTCTTCACCTCACGGCTGTACTTTCGCAAAGAAGTGCGGTACTCTTGCAGTTTAACGAGGCGTTCGGGCTGCGCTCGTACCCTTTGGTATGCACGCATGAGCCGGTATACGCTCTTCTTCATTTTTGTAAGATCTGTCGTCCACCACGGGTTGGACTTTCTAAAACGCGTTTTACGTGGCATAGACTGGATACAGGCGTCCGTGAGGACTCCCGTTAGAGTCGTGGCCATAACTTCAACATTCTGCGATGAATCGACTACAAGTCCCTCCAACCTGGCTCGTGAAAGAGCTGTCAGGATTTCCGCAAACCGATCCCAATCGGCCTTGCGAGTGTTAAAACGACTAACGCGAAATACTCGATTCTCTACTGCGGCTTCTGGCACTTGAAGCCTTATGTCGATTGCTCTGTGGTCACTAGTTGACCAACTCGAGCGGACCTTCCACTCCCCGACGAATTGGGACATGGACGGAGTTGCCAGAGTGACGTCGATATACGACTCACCTCTCGGAGTCCAGAAAGTCGGCGGCTGCTCTGCATCATTGGCCACCTGCAAATCGAAATCCTGTATGAGGCGCTCGAGACGAGCGCCTCGATCGTTTGTCTCCTGTGGACCCCACAACGAGGACCTGGCGTTTGAATCTAACGCGACGAGAATTCTCTTCCCCCTCAGCGAATGAAGCACCATCCCGAGGTGTCTGAGGTGCTGCTCGATGTCATCTCGGAACTGAAAATAATGGGAAACGACGTAGAACGAGAAGCCGGGGGCTTGCACTTCCGCACAAACACAGTGCGCGTTACTAAGCTGCGAGATGAAAATCATCTTAAACGCGGGATTACAGACCGCTACGGAAGCCCAAGGATTTCCTCGGCGTACGGCTGCAACCTGCACCGAAGTGCCTAATCCGAAAAAGGTGTGCCTTTCGTCCGGCTTCTGGACATATGGTTCCTGCAAGAGCAGGATGTCGAGTCGCTTTTGACGAATGAGGGTACGCACCTCGCCTGTGACTACCTCTGAACGTCTCATGTTCAGCTGTAGAATTCTAATTCCCGTGGTACTAATGGGGTTTGTGTTCGCTGGGACGAAGTTATCAACTGGGGTTTCTATCGCGGTTCTATCCTGTTCGTTTACGCGGTCTACCCGATTGCCTACGTTAATTTCGCGTTCAGCCACAAGAGGCTGGCTTACATTTTCATCGGACCTACTAACTGTAACGGCACGAATGCCGAGAGCCTCACACTGACTCCTGATGCTACTAGGGCCAGCGCTGCTCGTGGGCAGGCAAATGCGTGGTATCGAGATGCGAGGCACGGGCTGAGAAGCCAACGGTCTTGCTGCCGAGCGTGTGCGCGGCTTCGCAACAGGGTCAGCAACTCCCACTTGGCGCGCCACGTCTGGTTGCCTAGACTCGGCCAGACGAGCACTCCTCCTCACATGCATACTGACACATTCACACAAAGTTTTGAGCTGTTTCATTTTTGTTCCCACGAGTTCGGTCGGAAGTAAAAACCACACAACGAGACAGAGCCGCCATATCCCGTCCGGGCGAATTGAATACAGCTTCGGAGGCCGCCAACCGTCCTAACCGCTACGCTTGAGACAGGACCCACCCCTCCTGCCATGAGGCCCTCACCACGTAAGTCAAGCTTGGCCTAGGGGAACCGTGAATCTCGTCAGAGGGTTCACCTGAAACTAAAATTGTATATTAGTAGGCGTACCTGAAACTTAGGTAATATAGCGGTTAGTGTCTCCCCGGTTCCGTCGCCACCGAAGCCCAAGAACTTCGATAACGCAGGGCCCGGTCGGAGTTTGTTAAGCGGTCCTCGTCGCCTTTTCGTATCCCATGGGACGCGAGAGGACGACGGCGAGACCGCTATAGACCTGAAACGGTAAGTGTCATGATTAGTTAAACATCCGGCCGGTAGCCCGCAGGCCCCAGCACGTGATGGAGCGCTTCGTTTCGTCCCTAACGGGACATGGCGGAGTCCAGAGTTTGAGACTCTGGCTCCATTGTCGCCTCACCCGGCCGGTAGCCCGTAGGCCCCAGCGCGTGGTGAAACTTTTCGTTCGAAGTCTCTCGCGAGACGCGTGATTCTAGGTGCCTAGGGTGCCGCTTCGTCCGGCCGGTAGTCCGTAGACCCCGGCTCGAGACGGTGCAGACCTCCCGAAGTCCCTAACGAGCCTTGCGGACCCTATAGTCGTACGACTATGGGTCCGCATTAGCTTTAAATCACATTTTTCGCTTCACCCGGCCGGTAGCCCGTAGGCCCCGGCGCGTGGTGAAACTTTTCGTTCGAAGTCTCTCGCGAGACGCGTGATTTTTAGGTGCCTAGGGTGCCGCTTCGTCCGGCCGGTAGTCCGTAGACTCCAGCTCGAGACGGTGCAGACCTCCCGAAGTCCCTAACGAGCCTTGCGGACCCTATAGTCGTACGACTATGGGTCCGCATTAGCTTTAAATCACTTTTTCGCTTCACCCGGCCGGTAGCCCATAGGCCCCAGCGCGTGGTGAAACTTTTCGTTCGAAGTCTCTCGCAAGACGCGTGATTCTTAGGTGCCTAGGGTGCCGCCTCGTCCGGCCGGTAGTCCGTAGACTCCAGCTCGAGACGGTGCAGACCTCCCGTAGTCCCTAACGAGCCTTGCGAACCCGATAGTCGTACGACTATGGGTCCGCATTAGCTTTAAATCACATTTTTCGCTTTACCCGGCCGGTAGCCCGTAGGCCCCGGCGCGTGGTGAAACTTTTCGTTCGAAGTCTCTCGCGAGACGCGTGATTTTTAGGTGCCTAGGGTGCCGCTTCGTCCGGCCGGTAGTCCGTAGACTCCAGCTCGAGACGGTGCAGACCTCCCGAAGTCCCTAACGAGCCTTGCGAACCCGATAGTCGTACGACTATGGGTCCGCATTAGCTTAAATCACATTTTTCGCTTCACCCGGCCGGTAGCCCGTAGGCCCCGGCGCGTGGTGAAACTTTTCGTTCGAAGTCTCTCGCGAGACGCGTGATTCTAGGTGCCTAGGGTGCCGCCTCGTCCGGCCGGTAGTCCGTAGATCCCAGCTCGAGACGGTGCAGACCTCCCGAAGTCCCTAACGAGCCTTGCGGACCCTATAGTCGTACAACTATGGGTCCGCATTAGCTTTAAATCACATTTTCGCTTCACCCGGCCGGCAGCCCGTAGGCCCCAGCGCATGGTAAAACTTTTCGTTCGAAGTCTCTCGCGAGACGCGTGATTTTTAGGTGCCTAGGGTGCCGCTTCGTCCGGCCGGTAGTCCGTAGACTCCAGCTCGAGACGGTGCAGACCTCCCGAAGTCCCTAACGAGCCTTGCGGACCCTATAGTCGTACGACTATGGGTCCGCATTAGCTTTAAATCACATTTTTCGCTTCACCCGGCCGGTAGCCCGTAGGCCCCGGCGCGTGGTGAAACTTTTCGTTCGAAGTCTCTCGCGAGACGCGTGATTTTTAGGTGCCTAGGGTGCCGCTTCGTCCGGCCGGTAGTCCGTAGACTCCAGCTCGAGACGGTGCGGACCTCCCGAAGTCCCTAACGAGCCTTGCGGACCCTATAGTCGTACGACTATGGGTCCGCATTAGCTTTAAATCACTTTTTCGCTTCACCCGGCCGGTAGCCCATAGGCCCCAGCGCGTGGTGAAACTTTTCGTTCGAAGTCTCTCGCGAGACGCGTGATTCTTAGGTGCCTAGGGTGCCGCCTCGTCCGGCCGGTAGTCCGTAGACTCCAGCTCGAGACGGTGCAGACCTCCCGAAGTCCCTAACGAGCCTTGCGGACCCTATAGTCGTACGACTATGGGTCCGCATTAGCTTTAAATCACTTTTCCGCTTCACCCGGCCGGTAGCCCATAGGCCCCAGCGCGTGGTGAAACTTTTCGTTCGAAGTCTCTCGCAAGACGCGTGATTCTTAGGTGCCTAGGGTGCCGCCTCGTCCGGCCGGTAGTCCGTAGACTCCAGCTCGAGACGGTGCAGACCTCCCGTAGTCCCTAACGAGCCTTGCGAACCCGATAGTCGTACGACTATGGGTCCGCATTAGCTTTAAATCACATTTTTCGCTTTACCCGGCCGGTAGCCCGTAGGCCCCGGCGCGTGGTGAAACTTTTCGTTCGAAGTCTCTCGCGAGACGCGTGATTTTTAGGTGCCTAGGGTGCCGCTTCGTCCGGCCGGTAGTCCGTAGACTCCAGCTCGAGACGGTGCAGACCTCCCGAAGTCCCTAACGAGCCTTGCGGACCCTATAGTCGTACGACTATGGGTCCGCATTAGCTTTAAATCACTTTTCCGCTTCACCCGGCCGGTAGCCCATAGGCCCCAGCGCGTGGTGAAACTTTTCGTTCGAAGTCTCTCGCAAGACGCGTGATTCTTAGGTGCCTAGGGTGCCGCCTCGTCCGGCCGGTAGTCCGTAGACTCCAGCTCGAGACGGTGCAGACCTCCCGTAGTCCCTAACGAGCCTTGCGAACCCGATAGTCGTACGACTATGGGTCCGCATTAGCTTTAAATCACATTTTTCGCTTTACCCGGCCGGTAGCCCGTAGGCCCCGGCGCGTGGTGAAACTTTTCGTTCGAAGTCTCTCGCGAGACGCGTGATTTTTAGGTGCCTAGGGTGCCGCTTCGTCCGGCCGGTAGTCCGTAGACTCCAGCTCGAGACGGTGCAGACCTCCCGAAGTCCCTAACGAGCCTTGCGAACCCGATAGTCGTACGACTATGGGTCCGCATTAGCTTTAAATCACATTTTTCGCTTCACCCGGCCGGTAGCCCGTAGGCCCCGGCGCGTGGTGAAACTTTTCGTTCGAAGTCTCTCGCGAGACGCGTGATTCTAGGTGCCTAGGGTGCCGCCTCGTCCGGCCGGTAGTCCGTAGATCCCAGCTCGAGACGGTGCAGACCTCCCGAAGTCCCTAACGAGCCTTGCGGACCCTATAGTCGTACAACTATGGGTCCGCATTAGCTTTAAATCACATTTTCGCTTCACCCGGCCGGCAGCCCGTAGGCCCCAGCGCATGGTAAAACTTTTCGTTCGAAGTCTCTCGCGAGACGCGTGATTTTAGGTGCCAAGGGTGCCGCTTCGTCCGGCCGGTAGTCCGTAGACCCCAGCTCGAGACGGTGCAGACCTCCCGAAGTCCCTAACGAGCCTTGCGGACCCTATAGTCGTACGACTATGGGTCCGCATTAGCTTTAAATCACATTTTTCGCTTCACCCGGCCGGTAGCCCGTAGGCCCCAGCACGTGGTGAAACTTTTCGTTCGAAGTCTCTAACGAGACATAGCGGAGCACGGAGTCCGTAGTCTCCAGCTTCGCTATTTGGGCTGCTGCACTGCCACTCGATGCCCAGCGCACCGGCGGCAGGTAGCCCAGACCACTTTACCCAGTCGGTAGCCCGTAGGCCCCAGCATATGGTGAGCGGTTATTTATCGAGAACGCTTTCCCAAGGCGTCTCAGCGTGGGACACAACAGGCTTGATGTGGCATCTTGTGCCAACATCACATAGCGAAACAGCTTGTGTTTGCTATTCGTCACTAATGAGATGACGAGGCATTTGTAACCAGTTTGTGATATCTCTGACGAGATAAAACTGAGCATGGAGTCCTGGGATTCCAGCTCCGTATTCGTTTATGAGAACGCTTTCCCAAGGCGTCTCAGCGTGGGACACGGCACGCTTGATGTGGCACCTTGTGCCAACATCATTTAGCTAAACATCTTGTGTTTGCTATACGTCACTAGTAAGATGACGAGGCATTTGCAACCAAATTGTTTGGACCCGGTGGAGCACGAGGTTCTGGGACCTCGCTTCCACCGTCGTCCATGAGCCGCCGCGTCGCCGGCCGATGCCTCGAAACCTCAGCGGCAGAACACGGTCAGCTCACGCGATAGCGGAGCTGTCCAAACCTTTTGGCATGGACTGGCTCCGGCTTTTTCCAGTCAGTGTCCTAGCTCCTCTTTCCCCCCCCGTGGGAAAGCTATTCTACTGACGGTATCGTTCAAACAGGTCTTCTCGGTCACTTCACCTGAGACCTTAATCCAGTGAAGCTAGTGCTTGTCACCCTTGCACAGGAACCCAATTTATTTCCTCCCGTCCGGCTTGGGCGACCATGGGGAGTCCTCTATTTGATCCGCAGAGGATGCGCGGGTCTTTGTGTTCACTGCCACCTGAGACCTGAGCCAGTGGAGCTAGTGCTTGTTACCCTTGCACAGGAACCCAATTTGGCTACTTCCCGTCCGGCTTGGGCAACCATGGGGAGTCCTCTTATGATCCGCAGAGGAAGCGCAAGTCTTTATGTTCACTACCACCTGAGACCTCATCCAGTGGAGCTAGTGCTTGTTACCCTTGCACAGGAACCCAATTTGGCTACTTCCCGTCCGGCTTGGGCAACCATGGGGAGTCCTCTTATGATCCGCAGAGGAAGCGCAAGTCTTTATGTTCACTACCACCTGAGACCTCATCCAGTGGAGCTAGTGCTTGTTACCCTTGCACAGGAGCCCAATTCGATTCCTCCCGTCCGGCTTGGGCAGCCATGGGGAGACCTCTATTTGATCCGCAGAGGATGCGCAGGCTTCTGAGTTCGCCACCACCTGAGCCCAGTCCAGTGGAGCTAGTACTTTCACCCGGTACCGGGCCTCTTATTTAATGCGCAGAGTATCCGCAATGACGTTTATGACCCACGTCACAGGGAGGGGGACCCAATTCTTTTACTCCCCCCGCCGGGATGGGCAACCGTCGGGGATAACAGAGCGCAGAGTCTTGAGACTCAGGCTCCGCGGGCGTTCGACAGCTGTTGCACGCCTCACAATGTCCAGGGACATTGGTGGCAGTGCGATCAGCCGAGACTACTTCATCCAACCAGTGGCTCGTGAGCCCCAGCATGGAGAAGCAGTCAAAAGTGTCCCAACAGACCCAGCTGTTGCACGCCTCACCACGTCCAAAGACATCGGAGGCAGTGCGATCAGCGAAGACTACTCCATCCAGCCGATAGCCCGTGGGCCCAGCATGTGATGGAGCAGTCAGTCTGTTGAGGCACAGATTTCGAACGTTCGACAGCTGTTGCACGCCTCGCAATGTCCAGGGACATCGGTGGCAGTGCGATCAGCCGAGATTACTTCATCCAACCAGTGGCTCGTAAGCCCCAGCATGGAGGAGCAATCAAAAGTGTCCCAACAGACCCAGCTGTTGCACGCCTCACCACGTCCAAAGACATCAGAGGCAGTGCGATCAGCGAAGACTACTCCATCCAGCTGATAGCCCGTAGGCCCAGCATGTGATGGAGCAGTCAGTCTGTTGAGGCACAGATTTTGAGCGTTCGACAGCTGTTGCACGCCTCACAATGTCCAGGGACATCGGTGGCAGTGCGATCAGCCGAGATTACTTCATCCGACCAGTGGCTCGTAAGCCCCAGCGTGGAGAAGCAATCAAAAGTGTCCCGACAGACCCAGCTGTTGCACGCTTCACCATGTCCAAAGACATCGGAGGCAGTGCGATCAGCGAAGACTATTTCATCCAGCCGGTAGCCCGCGGGCCCCAGCATGTGATGAAACAGTCAGTCCGTCGAGACGTAGCCACAGAGGCACTTCTTGGTTTCCCATCCAGCATAGACCAGATAGTACTTATGGCAGGAACCACTGAGAGGTGAATGCTTGCTAACTAAAACTCCCTTTAAGAGAGTTATAGTCACTCCCGCCAGTAGATAGGGACAACTAATATGTTAGTGACAGACCTTACGGCCTGCGACTATTGCTCGATCCGAAGATCTCGCGCCCTGAGAGCATAAGCAACCACCGACACATTAGTGCCGATCTTCTATCTATCCTTTCTATTGCAGCAGGATTTCCGGCCTGTTTCCCCTTAGCCGTTCCTCCGTTGAATATTATACATCACTGCCACTACGTTCCCCCTTTGCCCTCATAAAGGGCAAAAATAATCATTGAAAAGGACAACACCGGCCGCAAGCGTCCGGCAGAAGCCTTTTCTCATAAATGGGGGTTCCGCCCGAAGCGGACCTTCCCAGAGTGCGTCATCGCCGCCGGTCAGTAATCACACAGATCAATTTACTGACCTTTGACTTAGCAACTCAAGCCCGTAGTACCTGTTAGTTGCCGCTCGAGAGTCTCCGTAAAGGGCGTGTACCTATAGTTTCACGTTAGGCGGTTTGCACCGATTACTTCTCTGACTCAGCGAGGCGGATGACGTTACAGGTGGCACGCCAACACTGGCGGTTACGGGCGACGTTCGAAAGGAAACCGTAACCACCAGTTGTGAACCCTATTAGTAGACTCGACCTCTGGAACCCGCGGAGGGTTTGTCCCAAGAGACAGCGCTCTCGTTGGGACACCATAGCGTACATAGTCTGTCAAGCCCTATCACCACGGCAAGGTTGGGTTCGTCGATAGGGAGTAGATAGGGACATTGTTTTCCTACTGTGTATTTAACGTGCCGTCTCCGCCTTACGGCATACGACACGGCACCCATGTGCGCGGGGCCGGGGTCACGCCCGGCCAACGCACCGCCCCGACTCGCGACACGCACATGAGGCGCTGCGACGAGCCGGAGCGGCTACCAATTCCCCACCCGGTGCTTAGCCCGGGCAGGCCCCTTGGTGAGGGGGGGAGCACTTTCCAAACTCCCTACGGCCTAAGCAGGACCGCACCCGAGTTGAGATGTCGCGCAACTCACACGCATAACCACTGCCCCCGCGAGTCCAACCCAATGGCCGGGCGGTGACGGGGTGAGCCGCCACCGGGCTTCCCGGCCCCCGCGGTACCAGTATTCGCCACTGGTCGGACGTTCATGGGTCAATTTGGCCCACTACCGGTTAAGGCTCTAAGCCACCTTGGCACCGGTCAGCCAGCTCGGGTACGCGGGTTCGCCAAACCCGAAAGGGCCGGGGCCTTCGGCCTCCTGCACCCTCCCCTGCGACACGACGAATTTACTCGGCCCGCTCGGCCTGGGCCCTCATATCGAAGGCCCAGCCCGCAAACCGCCTAAGAGCCTGGAACCCCCCGGGGGAGTTGACTACCCCGGTCAGGTTCCAGGCCCCGTTCTCCTCGCGTAGGACGCCCAACGCCTCCACGTCTCTTCGCTCGGCATACAACCCGCATTCCATCAGTACATGAGGGGAAGTCTCCTCAGCCTCACCGCACCGGCACAGCGGTGTCGCCGAAAGCGCTCTCCGATGGAGGAACGCATTCAGCGACCCGTGTCCTGTCAGGATATAGCCGGTGGGCAGGCCGAAGCAACTCCCCCTCAATAACTCCGCGGGGACCGCCGGCTCGGGGATGTACAGGCGGGTAGTCCCGCCATTGTCGCAACCCCGCCAGCGGTCCCCCCACTCTTCCCACAGCAGACTGCGCGCCCGGACCAGCGTCCCGGCTACCCCCTCGCCATCGGCATGAGGAAGCCCCCACGGGACAGGCAACTCCTTACGGAGAAAGTACGCCGCTTCGGCGTACTTAGCCTGTAAGTCCCACGGGAGCTCCCCCATGAGCACCGTCAGTGCCTCTGTCGACACAGTCCGGCAAACCGACAGTGCGGCGAGGAGGACCAGGCGCTGTGCCCTGTTGAGCTGGACACGCGCCGTCACCCTAGCCCGCACGAAGCCCCCCCAGACCGAAGCGCCGTACATGGCGCACGGGACGAAGAGTCCCCGGTACCAGGACCCAATGGTCCTACGCCGGAGACCCCAGTCCCGCCGCATAACCCGTCGCAACTGACAAACAAGGGAGGAGGTCTTTTCTCGGATCGCCTGCAGGTGGGGCCCAAAATTGAGCCGCTCACCTACAAGGATGCCGAGGTATCGGACCTCCTCCCTGTACGGGACGGCAACCCGGTCCAGGAGGACCCTGGGGCGCCTGGTGTTCGCGAACTTGCCGCGAAGCACCATGCAGACGGTCTTGTCCCGAGAGACCTCGACCGCCGCACCGGCGCCCCACTCACTCACCATCCCGAGGGACTCAGCGGCCCGAGTCTCAATCTCAAGCCTCGAGACCCCCGAAGTGATGAGGAGCGTGTCATCCGCATAGGCGACGACCTCGACTGCAGCATCGCGGAGCCGCCGCAACAGGGGGTCCAAGGCCAGATTCCAGAAAATCGGGCCGGACATGGACCCCTGCGGGCAGCCCCGCTGCACGTCCAGCTCAACACGACCATACCGAGAAACCATAAACGCCCGACGATCGCTGAAAAAGCTCCGCCAGATGCCCAGTTCAGGGCATCCGGCGGCACCTAGGATCCCGAGGATGGTGTCCCAGCTCAGGTGATCGAAGGCCCCCTTAAAGTCCACAAAAGTGCCAAGCACATATTTGTGGGGGGACTCCTCGACCACCCTCATTGCCAGGTGCCACGCATCCTCGGTGCCCCTGCCAGCCCTGAATCCAAACTGCCGGTCAGAGAGAGCGTGTTCCTCCCTCGCCTCCAACCTCCTCACGAGAACCTTCTCCAGCAGTTTGCCCAGGACCGACAGGAGGCTGATCGGTCGGTACGACCCAGCCTCGTCGGGCGGCTTCCCGGGGCCCTTTAGAATGGCCACGACGCGGGCGCTCTTCCACTGGGGCGGAAAGACCCCAGCTTCCAAGCAGCCGTTGTACATGGCCAGGGCCAGATCGGGCACAAACGCGACCAGCGCCCGCAGCATGCTGACGCCGATCCCGTCAGGACCGGGCGCGCTACCCGTCTTCATTTTCCGGAGGGCGTCCTTCAGCTCATCGAGTACGATGGGGGCCGGGGGATCGGGCGCTGCGCGGCCCTCCTCCTCACGTTGCTCCCGTTCGGGAAGCCGAGGGAAGAACCGCTCAAGCAGCGCCCTGGCGCTCGCCTCCCAAGAGGTAGCAAGCGCCTCCCCAACCCTCACACCGCCGATGTCAACCGGGCCCCGCCGACCCCGGAGGATCCGATACACGTCTCCCCAAGGGTCGGCGTTGCCCATTTCGCCTACGAACGCCCTCCAGTCATCCTCTTTCCTTTGGAGGACCAGGCGGTGATAGCTCCGGTACATATCGCGATATGTGGCCCGGAGCCCCGCCCGGACCTCCTCAGGCTCCTCGCGTCTTCGGGCCCGCTGTAAAGCCACCCGAGCCCGCCTCGCAAGTCTCCTTGCCGAGGTGAGCTCCCGGCTCCACCAACGGGATTTCCTCCGCGGTACCGCGCCCGCCCTCCCCAACCGAGAGTCGTTGACGCCCTGTAGTAGGGACGCAACTGCCCCGGCCAAGGCGACGGGCCCAGCTCCCACCAACGCGTCGCGATCCAGGTCGTCCGCAGCCTGCACCAGGGCGGCACCGTACTCCGTCCAATCCACGCCGACGGTCCGCCACCTGAGTACAGGCAGCGGAAGATCGGTCTCTCCATCCCTTCGGAGAAGGGTGACGCATATTGCGTTATGATCCGAGTGCAGCAGGTCGGGCAGAATCTCCCACCCGACCCGATACACCCGTTCAACACCCCTCCCCAAAGTTACATCGATATCCGATCTACCCGTGGGTCCGTCGAACGTGAAATGCCGGGATGGCTCGTTCAAGACCTCCAAGTCACACGCGACTATGAAGGCCTCGAACTCACCACCCCTCACGGCATTCTGGTGCCCCCTGAACCGGTTCTTGGAGTGCCACAGGCGGGACACGGCGTTTGCATCCATGCCCGCCACCACAGGGGTCCCCGGTAGCTGGGTAAATACCCACTCCAAATATTGGATATAGCCACCGAGGGGCTCCCCGTGACGGCAGTACACGGAGCTGAGGTAAATTTTACCAAAGCCGCCGCGCACCCACACCGTGGCACCCCCGTCCCCGCCTGGCACTGAGACGACCGTAGCATCAAGCGACGCATCGGACAGGACGACGGCAGATTTGCCGTCGCCGCTCGGGAACACCCGCATCCAAGCCGGAAGCCCCGCCACGACACCGCCCGCCCTCAGGTATGGCTCCTGCAGCAGCGCGGCGCCGTAGCAGCCCTCGACAAGGGTCTGGCCAAGTTCGGCCATCACCCCCCGAGACCTCTGGCAGTTTACCTGGAGGACCCGAAGCCCAGCCGGCTCCAGGCCCTCCAGCCCACCAGCAGCACGAGTTGGGTGAGGCCGCCTAGCCATTCTTGGCTCCGGAGGCGGGACTTACCGGGGCCCCATGACGGGCCCGCTCCTCCGCGGCCACCGTTCTCCGGCCCGCGAGCGCGGCTCGAAAGAGCGGGCACACACCGTCCAAAGCCCGATGGGCGGCCCCCAGACCAGCCTCCCTACAGTTCGTGCAGCAGGGAGGCTGCCCCCTCGCCGGACACGCCGAGGCGGTGTGCCCGTCCCCGGCACACCAGCCACACGTCTGCGACCGCTTCCGGCAAGTCGCAGACGAGTGGCCGAAACCGAGGCACCGGAAGCACCGGTCCGCCTCGACGTAGTCCCGCACGACGCAGGAATGCCAGCCCAGGAGGACTCGCCCCCTTGCCACCAGGGCGGCCGCCACCCCCGGCGCGGCCTCCAGAATGTAGTGAGCCGCGCCGCGGGCTCCCCTGCTCCCATCGAACTTCCGCCCGACTCTCACGGCCGCCCGGAAATCCTCCTCAGAGGATTCGGGGACCCCCTGGGATCGGAGGGCAGTAAATACCTCGCCCTCCGATACCTCACTAGGGACCCCGAAGACCCCCACCTTCCGCCTCGGCGGCTCGGGCGCCGCGACAGCGAGTCCACCCTGGCGGATGGCCTCGCTGGAGCGGAAAAATTCGAGATCCGTCTCCGAGCCAGTCTCTACAAGGACCCCGCCCGGGACGGACCTCACGCCCAGGACGCAAACCGAGGCCGCGCCGGGGTTAACGAGTGCCTTCAGCTTCGTTTTAACCTCTGCCGGCGTCAACGACCCCTCAGCCGCCTTAACAAAGACGGCGTGTTGGGGCCCAGGCCTCGGCCGGCGTACGGGAGGAGCGGGAGCGTTTGCCACGAGCGCCGCCCCCTGGGGCGCCCCACCCGCAGCCTCCGCGAACGACCTCGGACGACCGGTCGAAGGGGGAGCGGCAGGGCGCGCCGCCACGACGGGCCCCACTGCAGCAGTCGTCGGTCTCACCGCGAGCTGGCGGACGACGAGCTCATGTGCGGAACGCAGTCCCGCACACTGACCCGTCAGGCCCTCCACCTTGCCCGCCAACGCAACGAGGAGAGACATCACTCCGGCGAGTCTCCCCTCGATGCCCGCAGCAACGCCCCTCCCCACCTTATTTTCCGGGCTGAGGATCCCCTCGCGGATCTCCCCAGCCAGGAACTCCGCCCGAGCGACCAACTCGGCCAGCTCCACCCGCCTCGGGGGTCCCTCTCCGCCGAAGGCGGTAGCCGGCACGACCAGCCCCTGGGCCGGCGGAGCCAAGCCCACGGGGCCGGCGGAACCAACCACCTGCGCAGTCGACGGCGCCACAGAGGCACCCGCCGAACTGGCCTTCTTCTTCTTCTTTTTCTTCCGGCCCTTAGGGATCCCCCCAGGGGCAGGAACCTCCGAGCCAGCTGGCACAGCAGCAGGCGCCGCGGGAGCTCGATCGGCAGCCCCTTTGCCAGGGACTACCGGCACCACCACCGCAGCCTCCGCCCCCGATGCCGAGTCCGTGGGGGGG
>CAKOHB010000035.1:360000-375000 GCA_934046635.1 Buathra laborator
TATTTTCAAAGTTTCTCGCGTGTGGCCCGATCGGACGATGGGAAACATAAATTTTACAAGTTTCTCGCTTATGGACCGATCGGACGATGGGAAACATAAATTTTACAAGTTTCTCGCTTATGGACCGATCGGACGATGAATTTCGAATTTTTTCAAAGTTTTTCGCGTATGGCCCGATCGGACGATGAAATTCGAATATTTTCAAAGTTTCTCGCGTATGGCCCGATCGGACGATGAAATTCGAATATTTTCAAAGTTTCTCGCGTGTGGCCCGATCGGACGATGGGAAACATAAATTTTACAAGTTTCTCGCTTATGGACCGATCGGACGATGGGAAACATAAATTTTACAAGTTTCTCGCTTATGGACCGATCGGACGATGAAATTCGAATTTTTTCAAAGTTTTTCGCGTATGGCCCGATCGGACGATGAAATTCGAATATTTTCAAAGTTTCTCGCGTATGGCCCGATCGGACGATGGGAAACATAAATTTTACAAGTTTTTCGCGTGTGGCCCGATCGGACGATGAAATTCGAATATTTTCAAAGTCTTTCGCGTGTGGCCCGATCGGACGATGGGAAACATAAATTTTACAAGTTTTTCGCCTATGGACCGATCGGACGATGAATTTCGAATATTTTCAAAGTTTTTCGCGTGTGGCCCGATCGGACGATGGGAAACATAAATTTTACAAGTTTTTCGCGTGTGGCCCGATCGGGCGATGATTTTCGAATATTTTCAAAGTTTTTCGCGTATGGCCCGATCGGACGATGGGAAACATAAATTTTACAAGTTTCTCGCTTATGGACCGATCGGACAACGAATTTCGAATTTTTTCAAAGTTTTTCGCGTGTGGCCCGATCGGACGATGGGAAACATAAATTTTACAAGTTTCTCGCTTATGGACCGATCGGACGATGAATTTCGAATTTTTTCAAAGTCCTTCGCGTGTGGCCCGATCGGACGACGGGAAACATAAATTTTACAAGTTTCTCGCTTATGGACCGATCGGACGATGAATTTCGAATTTTTTCAAAGTCCTTCGCGTGTGGCCCGATCGGACGACGGGAAACATAAATTTTAAAAGTTTCTCGCTTATGGACCGATCGGACAACGAATTTCGAATTTTTTCAAAGTTTTTCGCGTGTGGCCCGATCGGACGATGGGAAACATAAATTTTACAAGTTTCTCGCTTATGGACCGATCGGACGATGAATTTCGAATTTTTTCAAAGTCCTTCGCGTGTGGCCCGATCGGACGACGGGAAACATAAATTTTAAAAGTTTCTCGCTTATGGACCGATCGGACAACGAATTTCGAATTTTTTCAAAGTTTTTCGCGTATGGCCCGATCGGACGATGGGAAACATAAATTTTACAAGTTTCTCGCGTGTGGCCCGATCGGACGATGAAATTCGAATATTTTCAAAGTCTTTCGCGTGTGGCCCGATCGGACGATGGGAAACATAAATTTTACAAGTTTTTCGCGTGTGGCCCGATCGGGCGATGAAATTCGAATATTTTCAAAGTCTTTCGCGTGTGGCCCGATCGGACGATGGGAAACATAAATTTTACAAGTTTCTCGCGTATGGACCGATCGGACGATGAAATTCGAATATTTTTAAAGTCTTTCGCGTGTGGCCCGATCGGACGATGGGAAACATAAATTTTACAAGTTTTTCGCGTGTGGCCCGATCGGGCGATGATTTTCGAATATTTTCAAAGTCCTTCGCGTGTGGCCCGATCGGACGACGGGAAACATAAATTTTACAAGTTTTTCGCGTGTGGCCCGATCGGACGATGAAATTCGAATATTTTCAAAGTCTTTCGCGTGTGGCCCGATCGGACGATGGGAAACATAAATTTTACAAGTTTTTCGCCTATGGACCGATCGGACGATGAAATTCGAATATTTTCAAAGTTTTTCGCGTATGGCCCGATCGGACGATGAGAAACATAAATTTTACAAGTTTCTCGCTTATGGACCGATCGGACGATGAATTTCGAATTTTTTCAAAGTTTTTCGCGTATGGCCCGATCGGACGACGGGAAACATAAATTTTACAAGTTTCTCGCTTATGGACCGATCGGACGATGAATTTCGAATATTTTCAAAGTCTTTCGCGTGTGGCCCGATCGGACGATGGGAAACATAAATTTTACAAGTTTTTCGCCTATGGACCGATCGGACGATGAATTTCGAATTTTTTCAAAGTTTCTCGCGTATGGCCCGATCGGACGATGGGAAACATAAATTTTACAAGTTTCTCGCGTGTGGCCCGATCGGACGATGAAATTCGAATATTTTCAAAGTTTCTCGCGTGTGGCCCGATCGGACGATGGGAAACATAAATTTTACAAGTTTTTCGCGTGTGGCCCGATCGGGCGATGAATTTCGAATTTTTTCAAAGTTTTTCGCGTATGGCCCGATCGGACGATGGGAAACATAAATTTTACAAGTTTCTCGCTTATGGACCGATCGGACGATGAATTTCGAATTTTTTCAAAGTTTTTCGCGTGTGGCCCGATCGGACGATGAAATTCGAATATTTTCAAAGTCCTTCGCGTGTGGCCCGATCGGACGACGGGAAACATAAATTTTACAAGTTTTTCGCGTGTGGCCCGATCGGACGATGAAATTCGAATATTTTCAAAGTCTTTCGCGTGTGGCCCGATCGGACGATGGGAAACATAAATTTTACAAGTTTTTCGCCTATGGACCGATCGGACGATGAAATTCGAATATTTTCAAAGTTTTTCGCGTATGGCCCGATCGGACGATGGGAAACATAAATTTTACAAGTTTCTCGCTTATGGACCGATCGGACGATGAATTTCGAATTTTTTCAAAGTTTTTCGCGTATGGCCCGATCGGACGACGGGAAACATAAATTTTACAAGTTTCTCGCTTATGGACCGATCGGACGATGAATTTCGAATTTTTTCAAAGTCTTTCGCGTGTGGCCCGATCGGACGATGGGAAACATAAATTTTACAAGTTTTTCGCCTATGGACCGATCGGACGATGAATTTCGAATTTTTTCAAAGTTTCTCGCGTATGGCCCGATCGGACGATGGGAAACATAAATTTTACAAGTTTCTCGCGTGTGGCCCGATCGGACGATGAAATTCGAATATTTTCAAAGTTTCTCGCGTGTGGCCCGATCGGACGATGGGAAACATAAATTTTACAAGTTTTTCGCGTGTGGCCCGATCGGGCGATGAATTTCGAATTTTTTCAAAGTTTTTCGCGTATGGCCCGATCGGACGATGGGAAACATAAATTTTACAAGTTTCTCGCTTATGGACCGATCGGACGATGAATTTCGAATTTTTTCAAAGTTTTTCGCGTGTGGCCCGATCGGACGATGAAATTCGAATATTTTCAAAGTCTTTCGCGTGTGGCCCGATCGGACGATGGGAAACATAAATTTTACAAGTTTTTCGCGTGTGGCCCGATCGGGCGATGATTTTCGAATTTTTTCAAAGTTTTTCGCGTATGGCCCGATCGGACGATGGGAAACATAAATTTTACAAGTTTCTCGCGTGTGGCCCGATCGGACGATGAAATTCGAATATTTTCAAAGTTTTTCGCGTATGGCCCGATCGGACGATGGGAAACATAAATTTTACAAGTTTCTCGCTTATGGCCCGATCGGACGATGAATTTCGAATTTTTTCAAAGTTTTTCGCGTATGGCCCGATCGGACGACGGGAAACATAAATTTTACAAGTTTCTCGCTTATGGACCGATCGGACGATGAATTTCGAATATTTTCAAAGTTTCTCGCGTGTGGCCCGATCGGACGATGGGAAACATAAATTTTACAAGTTTCTCGCTTATGGACCGATCGGACAACGAATTTCGAATTTTTTCAAAGTTTTTCGCGTGTGGCCCGATCGGACGATGAATTCGAATATTTTCAAAGTCTTTCGCGTGTGGCCCGATCGGACGATGGGAAACATAAATTTTACAAGTTTCTCGCGTGTGGCCCGATCGGACGATGAAATTCGAATATTTTTAAAGTCTTTCGCGTGTGCCCGATCGGACGATGGGAAACATAAATTTTACAAGTTTTTCGCGTGTGGCCCGATCGGGCGATGATTTTCGAATATTTTCAAAGTCCTTCGCGTGTGGCCCGATCGGACGACGGGAAACATAAATTTTACAAGTTTTTCGCGTGTGGCCCGATCGGATGATGAAATTCGAATATTTTCAAAGTTTATCGCGTGTGGCCCGATCGGACGACGGGAAACATAAATTTTACAAGTTTCTCGCTTATGGACCGATCGGACAACGAATTTCGAATTTTTTCAAAGTTTTTCGCGTGTGGCCCGATCGGACGATGAAATTCGAATATTTTCAAAGTCTTTCGCGTGTGGCCCGATCGGACGATGGGAAACATAAATTTTACAAGTTTTTCGCGTGTGGCCCGATCGGACGATGAAATTCGAATATTTTCAAAGTTCTTCGCGTATGGCCCGATCGGACGATGGGAAACATAAATTTTACAAGTTTCTCGCTTATGGACCGATCGGACGATGAATTTCGAATTTTTTCAAAGTTTTTCGCGTGTGGCCCGATCGGACGATGAAATTCGAATATTTTCAAAGTCTTTCGCGTGTGGCCCGATCGGACGATGGGAAACATAAATTTTACAAGTTTTTCGCCTATGGACCGATCGGACGATGAATTTCGAATATTTTCAAAGTTTTTCGCGTGTGGCCCGATCGGACGATGGGAAACATAAATTTTACAAGTTTTTCGCGTGTGGCCCGATCGGGCGATGATTTTCGAATATTTTCAAAGTTTTTCGCGTATGGCCCGATCGGACGATGGGAAACATAAATTTTACAAGTTTCTCGCTTATGGACCGATCGGACAACGAATTTCGAATTTTTTCAAAGTTTTTCGCGTGTGGCCCGATCGGACGATGGGAAACATAAATTTTACAAGTTTCTCGCTTATGGACCGATCGGACGATGAATTTCGAATTTTTTCAAAGTCCTTCGCGTGTGGCCCGATCGGACGACGGGAAACATAAATTTTACAAGTTTCTCGCTTATGGACCGATCGGACGATGAATTTCGAATTTTTTCAAAGTCCTTCGCGTGTGGCCCGATCGGACGACGGGAAACATAAATTTTAAAAGTTTCTCGCTTATGGACCGATCGGACAACGAATTTCGAATTTTTTCAAAGTTTTTCGCGTGTGGCCCGATCGGACGATGGGAAACATAAATTTTACAAGTTTCTCGCTTATGGACCGATCGGACGATGAATTTCGAATTTTTTCAAAGTCCTTCGCGTGTGGCCCGATCGGACGACGGGAAACATAAATTTTAAAAGTTTCTCGCTTATGGACCGATCGGACAACGAATTTCGAATTTTTTCAAAGTTTTTCGCGTATGGCCCGATCGGACGATGGGAAACATAAATTTTACAAGTTTCTCGCGTGTGGCCCGATCGGACGATGAAATTCGAATATTTTCAAAGTCTTTCGCGTGTGGCCCGATCGGACGATGGGAAACATAAATTTTACAAGTTTTTCGCGTGTGGCCCGATCGGGCGATGAAATTCGAATATTTTCAAAGTCTTTCGCGTGTGGCCCGATCGGACGATGGGAAACATAAATTTTACAAGTTTCTCGCGTGTGGCCCGATCGGACGATGAAATTCGAATATTTTTAAAGTCTTTCGCGTGTGGCCCGATCGGACGATGGGAAACATAAATTTTACAAGTTTTTCGCGTGTGGCCCGATCGGGCGATGATTTTCGAATATTTTCAAAGTCCTTCGCGTGTGGCCCGATCGGACGACGGGAAACATAAATTTTACAAGTTTTTCGCGTGTGGCCCGATCGGACGATGAAATTCGAATATTTTCAAAGTCTTTCGCGTGTGGCCCGATCGGACGATGGGAAACATAAATTTTACAAGTTTTTCGCCTATGGACCGATCGGACGATGAAATTCGAATATTTTCAAAGTTTTTCGCGTATGGCCCGATCGGACGATGAGAAACATAAATTTTACAAGTTTCTCGCTTATGGACCGATCGGACGATGAATTTCGAATTTTTTCAAAGTTTTTCGCGTATGGCCCGATCGGACGACGGGAAACATAAATTTTACAAGTTTCTCGCTTATGGACCGATCGGACGATGAATTTCGAATTTTTTCAAAGTCTTTCGCGTGTGGCCCGATCGGACGATGGGAAACATAAATTTTACAAGTTTTTCGCCTATGGACCGATCGGACGATGAATTTCGAATTTTTTCAAAGTTTCTCGCGTATGGCCCGATCGGACGATGGGAAACATAAATTTTACAAGTTTCTCGCGTGTGGCCCGATCGGACGATGAAATTCGAATATTTTCAAAGTTTCTCGCGTGTGGCCCGATCGGACGATGGGAAACATAAATTTTACAAGTTTTTCGCGTGTGGCCCGATCGGGCGATGAATTTCGAATTTTTTCAAAGTTTTTCGCGTATGGCCCGATCGGACGACGGGAAACATAAATTTTACAAGTTTCTCGCTTATGGACCGATCGGACGATGAATTTCGAATTTTTTCAAAGTCTTTCGCGTGTGGCCCGATCGGACGATGGGAAACATAAATTTTACAAGTTTTTCGCCTATGGACCGATCGGACGATGAATTTCGAATTTTTTCAAAGTTTCTCGCGTATGGCCCGATCGGACGATGGGAAACATAAATTTTACAAGTTTCTCGCGTGTGGCCCGATCGGACGATGAAATTCGAATATTTTCAAAGTTTCTCGCGTGTGGCCCGATCGGACGATGGGAAACATAAATTTTACAAGTTTTTCGCGTGTGGCCCGATCGGGCGATGAATTTCGAATTTTTTCAAAGTTTTTCGCGTATGGCCCGATCGGACGATGGGAAACATAAATTTTACAAGTTTCTCGCTTATGGACCGATCGGACGATGAATTTCGAATTTTTTCAAAGTTTTTCGCGTGTGGCCCGATCGGACGATGAAATTCGAATATTTTCAAAGTCTTTCGCGTGTGGCCCGATCGGACGATGGGAAACATAAATTTTACAAGTTTTTCGCGTGTGGCCCGATCGGGCGATGATTTTCGAATTTTTTCAAAGTTTTTCGCGTATGGCCCGATCGGACGATGGGAAACATAAATTTTACAAGTTTCTCGCGTGTGGCCCGATCGGACGATGAAATTCGAATATTTTCAAAGTTTTTCGCGTATGGCCCGATCGGACGATGGGAAACATAAATTTTACAAGTTTCTCGCTTATGGACCGATCGGACGATGAATTTCGAATTTTTTCAAAGTTTTTCGCGTATGGCCCGATCGGACGACGGGAAACATAAATTTTACAAGTTTCTCGCTTATGGACCGATCGGACGATGAATTTCGAATATTTTCAAAGTTTCTCGCGTGTGGCCCGATCGGACGATGGGAAACATAAATTTTACAAGTTTCTCGCTTATGGACCGATCGGACGATGGGAAACATAAATTTTACAAGTTTCTCGCTTATGGACCGATCGGACGATGAATTTCGAATTTTTTCAAAGTTTTTCGCGTATGGCCCGATCGGACGATGAAATTCGAATATTTTCAAAGTTTCTCGCGTATGGCCCGATCGGACGATGAAATTCGAATATTTTCAAAGTTTCTCGCGTGTGGCCCGATCGGACGATGGGAAACATAAATTTTACAAGTTTCTCGCTTATGGACCGATCGGACGATGGGAAACATAAATTTTACAAGTTTCTCGCTTATGGACCGATCGGACGATGAATTTCGAATTTTTTCAAAGTTTTTCGCGTGTGGCCCGATCGGACGATGAAATTCGAATATTTTCAAAGTTTCTCGCGTATGGCCCGATCGGACGATGGGAAACATAAATTTTACAAGTTTTTCGCGTGTGGCCCGATCGGACGATGAAATTCGAATATTTTCAAAGTCTTTCGCGTGTGGCCCGATCGGACGATGGGAAACATAAATTTTACAAGTTTTTCGCCTATGGACCGATCGGACGATGAATTTCGAATATTTTCAAAGTTTTTCGCGTGTGGCCCGATCGGACGATGGGAAACATAAATTTTACAAGTTTTTCGCGTTTGGCCCGATCGGGCGATGATTTTCGAATATTTTCAAAGTTTTTCGCGTATGGCCCGATCGGACGATGGGAAACATAAATTTTACAAGTTTCTCGCTTATGGACCGATCGGACGATGAATTTCGAATTTTTTCAAAGTTTTTCGCGTGTGGCCCGATCGGACGATGGGAAACATAAATTTTACAAGTTTCTCGCTTATGGACCGATCGGACGATGAATTTCGAATTTTTTCAAAGTCCTTCGCGTGTGGCCCGATCGGACGACGGGAAACATAAATTTTACAAGTTTCTCGCTTATGGACCGATCGGACGATGAATTTCGAATTTTTTCAAAGTCCTTCGCGTGTGGCCCGATCGGACGACGGGAAACATAAATTTTACAAGTTTCTCGCTTATGGACCGATCGGACAACGAATTTCGAATTTTTTCAAAGTTTTTCGCGTGTGGCCCGATCGGACGATGGGAAACATAAATTTTACAAGTTTCTCGCTTATGGACCGATCGGACGATGAATTTCGAATTTTTTCAAAGTACTTCGCGTGTGGCCCGATCGGACGACGGGAAACATAAATTTTAAAAGTTTCTCGCTTATGGACCGATCGGACAACGAATTTCGAATTTTTTCAAAGTTTTTCGCGTATGGCCCGATCGGACGATGGGAAACATAAATTTTACAAGTTTCTCGCGTGTGGCCCGATCGGACGATGAAATTCGAATATTTTCAAAGTCTTTCGCGTGTGGCCCGATCGGACGATGGGAAACATAAATTTTACAAGTTTTTCGCGTGTGGCCCGATCGGGCGATGAAATTCGAATATTTTCAAAGTCTTTCGCGTGTGGCCCGATCGGACGATGGGAAACATAAATTTTACAAGTTTATCGCGTGTGGCCCGATCGGACGATGAAATTCGAAAATTTTAAAAGTCTTTCGCGTGTGGCCCGATCGGACGATGGGAAACATAAATTTTACAAGTTTTTCGCGTGTGGCCCGATCGGGCGATGATTTTCGAATATTTTCAAAGTCCTTCGCGTGTGGCCCGATCGGACGACGGGAAACATAAATTTTACAAGTTTTTCGCGTGTGGCCCGATCGGACGATGAAATTCGAATATTTTCAAAGTCTTTCGCGTGTGGCCCGATCGGACGATGGGAAACATAAATTTTACAAGTTTTTCGCCTATGGACCGATCGGACGATGAAATTCGAATATTTTCAAAGTTTTTCGCGTATGGCCCGATCGGACGATGAGAAACATAAATTTTACAAGTTTCTCGCTTATGGACCGATCGGACGATGAATTTCGAATTTTTTCAAAGTTTTTCGCGTATGGCCCGATCGGACGACGGGAAACATAAATTTTACAAGTTTCTCGCTTATGGACCGATCGGACGATGAATTTCGAATTTTTTCAAAGTCTTTCGCGTGTGGCCCGATCGGACGATGGGAAACATAAATTTTACAAGTTTTTCGCCTATGGACCGATCGGACGATGAATTTCGAATTTTTTCAAAGTTTCTCGCGTATGGCCCGATCGGACGATGGGAAACATAAATTTTACAAGTTTCTCGCGTGTGGCCCGATCGGACGATGAAATTCGAATATTTTCAAAGTTTCTCGCGTGTGGCCCGATCGGACGATGGGAAACATAAATTTTACAAGTTTTTCGCGTTTGGCCCGATCGGGCGATGAATTTCGAATTTTTTCAAAGTTTTTCGCGTATGGCCCGATCGGACGATGGGAAACATAAATTTTACAAGTTTCTCGCTTATGGACCGATCGGACGATGAATTTCGAATTTTTTCAAAGTTTTTCGCGTGTGGCCCGATCGGACGATGAAATTCGAATATTTTCAAAGTCCTTCGCGTGTGGCCCGATCGGACGACGGGAAACATAAATTTTACAAGTTTTTCGCGTGTGGCCCGATCGGACGATGAAATTCGAATATTTTCAAAGTCTTTCGCGTGTGGCCCGATCGGACGATGGGAAACATAAATTTTACAAGTTTTTCGCCTATGGACCGATCGGACGATGAAATTCGAATATTTTCAAAGTTTTTCGCGTATGGCCCGATCGGACGATGAGAAACATAAATTTTACAAGTTTCTCGCTTATGGACCGATCGGACGATGAATTTCGAATTTTTTCAAAGTTTTTCGCGTATGGCCCGATCGGACGACGGGAAACATAAATTTTACAAGTTTCTCGCTTATGGACCGATCGGACGATGAATTTCGAATTTTTTCAAAGTCTTTCGCGTGTGGCCCGATCGGACGATGGGAAACATAAATTTTACAAGTTTTTCGCCTATGGACCGATCGGACGATGAATTTCGAATTTTTTCAAAGTTTCTCGCGTATGGCCCGATCGGACGATGGGAAACATAAATTTTACAAGTTTCTCGCGTGTGGCCCGATCGGACGATGAAATTCGAATATTTTCAAAGTTTCTCGCGTGTGGCCCGATCGGACGATGGGAAACATAAATTTTACAAGTTTTTCGCGTGTGGCCCGATCGGGCGATGAATTTCGAATTTTTTCAAAGTTTTTCGCGTCTGGCCCGATCGGACGATGGGAAACATAAATTTTACAAGTTTCTCGCTTATGGACCGATCGGACGATGAATTTCGAATTTTTTCAAAGTTTTTCGCGTGTGGCCCGATCGGACGATGAAATTCGAATATTTTCAAAGTCTTTCGCGTGTGGCCCGATCGGACGATGGGAAACATAAATTTTACAAGTTTTTCGCGTGTGGCCCGATCGGGCGATGATTTTCGAATTTTTTCAAAGTTTTTCGCGTATGGCCCGATCGGACGATGGGAAACATAAATTTTACAAGTTTCTCGCGTGTGGCCCGATCGGACGATGAAATTCGAATATTTTCAAAGTTTTTCGCGTATGGCCCGATCGGACGATGGGAAACATAAATTTTACAAGTTTCTCGCTTATGGACCGATCGGACGATGAATTTCGAATTTTTTCAAAGTTTTTCGCGTATGGCCCGATCGGACGACGGGAAACATAAATTTTACAAGTTTCTCGCTTATGGACCGATCGGACGATGAATTTCGAATATTTTCAAAGTTTCTCGCGTGTGGCCCGATCGGACGATGGGAAACATAAATTTTACAAGTTTCTCGCTTATGGACCGATCGGACAACGAATTTCGAATTTTTTCAAAGTTTTTCGCGTGTGGCCCGATCGGACGATGAAATTCGAATATTTTCAAAGTCTTTCGCGTGTGGCCCGATCGGACGATGGGAAACATAAATTTTACAAGTTTCTCGCGTGTGGCCCGATCGGACGATGAAATTCGAATATTTTTAAAGTCTTTCGCGTGTGGCCCGATCGGACGATGGGAAACATAAATTTTACAAGTTTTTCGCGTGTGGCCCGATCGGGCGATGATTTTCGAATATTTTCAAAGTCCTTCGCGTGTGGCCCGATCGGACGACGGGAAACATAAATTTTACAAGTTTTTCGCGTGTGGCCCGATCGGATGATGAAATTCGAATATTTTCAAAGTTTATCGCGTGTGGCCCGATCGGACGACGGGAAACATAAATTTTACAAGTTTCTCGCTTATGGACCGATCGGACAACGAATTTCGAATTTTTTCAAAGTTTTTCGCGTGTGGCCCGATCGGACGATGAAATTCGAATATTTTCAAAGTCTTTCGCGTGTGGCCCGATCGGACGATGGGAAACATAAATTTTACAAGTTTTTCGCGTGTGGCCCGATCGGACGATGAAATTCGAATATTTTCAAAGTTCTTCGCGTATGGCCCGATCGGACGATGGGAAACATAAATTTTACAAGTTTCTCGCTTATGGACCGATCGGACGATGAATTTCGAATTTTTTCAAAGTTTTTCGCGTGTGGCCCGATCGGACGATGAAATTCGAATATTTTCAAAGTCTTTCGCGTGTGGCCCGATCGGACGATGGGAAACATAAATTTTACAAGTTTTTCGCGTGTGGCCCGATCGGACGATGAAATTCGAATATTTTCAAAGTCTTTCGCGTGTGGCCCGATCGGACGATGGGAAACATAAATTTTACAAGTTTCTCGCGTGTGGCCCGATCGGACGATGAAATTCGAATATTTTTAAAGTCTTTCGCGTGTGGCCCGATCGGACGATGGGAAACATAAATTTTACAAGTTTTTCGCGTGTGGCCCGATCGGGCGATGATTTTCGAATATTTTTAAAGTCTTTCGCGTGTGGCCCGATCGGGCGATGATTTTCGAATATTTTCAAAGTCCTTCGCGTGTGGCCCGATCGGACGACGGGAAACATAAATTTTACAAGTTTTTCGCGTGTGGCCCGATCGGACGATGAAATTCGAATATTTTCAAAGTTTTTCGCGTGTGGCCCGATCGGACGATGAAATTCGAATATTTTCAAAGTCTTTCGCGTGTGGCCCGATCGGACGATGGGAAACATAAATTTTACAAGTTTTTCGCGTGTGGCCCGATCGGACGATGAAATTCGAATATTTTCAAAGTTCTTCGCGTATGGCCCGATCGGACGATGGGAAACATAAATTTTACAAGTTTCTCGCTTATGGACCGATCGGACGATGAAATTCGAATATTTTCAAAGTCTTTCGCGTGTCGCCCGATCGGACGATGGGAAACATAAATTTTACAAGTTTTTCGCCTATGGACCGATCGGACGATAAAATTCGAATATTTTCAAAGTTTCTCGCGTGTGGCCCGATCGGACGATGGGAAACATAAATTTTACAAGTTTTTCGCCTATGGACCGATCGGACGATAAAATTCGAATATTTTCAAAGTTTCTCGCGTGTCGCCCGATCGGACGATGGGAAACATAAATTTTACAAGTTTCTCGCTTATGAACCGATCGGACGAAAAATTTCGAATTTTTTCACAGTTTCATAAACATAAATTTTACAAGTTTCTCGCGTGTGGCCCGATCGGACGATGTATTTCGAATATTTTAAAATTTTTTCGCGTATGGACGTATCGGACGATGAGAAACATACATGTTACATGTTTCTCGCTCGTGAGCCGATTCGACGATGTGAAACATGAAATTTACAAGTTTCTCGCGTGTGGCTCGATCGGAAAAAGTATTTCGAATATTTTCAGAATTTTTCGCATGTGAACAGATCGGATGACGGGAAACATTAAATTGTTCATATTTATCGCGCATGGACCGATCGGGCGATGAATTTCGTAAATTTTAGAACTTTCCCGCATACGGCCCCCGCGTTACTTTAAAACTAGTGAAAGATCTTTCACCGATCGGTCCATGTGCGATAAACTTGTGAAATGTAGCTTTCCCATCATCCGTTCGGGCCATTCGCGAGAAACTTTATAAATTGTCGTAATTCTTTTTCCGATCGGTCCACTCGTGATAATCTTTTAAAATATCTTAAATCCTTCGCCCGATCGATCCACACGCGTGAAACTCGAAAAAGTCGTTGTACCTCGTTCGATCCGTCTAAACGCGAAAAACGTTGAAAATAATCGAAACCTTTCGTTCGATCGATGCGCATGGGAAAAACTTGAAAAATGTTCGTTGCCTATCGTCTTAACGGACCTTGCGTCACAAACCTGTGTAATTTACGTTTTTCATCGTACGATCGGTCCAGACGCGATTAAATTATCAAATACTACGCAACTGAACGTTCAACAGATGGAAAATCAACGAGTTTGCGTGTATTTTTTTTTTCTACTAGTACGACGAGACAGCGGAATCGGAATATAACATTAACTTGTTAATCACGTTTTTACTCTTTATATTCGCACAGTCCGAGACAATGCGCGTGAAAAATCATACTTCCGAAAGGCTTGACGACGACATGCGCGCTTCAATCTAAACCTAAATCTGTGAGACCAAATAACGTCGAAATGCTAATAGAGTTTCCCGCGGGATCGTTTAGTTCGTACCGGTCGAACATTTTTTTTTCTAAGTCCAAGGCATTGCGCATATTTGCATTGGACTTAACGAAAAAAAAAATGTTTAGTCTCTCGCCAAGTCCATATTTGACGCGCATTGCATCGGACTTGGCGAAAATGAAAAATATATTTCTCGCAAAGTCCATATTTGACGCGCATTGCTTCGGACTTGGAGAAAAAAAAAAAAAAAATCGCAAAGTCCATATTTGACGCGCATTGCATCGGACTTGGCGAAAAAGAAAAATATATTTCTCGCAAAGTCCATATTTGACGCGCATTGCTTTGGACTTGGAGAAAAAAATAATAAATTTCTCGCAAAGTCCATATTTGACGCGCATTGCATCGGACTTGGAGAAAAAAATAATAAATTTCTCGCAAAGTCCATATTTGACGCGCATTGCATCGGACTTGGAGAAAAAAATAATAAATTTCTCGCAAAGTCCATATTTGACGCGCATTGCATCGGACTTGGAGAAAAAAATAATAAATTTCTCGCAAAGTCCATATTTGACGCGCATTGCATCGGACTTGGAGAAAAAAATAATAAATTTCTCGCAAAGTCCATATTTGACGCGCATTGCTTTGGACTTGGAGAAAAGAAATTTATTTCTCGCAAAGTCCATACTTGACGCGCATTGCATCGGACTTGGAGAAAAAAATAATAAATTTCTCGCAAAGTCCATATTTGACGCGCATTGCATCGGACTTGGAGAAAAAAATAATAAATTTCTCGCAAAGTCCATATTTGACGCGCATTGCATCGGACTTGGCGAAAATGAAAAATATATTTCTCGCAAAGTCCATATTTGACGCGCATTGCTTCGGACTTGGAGAAAAAAAAAAAAAAAATCGCAAAGTCCATATTTGACGCGCATTGCATCGGACTTGGCGAAAAAGAAAAATATATTTCTCGCAAAGTCCATATTTGACGCGCATTGCTTCGGACTTGGAGAAAAAAATAATAAATTTCTCGCA
>CAKOHB010000035.1:380000-387500 GCA_934046635.1 Buathra laborator
CCGCTGGCGGTTTCTCTCATATCCATAGTGGAACATCCATCAAGCCGGATCGTGCTTAGCACTTTCTCAATTCGAAGTTTGTCTGCCTGGTGCTTATAAACGAAGCCCCAGGGCTCCGAATTCCCGTACGACGTGACAAATTTCCTCCAGCTTTCACGCTTTGCCTTCTTCACCTCACGGCTGTACTTTCGCAAAGAAGTGCGGTACTCTTGCAGTTTAACGAGGCGTTCGGGCTGCGCTCGTACCCTTTGGTATGCACGCATGAGCCGGTATACGCTCTTCTTCATTTTTGTAAGATCTGTCGTCCACCACGGGTTGGACTTTCTAAAACGCGTTTTACGTGGCATAGACTGGATACAGGCGTCCGTGAGGACTCCCGTTAGAGTCGTGGCCATAACTTCAACATTCTGCGATGAATCGACTACAAGTCCCTCCAACCTGGCTCGTGAAAGAGCTGTCAGGATTTCCGCAAACCGATCCCAATCGGCCTTGCGAGTGTTAAAACGACTAACGCGAAATACTCGATTCTCTACTGCGGCTTCTGGCACTTGAAGCCTTATGTCGATTGCTCTGTGGTCACTAGTTGACCAACTCGAGCGGACCTTCCACTCCCCGACGAATTGGGACATGGACGGAGTTGCCAGAGTGACGTCGATATACGACTCACCTCTCGGAGTCCAGAAAGTCGGCGGCTGCTCTGCATCATTGGCCACCTGCAAATCGAAATCCTGTATGAGGCGCTCGAGACGAGCGCCTCGATCGTTTGTCTCCTGTGGACCCCACAACGAGGACCTGGCGTTTGAATCTAACGCGACGAGAATTCTCTTCCCCCTCAGCGAATGAAGCACCATCCCGAGGTGTCTGAGGTGCTGCTCGATGTCATCTCGGAACTGAAAATAATGGGAAACGACGTAGAACGAGAAGCCGGGGGCTTGCACTTCCGCACAAACACAGTGCGCGTTACTAAGCTGCGAGATGAAAATCATCTTAAACGCGGGATTACAGACCGCTACGGAAGCCCAAGGATTTCCTCGGCGTACGGCTGCAACCTGCACCGAAGTGCCTAATCCGAAAAAGGTGTGCCTTTCGTCCGGCTTCTGGACATATGGTTCCTGCAAGAGCAGGATGTCGAGTCGCTTTTGACGAATGAGGGTACGCACCTCGCCTGTGACTACCTCTGAACGTCTCATGTTCAGCTGTAGAATTCTAATTCCCGTGGTACTAATGGGGTTTGTGTTCGCTGGGACGAAGTTATCAACTGGGGTTTCTATCGCGGTTCTATCCTGTTCGTTTACGCGGTCTACCCGATTGCCTACGTTAATTTCGCGTTCAGCCACAAGAGGTTGGCTTACATTTTCATCGGACCTACTAACTGTAACGGCACGAATGCCGAGAGCCTCACACTGACTCCTGATGCTACTAGGGCCAGCGCTGCTCGTGGGCAGGCAAATGCGTGGTATCGAGATGCGAGGCACGGGCTGAGAAGCCAACGGTCTTGCTGCCGAGCGTGTGCGCGGCTTCGCAACAGGGTCAGCAACTCCCACTTGGCGCGCCACGTCTGGTTGCCTAGACTCGGCCAGACGAGCACTCCTCCTCACATGCATACTGACACATTCACACAAAGTTTTAAGCTGTTTCATATTTGTTCCCACGAGTTCGGTCGGAAGTAAAAACCACACAACGAGACAGAGCCGCCATATCCCGTCCGGGCGAATTGAATACAGCTTCGGAGGCCGCCAACCGTCCTAACCGCTACGCTTGAGACAGGACCCACCCCTCCTGCCATGAGGCCCTCACCACGTAAGTCAAGCTTGGCCTAGGGGAACCGTGAATCTCGTCAGAGGGTTCACCTGAAACTAAAATTGTATATTAGTAGGCGTACCTGAAACTTAGGTAATATAGCGGTTAGTGTCTCCCCGGTTCCGTCGCCACCGAAGCCCAAGAACTTCGATAACGCAGGGCCCGGTCGGAGTTTGTTAAGCGGTCCTCGTCGCCTTTTCGTATCCCATGGGACGCGAGAGGACGACGGCGAGACCGCTATAGACCTGAAACGGTAAGTGTCATGATTAGTTAAACATCCGGCCGGTAGCCCGCAGGCCCCAGCACGTGATGGAGCGCTTCGTTTCGTCCCTAACGGGACATGGCGGAGTCCAGAGTTTGAGACTCTGGCTCCATTGTCGCCTCACCCGGCCGGTAGCCCGTAGGCCCCAGCACGTGTTGAAACTTTTCGTTCGAAGTCTCTCGCGAGACGCGTGATTCTAGGTGCCTAGGGTGCCGCTTCGTCCGGCCGGTAGTCCGTAGACTCCAGCTCGAGACGGTGCAGACCTCCCGAAGTCCCTAACGAGCCTTGCGAACCCGATAGTCGTACGACTATGGGTCCGCATTAGCTTTAAATCACTTTTTCGCTTCACCCGGCCGGTAGCCCATAGGCCCCAGCGCGTGGTGAAACTTTTCGTTCGAAGTCTCTCGCGAGACGCGTGATTCTAAGGTGCCTAGGGTGCCGCTTCGTCCGGCCGGTAGTCCGTAGACTCCAGCTCGAGACGGTGCGGACCTCCCGAAGTCCCTAACGAGCCTTGCGGACCCTATAGTCGTACGACTATGGGTCCGCATTAGCTTTAAATCACTTTTCCGCTTCACCCGGCCGGTAGCCCATAGGCCCCAGCGCGTGGTGAAACTTTTCGTTCGAAGTCTCTCGCGAGACGCGTGATTTTTAGGTGCCTAGGGTGCCGCTTCGTCCGGCCGGTAGTCCGTAGACTCCAGCTCGAGACGGTGCGGACCTCCCGAAGTCCCTAACGAGCCTTGCGGACCCTATAGTCGTACGACTATGGGTCCGCATTAGCTTTAAATCACTTTTTCGCTTCACCCAGCCGGTAGCCCATAGGCCCCAGCGCGTGGTGAAACTTTTCGTTCGAAGTCTCTCGCGAGACGCGTGATTCTTAGGTGCCTAGGGTGCCGCCTCGTCCGGCCGGTAGTCCGTAGACTCCAGCTCGAGACGGTGCAGACCTCCCGAAGTCCCTAACGAGCCTTGCGGACCCTATAGTCGTACGACTATGGGTCCGCATTAGCTTTAAATCACTTTTCCGCTTCACCCGGCCGGTAGCCCATAGGCCCCAGCGCGTGGTGAAACTTTTCGTTCGAAGTCTCTCGCGAGACGCGTGATTTTTAGGTGCCTAGGGTGCCGCCTCGTCCGGCCGGTAGTCCGTAGACTCCAGCTCGAGACGGTGCAGACCTCCCGAAGTCCCTAACGAGCCTTGCGAACCCGATAGTCGTACGACTATGGGTCCGCATTAGCTTTAAATCACTTTTCCGCTTCACCCGGCCGGTAGCCCATAGGCCCCAGCGCGTGGTGAAACTTTTCGTTCGAAGTCTCTCGCGAGACGCGTGATTTTTAGGTGCCTAGGGTGCCGCCTCGTCCGGCCGGTAGTCCGTAGACTCCAGCTCGAGACGGTGCAGACCTCCCGAAGTCCCTAACGAGCCTTGCGAACCCGATAGTCGTACGACTATGGGTCCGCATTAGCTTTAAATCACATTTTCCGCTTCACCCGGCCAGTAGCCCGTAGGCCCCGGCGCGTGGTGAAACTTTTCGTTCGAAGTCTCTCGCGAGACGCGTGATTTTTAGGTGCCTAGGGTGCCGCTTCGTCCGGCCGGTAGTCCGTAGACTCCAACTCGAGACGGTGCAGACCTCCCGAAGTCCCTAACGAGCCTTGCGAACCCGATAGTCGTACGACTATGGGTCCGCATTAGCTTTAAATCACATTTTTCGCTTCACCCGGCCGGTAGCCCGTAGGCCCCGGCGCGTGGCGAAACTTTTCGTTCGAAGTCTCTCGCGAGACGCGTGATTTTTAGGTGCCTAGGGTGCCGCTTCGTCCGGCCGGTAGTCCGTAGACTCCAGCTCGAGACGGTGCGGACCTCCCGAAGTCCCTAACGAGCCTTGCGGACCCTATAGTCGTACGACTATGGGTCCGCATTAGCTTTAAATCACATTTTCGCTTCACCCGGCCGGTAGCCCGTAGGCCCCGGCGCGTGGTGAAACTTTTCGTTCGAAGTCTCTCGCAAGACGCGTGATTCTTAGGTGCCTAGGGTGCCGCTTCGTCCGGCCGGTAGTCCGTAGACTCCAGCTCGAGACGGTGCGGACCTCCCGAAGCCCCTAACGAGCCTTGCGGACCCTATAGTCGTACGACTATGGGTCCGCATTAGCTTTAAATCACTTTTTCGCTTCACCCGGCCGGTAGCCCATAGGCCCCAGCGCGTGGTGAAACTTTTCGTTCGAAGTCTCTCGCGAGACGCGTGATTCTTAGGTGCCTAGGGTGCCGCCTCGTCCGGCCGGTAGTCCGTAGACTCCAGCTCGAGACGGTGCAGACCTCCCGAAGTCCCTAACGAGCCTTGCGAACCCGATAGTCGTACGACTATGGGTCCGCATTAGCTTTAAATCACATTTTTCGCTTCACCCGGCCGGTAGCCCGTAGGCCCCGGCGCGTGGTGAAACTTTTCGTTCGAAGTCTCTCGCGAGACGCGTGATTTTTAGGTGCCTAGGGTGCCGCTTCGTCCGGCCGGTAGTCCGTAGACTCCAGCTCGAGACGGTGCAGACCTCCCGAAGTCCCTAACGAGCCTTGCGGACCCTATAGTCGTACGACTATGGGTCCGCATTAGCTTTAAATCACATTTTTCGCTTCACCCGGCCGGTAGCCCGTAGGCCCCAGCACGTGGTGAAACTTTTCGTTCGAAGTCTCTAACGAGACATAGCGGAGCACGGAGTCCGTAGTCTCCAGCTTCGCTATTTGGGCTGCTGCACTGCCACTCGATGCCCAGCGCACCGGCGGCAGGTAGCCCAGACCACTTTACCCAGTCGGTAGCCCGTAGGCCCCAGCATATGGTGAGCGGTTATTTATCGAGAACGCTTTCCCAAGGCGTCTCAGCGTGGGACACAACACGCTTGATGTGGCATCTTGTGCCAACATCACATAGCGAAACAGCTTGTGTTTGCTATTCGTCACTAATGAGATGACGAGGCATTTGTAACCAGTTTGTGATATCTCTGACGAGATAAAACTGAGCATGGAGTCCTGGGATTCCAGCTCCGTATTCGTTTATGAGAACGCTTTCCCAAGGCGTCTCAGCGTGGGACACGGCACGCTTGATGTGGCACCTTGTGCCAACATCATTTAGCTAAACATCTTGTGTTTGCTATACGTCACTAGTAAGATGACGAGGCATTTGCAACCAAATTGTTTGGACCCGGTGGAGCACGAGGTTCTGGGACCTCGCTTCCACCGTCGTCCATGAGCCGCCGCGTCGCCGGCCGATGCCTCGAAACCTCAGCGGCAGAACACGGTCAGCTCACGCGATAGCGGAGCTGTCCAAACCTTTTGGCATGGACTGGCTCCGGCTTTTTCCAGTCAGTGTCCTAGCTCCTCTTTCCCCCCCCGTGGGAAAGCTATTCTACTGACGGTATCGTTCAAACAGGTCTTCTCGGTCACTTCACCTGAGACCTTAATCCAGTGAAGCTAGTGCTTGTCACCCTTGCACAGGAACCCAATTTATTTCCTCCCGTCCGGCTTGGGCGACCATGGGGAGTCCTCTATTTGATCCGCAGAGGATGCGCGGGTCTTTGTGTTCACTGCCACCTGAGACCTGAGCCAGTGGAGCTAGTGCTTGTTACCCTTGCACAGGAACCCAATTTGGCTACTTCCCGTCCGGCTTGGGCAACCATGGGGAGTCCTCTTATGATCCGCAGAGGAAGCGCAAGTCTTTATGTTCACTACCACCTGAGACCTCATCCAGTGGAGCTAGTGCTTGTTACCCTTGCACAGGAACCCAATTTGGCTACTTCCCGTCCGGCTTGGGCAACCATGGGGAGTCCTCTTATGATCCGCAGAGGAAGCGCAAGTCTTTATGTTCACTACCACCTGAGACCTCATCCAGTGGAGCTAGTGCTTGTTACCCTTGCACAGGAGCCCAATTCGATTCCTCCCGTCCGGCTTGGGCAGCCATGGGGAGACCTCTATTTGATCCGCAGAGGATGCGCAGGCTTCTGAGTTCGCCACCACCTGAGCCCAGTCCAGTGGAGCTAGTACTTTCACCCGGTACCGGGCCTCTTATTTAATGCGCAGAGTATCCGCAATGACGTTTATGACCCACGTCACAGGGAGGGGGACCCAATTCTTTTACTCCCCCCGCCGGGATGGGCAACCGTCGGGGATAACAGAGCGCAGAGTCTTGAGACTCAGGCTCCGCGGACGTTCGACAGCTGTTGCACGCCTCACAATGTCCAGGGACATTGGTGGCAGTGCGATCAGCCGAGACTACTTCATCCAACCAGTGGCTCGTGAGCCCCAGCATGGAGAAGCAGTCAAAAGTGTCCCAACAGACCCAGCTGTTGCACGCCTCACCACGTCCAAAGACATCGGAGGCAGTGCGATCAGCGAAGACTACTCCATCCAGCCGATAGCCCGTGGGCCCAGCATGTGATGGAGCAGTCAGTCTGTTGAGGCACAGATTTCGAACGTTCGACAGCTGTTGCACGCCTCACAGTGTCCAGGGACATCGGTGGCAGTGCGATCAGCCGAGATTACCTCGTCCAACCAGTGGCTCGTAAGCCCCAGCATGGAGAAGCAATCAAGTGTCCCAACAGACCCAGCTGTTGCACGCCTCACCACGTCCAAAGACATCAGAGGCAGTGCGATCAGCGAAGACTACTCCATCCAGCTGATAGCCCGTAGGCCCAGCATGTGATGGAGCAGTCAGTCTGTTGAGGCACAGATTTTGAACGTTCGACAGCTGTTGCACGCCTCGCAATGTCCAGGGACATCGGTGGCAGTGCGATCAGCCGAGATTACTTCATCCAACCAGTGGCTCGTAAGCCCCAGCATGGAGAAGCAATCAAAAGTGTCCCAACAGACCCAGCTGTTGCACGCCTCACCACGTCCAAAGACATCAGAGGCAGTGCGATCAGCGAAGACTACTCCATCCAGCTGATAGCCCGTAGGCCCAGCATGTGATGGAGCAGTCAGTCTGTTGAGGCACAGATTTTGAGCGTTCGACAGCTGTTGCACGCCTCACAATGTCCAGGGACATCGGTGGCAGTGCGATCAGCCGAGATTACTTCATCCGACCAGTGGCTCGTAAGCCCCAGCGTGGAGAAGCAATCAAAAGTGTCCCGACAGACCCAGCTGTTGCACGCTTCACCATGTCCAAAGACATCGGAGGCAGTGCGATCAGCGAAGACTATTTCATCCAGCCGGTAGCCCGCGGGCCCCAGCATGTGATGAAACAGTCAGTCCGTCGAGACGTAGCCACAGAGGCACTTCTTGGTTTCCCATCCAGCATAGACCAGATAGTACTTATGGCAGGAACCACTGAGAGGTGAATGCTTGCTAACTAAAACTCCCTTTAAGAGAGTTATAGTCACTCCCGCCAGTAGATAGGGACAGTGGGAATCTCGTTAATCCATTCATGCGCGTCACTAATTAGATGACGAGGCATTTGGCTACCTTAAGAGAG